>OX638259.1:8704500-9304500 GCA_951806755.1 Brenthis hecate
TGGTGCTATGCAGAATGCCATCAAGGACGACAAGGAAGAGAAGTGGCGAAAGGAGACACCCCTGTTTTACGCCTGCATGTACCGCTATGTCCTCCGAGACGAGCCCATTATGCGTCATTTTGCATGAGTAATTCTTGTATAAAGCTCGTGTGATGTTGATTATTTTCTCGGGGACACCAATTTTGCGTAGTCGGGACCAGATGCTGGCCCACCTCACCGTATCAAAGGCCTTTTCAAAGTCTACAAAAGTAAGATATATCTCCCTTTGCCATTCTGTTGCCTCTTCCAGTATGATGCGGAGGGTGTTGATCTGGTCTGTACACGATCGATTGGGTCGGAATCCTGCTTGCTCTCTGCGTATGAGAGGATCTATGGCCTTCGATAGCCTATCCAGAATGACTTTGCAGAGCACCTTAGACGGGATCGAAAGCAAAGTAATACCTCTCCAGTTACTGCATTGACTGAGGTCTCCCTTTTTTGGCACGGTGATAAGCAGGCCTTTGTTCCAATCGTCCGGTAGCTCTTCTTTCTGCCAAATGTGCTGTAGTAGAGGCGTCAGGGCGTTTGCAGCTGTAGCAATGTCTACTTTCAGCATCTCGGCAGTGATTAGGTCGATTCCTGGGGCCTTTCCGTTTTTGAGCGAGCGAATGGCGTGAATTACTTCACTTCCAGTCGGTGGGGAACAGTCAATGTTTAGGCTTTGCAGAGGCAAATTGTCTTCGGGCATAGCATTAATAGGGTCGTTTGTAACATGGAAGATTTCCTCGAAGTGTTCTTGCCAGCGTCGCAGTTGTCCTTCCGATGTCGCAATAAGTTGGCCCTCCTTGTTCTTCAATGGCTTCTTCCTCGCACTTCGTTTTCCTGTCAGAACCCTCGTGGCTTTGTACATCTCCTTCAGATTGCCGACATCCGCTGCTCTTTGAGCTCCATCAGCAATTCCATCAGTCCACACTCTTCTATCTCGACGGGTGCTGCGATAGATACTCTTGCGGATCTGCCGGTATTGCAGTTTGAGATCTTTCTGCACATTTTCGTCACTCGGGGTAATAAGTTTTAGGTGGAGTTCTCGTCGTTGTGCAATGAGATCCCAAGTTTTTTGCGACATCCACTCTTCTGTTGCGTGTGTTTTATGTCCGAGAACGACGGAGCTGGTCTCTGTATAAACCATTTTGATGCGGTTCCACTCCGCGTCGACTGTTGTAGGGTTCGTATCGAGAACAGAGAATCTATTTTGGAGCTCCAGTTTAAAAGTGTCGCTGATATCTGGGTTCATCAGTTTGCTGACATCAAAACGTCGGCTTGTCTTTGCCGTGTCCATTTTCGCACGGGATGCCGATACTTTCAGTCGCACTTCTGCAACTAAAAGGTGGTGGTCGCTATCGATATCAGCGCCTCTGCGGTTTCGTACATCTAGCAATGACGTCCGCCATTTAGAACTGATGGTCAGGTGATCGATTTGGTTCTTGGTAATGCCGTCGGGTGAGTTCCATGTGTACTTGTGGTGATCTCCATGTATGAATAAAGTTCCTCCGATGGTTAGGTCATTATTCTGGCAAAATTCCAAGAAACGTTCTCCATTCTCGTTGCGTACTCCTAGCCCATACTTGCCCATATGTCTCTCACAGCCAGCGTTGTCTGTACCAACCTTTGCATTTAAATCACCCATGACGAAGACTATGTCCTGCCTGCGGATGTTCTTGAGTGTGGCGTTCAAAGTACTATAGAAATCGTCTTTGAGCTCATCGCTTGCGCTGTTGGTAGGCGCGTAGCATTGGACGACGCTGATTTTCCGGGCTCTGCTGTGGAAACGGGCTGTGATGATTCGATCTGAGATCGGTTTCCAGTCCAAAAGACCTTTTTTCGCTACGTCCGACAGGAGAAGTCCCACGCCGCGTTCTCGGGTGTCGTCTTCATTCTCCTTACCGGAATAGAGCAATGTGAGTCCTTTCGACGTTCTCAGTTCCCCGAATCCATTCCTACGAACTTCACTGAGGCCGAGTATTTGCAGTCTGTATCGTAGCATTTCTGTTTCTGCTTGGGCTAGTCGGCTATCGTCACTAAGTGTTCGCACATTCCAGCAAGCAATTCGTGTCCGAGTTTTCATGCCAAAAGTCGTCGGTTTAAGATCGGTCCGGTTTTGCACTATTTTCGTTTCAACAATCTCATTAAATTCAGGTAAGCGAGTGATTAGCCCACTATACCCTAGCCCGTAGGTGGGGGTGCCACCTCGGAGCCAACGGGCAGGCTCGGTTTTATTCGGGTATCCTCCCTAGTGAGTAAATTCTGTTATAAGGCGCAGAATGATCGCCTTTCGCCCTGCATCCTCTGCTCATCTGCATCCCAAAGGTGGCGGTCACGCGACGGCGCGGGTGCAGTAGTCTCCAGGGGGACGAGCGGGGACGTGGATGACGCGGACTGGCTAGGGCTCTGCTTTAAGACGGTGTTCCGCCACGAACACAGCAGCCGGTTTCTTGGCATTTTGTAGGCAATGCTGTTCTCACTATCAGCGATTCCCACCAAGACCATACCCTAGCTTCCCCCCCTAAATAGGGGTTAATATATAACATGGGCTTTATTTTGCCTTTCTGTCTACGTAATTTCATATGCTTAGATAGAAAAAGAGAGATAGAAGAGTCAAAATAATGTAATAGAAAGAGATAAAAATATGCTTAATTTTTTTTTAACTAAAAGTATGTTCACATAAACATTTCACTTTCTACAATTTAATAGCTAATATTCACCGTGTGTACATACTCCATGCTTCACTGTAACAGCAAAGGCAATTAGCATCCACTGGCAAGCTTCGAATTAAATTAAGAAATATATAAAAGTGCCTTAAATGTGTATTTCAATATAAATTTTGATTTCCAGAACGTGTTATCTAAGTCCGTAGAATTGCGTTCTGATTTTTATTTTAGCTAGTCTGTCTTCTCATAAATCGAACTCCTGAACTTCGGTATAGTGACCATGTCGCTGCTATCGCTGTTGCTACATAACGACATTTTTATTAAGCTAAATTATAAGTATAAGCCATCCATTTCAAAGGTTTCAAGCAAATCGTACCTGTAATTTTCAACATCACTTCACATGAGATCCGGTCCCTTTTAAATCTGTGACATTATTTCTAAGAAGGAATATCTATTGCTAACCGTAGGTTTTTTTTCTTTTTTTGTTTTAATAATACGTCTTACCTATTACAATATTTGCAAAACGTAAAAAAAACAGATAAACCTTCTATTTTATTCACTTAATAAACAAAGAATAAATAATATAATAAACATAAAAGTACAGCGATTCCTGTGCATCTTCTGGGAACATTTTTATTCAAAATTTTCTACCACCTCTTATTCAGAAGTCATGATTTCTCATAATATCACAGTTGATTCTAGGTTCTAGTTATTTTCAAGTAAAAATATTCCGATACCAAGATAAAAATGTCACAAATACAAAAGGAAAAACACCAAATAAGCTTATTTCTTTTCATTAGCGTTCTCCGGTCTTAGTTAGCGTTTCGCTTTTGGAAAATATATTTCTTTATATTTTTTGCTCATTTACACATAGTTTGCGTCTATTTAATATTCCTTACATAGTTGTTAACTTAACAAGATGAATTGTTACAACAATTATAATATGTGAAAAATTTTTATGTGGGCGTGTATTTTTGTTACGAGTTCTCTCTACGAGAGTCTTCTTTATACGGAAATGACTGGACGGATTTGGACGAAATTTAGTATAGATATACCTGGTTTAGTACAACACTTTTGGCTTCAAGTAATACATAGGCTACTTATCGTAATATAATTTACCAATAGATTGCACTGCATGTATATATAATATTAAAAATACAAAAATATTCACGTATGTATATCTAAGAAAATATTAATTATGGTAATATAATAAATATAATAATAGGATTTATACACCCGAGCAAAGCTTAAGTGGCTAGTTGTTTTTTATAATTTTGTATTAAAAAAGTAAGTATAAAAAAAACAAATTTATCCCTTAGGAACTGTATATTTTTCCGGGATAAAAAGTAGCCTATGTGTTATTCCATACTATAAACTATGTCTATGCTAAATTTCATCCAGATTCGTTTAGGCGTTCTGGCGTGAAAGAGTAACAAACATCCATACACACTCACAAACTTTCAGATTTATAATATTTATTATTATATTTTTATGTACAGATTAGTCAAATACTTATTATTAAGTTATTTACTGACGATATATATTTAAAGAAAAGGTATATTTAGAATTACTTAATTTCAAATAAAAAATTATAATAAAGCATCTTAGCTTCTTTGAATATTGAATAATAAATAAGCTCACTCTATTAAAAATATTTTATAAACACTTTCAAGATTTCCAAATTCAAATCTTTACATCCAATAAAAAGTTCCATAAATCTTTCAAAGCAATGTAAGCGTCAGAAACGGAACGCGTTGAGTCAAAAACGCGGCATGTTTTCCTCTGTGAAACTGGAAAAATCCGATTTGGTGCAAATAGAGCCGGTTAAAACCGGTCCGAACTGGTTGCGACCATTGCTAACACCGGATTATTTGTGCTTCAGCTGCTATTAGTTTCAGTCTTTTGGGTTCCCATAAGATATGCCTGCTGAAGTAGAAACATTTGTACGTTAGTTCATACTGTAAGTTCTAAGGTAAAAAATTCAATTATTAGACTTTTTAAGTTAGACGACACGTTTGGCTCAGTTTGTATTGACCCTACTTGCTGTGTCATCGGTCGCGGGTTCGAGTCCCGCTGAGGGCATCCATTTTGTGTGATGAACACGAATGTTTGTACTCCAGTCATGGGTGTTTATCTTTATAATATTATATATGTATTTATAGTCATAATATATGTGTAGTGTATCAACTATCTGGTATCCATAACACAGGCCTCGTAGCTTACCATGGATCGAGATGGTGCTGTGTGTTAATGTCCCAACATATTTATTTATATTTATATTTAAGTATTGCTTATTTAAGTTTTTTAAGTACCGTCCAAGTTACGGAATGATTCTACATAGTTGCACACTAACCTTAGTTACTTAACGTTGAACATAATACGAGTACAAGTTATGCAATGACTAGAAGAGTCTCTAGTTATGTTTTTATTTACTCAGAAATTAGAAAATGTTTCATAACAATCTCTCTTTTTTTCATAAGGGGTAATGTAGATATGTACATAGTACCAATATTATCACCTCGAGGTAAATTTCTAAGAAATCTATTGTTAACTGACACGCCGGCGTGTCCGCGATCGTGGAGGGATTAAATCTGATAAATATAACAATACTATAAAAAATATAAATAATATAAACTATACTATAAAAAAGCCTACATTTTCTTATAATTTACCTATTTGAATAAATATGACTATATTTACATAAAACAGCAACATTTTACTAAATCAATAACGACGTCCTTAAACATCTTTAACAATCTGAATTTGTTTGTGTATTCACTTTAAAGAATGTCGACTTCACAAAGTCGATCGACAAAGCAGTTCAAGTTAATTCCTTTGTGAAAGAGAAAAACACCGAAATAAAAACCCCGAATTGCATTGAAAGAGTCAATAACAGAAAGGCTTCGAGCGATGAAAACGATTGAGAGTAAGTTTTGAAATAACAGTACCTTTGGTTTGGTTATTTCGCATATATAAGATTATTTTTCGAAAAATACCTATTTTATATTGTACAAGATGTATAATAATTATATCTATATTGACAAGAATGTGTGTGTTACTCACTCTTTCACGTTTAACAGCTAACCATATTTATATGAAATTCAGTACACAGATGGACTACCTTTTTTAATGTTGGGAAATTCATTTATGCATACGGTTACATATAGTTTTTTGGGACACACTGGCTAGAAAAGCTAGTACTAGCCACTAAAACCCGATGGCAGGTCTGCAACGCAGACCACAAAAACTGTGGGGTTGCTCCCACGGTCCCCTCTACTATCAGAGAAGTATCAGGAGCAACTCGTATAGCACACCGTCCACCGAGGTGGGCCGCCTCCCAGTGCGTTTTTTCTGACTATGGACCTGGAGTAATACATAGGTTAATTTTAGTATTGAAATTTACCAAAAGATGGCGCTGACTATGCTTTATAATAAATATAATATATGATGCAAAGTATGTATAGATAATAGATTATACTCGTAGTAGAGAATATATATATATATATATATATATATATATATATATATATATATATACAGATTATAGAACAAAGCACTTACTCGCAGGGACGCACGCGAGAAAAGCGAGAATAAGTCGCTAGTAGCTTATAATAAAACAAGAAACAACAAGTACTTACAAAATCCTTTTAGGACATCGGTCAATTTACACATAATTGTGATACTCAATACCAGAGCCCCGGATTATCCTTACATTAACCCCTAACTTTAAACATAAACATTAAGTGAATGAGAATATGGTTATTGTTAACTAGATATATGCGGTTACGCTTCTATCGTAGTAGATTTCTTAATAAATAATAACTTATGTTATCAAATGTATGTACATATGTATGTATGTACAAGCTATCTCCATTCCGAGTTTCACTTTTTGTGGAGCCGTTACAGTGTGAACATATTTGTACTCATTTTGAGATAAAGATATTTTTTGAGTTTTTTTTTATTATTTTAGCTATTCTTTGAAGCAGAGATAGCCCGTTGGTAACGCTAGCTTGGGAAACCGAGTGAAGCGGGTTCAAATCCCGGGTCTCGCACCTCTGATATTTCCATGTGGGAATTATTTTCAACATGATTATCACTTGTTTTACGGTGAAGGAAACCATCGTGACGAAACCTGCATGTCTAAGAGAAGTTAGCAAGTTTACGAAACACATATGAAGTTTGCCAACCCGCATTCGGCCAGCGTGGTCTACTATGGCCTGATCCCCCTCGTATTGAAGGGAGGCCCGTGCCCAGCAGTGGGACGTTAAAAAGGGCTGAATACAGTTATTCTGTGGAGTTATTATAATTGATTAGTATTATTTTTAAAACATAAGAAAAAGCACAGGAGCTTGCACACATTTTAAACTACTAGCAATTAATTATTACAAGCATAGTTTTTTTTTCAGTCCCTACTATACCATGTGCTTTGGATTATTAAAGAGGAAGTTCTGAAGCGTTGGATATAAAAAGTTTTGCAACATTGCTTTAATAATGTTAAAATGCAAAATAGTGATGGGTAAACTAACCCTGTAAACAAAGTTTTAACCGACGTTTCAGCGATCCCGGACCCCGGGATTACGGTAGCATTATCATTCAAGTCACTACATTCGCTCATTACATAGTTGCATACTTCGAACAGTATAATATATTAGAAGTGCAAAATTAGGTATGCGAAACGTTGTTACGGTGTGAGTTTATACGTGATTATTTTTTACTAGTACAGTTTTAAGATATGTAAAAAAATTCTATTTTTTTGTTTTATTGTTTTTTTTTGTTAGATATGATAGTGTTGTGATTTTTTTATACTCTGTGGTTTTGGCTAAGCGTTGTTATAATATGAATCATCTCTCATTAATGATAAATTATATATAAGAATAAACTACACGTAATTGGAAAAAAAATAATTATACACAAATGTATATAATATAGTAGAATTAAAGCTGATTTGTCCGGATTATACGGATTTGTATGAGTTTGCGAAATATTTTAGTGGAAATAAAACTAAAAAAAAACAACGTTATAGCTCTAATACTCGAGAACAATGAAATTTATTTTATTATAAATATTTAATTGCGCAGCTTTAATTAGCTTGCAAGATGCATTCGTTGACATTTCTACACGAGTTAATTATCTTTGATTGCACAGTTTTCACACGGCTTCACTTCAACAAGGACTAAAGTTTAATTAAATAGTTCGTTGTTTTTCTTATAATTTTTGTTGTGATAGGAAATATGAGCTTTTAACAGACTATTAAACAATGAGAAATGAAATTTTTGCATTATTTTATAAAGTTGTGCTATGAATTTATGTAGTGTCTGTAAACTTTTTTTTTTCATTTATAAAAGTTTATTGCGACTTTTGTTTATGTTTATCTCTATTCTAATTGTTATTTGCTATCTATGGATGGTACGAGTTTTGTTAGTAAAATGCAACAAGTATATGTTAAAATTATTTTTTTTTACTTAATATAAATATTTAAAGATGAAAATATGTTTCTTCTTTAAATGATAATGAAATATTCCTTTCTTACACTTTAACTTTTGTATCAATCGATCAAGAAGTAGAGTGGAATATAATATATTATATAACAGTCGATTAAGTTACTCTATATATAAATAGGCAAACATAAGATAAAGATAGAAAAGAACAGTTAGTACCTTTCTTTCCTCTCGTTAGTATCTTTTTGTCCTCTGTTTATCAACCGATTTTCTTTTTTCAGCTATTAACGAGCATTAGTGCTATCAATAAAAATGGGTATGGTCAAATTTCAATCACTGGGCGAACACAGTTTACATAAATATGTACATGTTCGTCTGTGCAACACCACAAATCTCCGAAAGTTGCTCACCTATGTATAGCTTTTGTCACTTTGTAAAAACTTCTACACCACTCAACCAATCGCCATGAAAATTGACATTTATGTACAATGGTATAGCAATTTAATATTGAGAATAGTCACGGAATCTATTACAGCGAGCGAAATCGCGAACAAAAGCCAGTCTGTAATAAATTTGTACTAAAAACTATATATTCTAATAATAAAATGATAAAATATTTCATTTTCGTTACAATAAAGCTTCAAATATGTACGGATACTGAAAACGCTGCAAGCTCTCACGGTTTAAAGTTTAACATTTCGCCGATCCCGGAGCCCGGGATTAATTGCGACGCTTACGTAACTTCATCGTGTCAATGTAGAGGTATACGTAAATAAGTGACAGAATCAATATTTTCAATTCCTACATATCTTAACTTTTTTTAAATCTAATATTAATATTATAAAGGTAAAGTTTGTAAGTTTGTTTGTAGGAAGTAAACTCTGAAACTACTGAACCGATTTAGATTAAATTTGCTACGAAGATAGTTTGAGATCCTGTAAAGGATAGCTTTTATCCCGGAAATCATCCCTTAAGGGAGTGAAAAGGGGGATGAAAATTATGCAAGGGTGAGTCGCTATTATTATATATAGGTACGAGTACTAGCTATTCCCTGCGATTATGCTCGCGCGAGCACAATCTATCTAAGTTTCAAGTCATTTCCTATTTTTCATCCCCAAAGAACGTACTTAAAACTTTAAAATTATCGTCGTGCTTAATCAAAAAGATTACTACCAATTTTAGTACCTGAATTTTAAAAATTAATGATATTTACACAAAATTCAAACCATATTTTATATTTTAACTCATCTTTTAGAGATTGAATGCAAAAAAATCTTAGCGGATATATACTTCCTTATAGGAACTGTAAAATTTCAAGCATACTTTTTTAATATATTTTTTAGTATACTATTTGAGATTTAGCGATTAATATGTAAGCGGTATTTCCCTTTTATATATGTACTAATAAGTATATAGATGTATATTAATTTTCATATTTAAAAACATATTTTGGTGATGTGAAGTAGTAATCTAGTAGAAATACACAGCACGTACAAATCCAATTCCAGCTATTTAAAATGTTAATTGCATGGTTTGTTGATAAATTAACCATTATCGCATTTACAATCAGACATTTTATTCAAAAAAATCACTTTACATTTTATCTAGTTTATTCGTAACGAATGAGTTTAACAAACTTAAGTTAAAATTAGAACTCATATTTGTTTACAAAAAGCTTTTTGCTCTGATTCTATAGAATTTAAGTTAAATATTCTAGAAATTCTTTAACGTCACATCCATATGCGAGCGTTAATAACGAGTGTATTAGTCTGTAATATTAATATTTAACTTTATACGTTAGAATAAAGAGCGCGTTACATATGTCGCGCAGTGGAAGCGAAATTTGAAGTAATTGCTTACATCGAATCCTACTAATATTATAAACGTGAAAGTTTGTTAGAATGTTTGTATGGATGTATGTTTGTTAGACTTTTACAGTAATACCTATAGCAGAGTAACACATAGAAAATATTTTTTAATGATATAGTAATTTATAATTGAAGTACTCATGCGGAATTGCGGGAAAACGCTAGTATTACATATAATATACCTTCTGACTTTGTTATAGATTAAGTATTATAGGATTCTCGAGAACATTTGGTTATTAAAATAATCACATTGTTTTAGCAAGAATAATGGCTATAAACTAATTATATATATATATATATATATATATATATATATATATATATATATATATATATATATATATATATATATATTTGTAGTCTAAACATAATTCAGCAGAGTCATCGCTTGTATTTGCTTTCGCCCTTTGTCTCACGCGGAAATTGAATCGTCTACCTCCATAGAATAGATATTGAAAGTCTATAATATTTCAAGAACGCAGAAAATTTCTAAGAAATTTTTAATATTTTCATCATCGACAAGGAATATTTTATAACAATTTTTATTATGAATTGCGTTGTAGTAAATAAGTGGATATTGTACTACGGTTTTAATATAGTCTGTCGACGAGAATTATATGCAAAGTAGAAAAATTATAGTTCATTCGTCGCTAACGAGATAATAAATTGCACGTGTTACCTACATATTTACAAATATATATATATATATATATATATATATATATATATATATATATATATATATATATATATATATATATATATATATATATATATGTACGTTTTTAACTTTTAATAGCTTGCTTTTATAGACATAACAATGAAGATCTTTTGAATGATGGAATTTAATTTAAATATACTTCAAACAATAATATCGATTTGTCCGGATGGCAATCCATCTATCTATACTAATATTAGAAAGAGGTAAAGTTTGTTAGTTTGTGAGATTGCGAGTTTGTGACGCTGTAGGGGGTAATCTCTGGATCTGCTAAACCGATTTAGATGAAATTTATATTTGATACTTTTTATCCCGAAAATCATACTTTTATGGCGTAAAAATGGAATGAAAGTTTGTATGGGGAACCAAGCTAGGGACGACCTCGAGCGAAGCGAGGGTGAGTCGCTAGTAACGCAATAATCTTATGATGGAGTCAGGACAAATTGGAATTCTTCCATTGCTACCTTATAGCCTACCTATACCTAGATTAGTCCTTAATGAACCCAAAATCTAAGTAAGTAACCTTAGATTTTGAGCTCATTAAGGACCAATCTACACTATAGTGCCATTCACGGTTCGGTCTCGGTCCGATATCAGGTTGGTAAAATATTTTTTTATTCAAGAAACAATGACACCATCAGTGAGAGTCAAGTTTCGGTTTCTTGTATAAAAATACTTTACCAAACCGATATCGGAACCAGATCGAACTAAGATCTCTAATTGATTTTTTTTTTACAAATCACATACATTACAGTTGGTCAAAAGCGTGTTTTTAATTAAAAGTATTATTTTCTAGATCCTTCTTTTTCTTCTTTTAGAGACACCAAAACGGAAAAATAACTCCTTCTCACAAATTACTTTAGTAGAGACTAGCGGCTCACACTCGCTCCGCTCGGGTTCGTCCCTAGTTACGTTTTAACATTTAGTATAGATTTCTAAGAGATGAGATATTTTCCCGCAGTAAAAAATATTTTATATGTTGACCCGGATAACCAGCTATCATCATACCAAATTTCATTAAAATCTGTCCAGTGGTTTTATCGTGATGCGTTCCCGGACAGACAGACAAAAATTCTAAAAACTATAGATTCGACCTCTGTATCGATAATAAGAACTATTTTAAGAAGATTTTCTTAAAAATATTTAATGTACGTGTGTAGATTCAACTCAAAATTTTATTATACATATGTATAGATACTCAAAAACATACTCTATGTAACAAAGTAAGCATTAATTAAAATCGGGGTTTTATTTATACAAAAATTGTTTAACAATTCATCTTTTATATTCAATAACAAAAATAAATACTTGTACTATATCAAATAACTCAATATATATCCAATAAATTGTATAATTTAATTTTATAAACCATCCCTACATCGTTCCACGCCGAATAAATAAAGTGGAAAAGTTTTATTTCAGACCAGCATTTTGATGAAATTTGGTATGATGATAGCTGGTTATCCGGGTCAATTCTATAAAAAAAATCAATATAGGATACTTTTTACTGCGGGAAAATATCTCATTAGAGAAATCTATGCTTAACGTTAAAACGTAACGAGGGACGAACCCGAGCGAAGCGAGGGTGAGTCTCTAGTACAAAATAAAACTACTATTTTAAAGAGAGAATTATACAAGAGTTAATGTTTTTGTTAGTTTGTCCATATTTCACATTGAAACAAAGCCGTCACTTTTTGAAAAGAAATAAGTAGTTTAAACATCGAGTGACACACAGTACCTACTTTTAACTCCGATGAATCAAGTTACATCCATGGCATAATTTTCCATAGCATATTATTATTGAAAAATATAACTAAAGGACACGCGATTCGTAGTTAAAGCTTGAGCGAAGCACTAATGGTATATAATTATGTGAGTCAAAATACGTGGGTTGAATTACTGTACACGGTTGATTAAGACAAAAATACATCGAAAAGTCAGAGGGAAATGGAAACTAAAATCCGTAATGTTTTCTCTACATAACACATATATAAATAACTCAGTTTTAAGCTTTTACATTCTTAATATTTAAAGAAATGTGCAAATATCTAAATGGTTAATATGAACTTTTAAGAAACTGGCAATAAAATAACTCTGCCACTGTTAAATTATTAAAGATAAATAGTTATCTTATACTATATTAAATATCTAAAATTGTAAATAAGACTATATTTCCGGTTTTTTTGCGGATTTATTTTCTCATTTTTGGTTAGGGCGAAACTTTCCTGCAACCAAAATTGAAAATTTATCTTGTTTGATTTAACTATAACTTATAAAAATAATAACTTTTGGATAAAAAAGGTATGCCTTTGGGAATATAATATATAAATGTACACCCTCGAAGAACCTATTCATTGTAAAGGGTATGAAAATTGACTCGCAATTCCTGAAGATATCGTGTAGCTTTCATACAAATAATAAATAGAATATAAAAAATGGTTGCGTGTAACCATTACGCGCGGTTGAAGTAAAATTTCTTTGGCAACTATCGTAATTGAATTAAAACAAATCAATATAATTAAATAAAGCATATTAGGCATGTTATAATCATATATTTATAAAATATCATATACGGAAAGAATATATATCATTTTTAGACAAATAACAACGGTCACCACGGCAACAATTAATCATTTGTGTTCTATCTCATTCTCTCGCCTGCTTAATCCTATATATCTATGTGTTTGTCTCTTTCTCGTGTTGCATTTTCGTTTCATCGAGTTTCAAATTACATGGATTCTAAAGAAGTTTCACTTTAAAAATGCGTAATTATACCGTCTTTGTGAGTAAAACTAATGTAGGTAAAAATGTATTAAGTTACATACATATATTGGTGCTATTGACCAAGAAAATGCAATATGCGAGGTAAATACAATTTTCTAAAAGACGGTTAAATTTTCTATGACAGTAGCTTAATGTGGAACTCGCTTCTGAGTGCAATTTTGTGCTCGTATAAATTATATAAACAGCGTCTGCGATGCTCAGCCCAATTCGAATATTAAGTGTACAGAAAGGTTGCGAAATTTAGTAGTTTTACCATACATTACATAGTGAAATTACATTAAATTGATGACAGTTATTTATTAGGTTTAGTGGCTTGCATGTATGGTTGCAGATCCAGAGGTCCAAGGTTCGAGGACCGGGATGAGCTATTTGTAGTTATTGGGTACTTTTGTAAAGTACGAGTAACAACTTTAAGTTCAGAAGGAGGTGGTATTTCCTGTGCCTCGGAGAACACGTAAACCCGTCGATCCTACGCCGGAGTTTGAAAATTAAACACATTTTTTATGCTTAAATTTATGCTTTATATATAATCTAACTATATTTCTTTCGCACATGGCTTGTTTCAGTGACATTGACCACCATAACTAAAACGGTAACTTTTATTTTGTCTTTAATTGCTTTATCTACAAAGAAGTAGAAACTTTTCAATTACCTTGTCAGGTTATTAATTTTGACTGTCAGTGTACATAGAACACGTATATACATATGTATATGATCCAAGACTTGTGTCTTGGATCATATACATATGTATATACGTGTCGGGAGTTCGATTCCCAGATAAACAAAAATTTTGATTTGCTCATTGTTCGGTATATAGAGAAATATTTACGTCCAGACTAATATTAAAAATGTAAAATTAATAGGTATGTCTTTCTTTTATTACTTTGCCACGCTTAAAGCGCTGAACAGATTTTGATGAAATTTTGCAAAGGTATACATGTATAGACGACATTGGGAGCACAGACGCTACCTTTTATCCATGATTCACTTCTCTTGCGAGCAAAGCCGCGGGCTAAGCCTAGTGTATAATAAATAGCCTCTGGTAGAAATAATGTAGCTTCTGTAAAAGAATTTTCATACTCTTTTTTACAATCAAACTTAAAAAGTTATCTTTTAGTGTCGTAATTTATCAAGTCTTTAGTAATAGCTTTTAAATGTAATTAAACAAACCATACAAACAAACAAATGGTACACAAACGGTAATAGCTATTCCTGTGGAAGATTTACCGACACATAAAACATCTGTGAATCTGCACACTCTTATTACCTGCGATTTCCCAGGATTTTTAAGTTAACGTTCATGAAGTTTAGTTTAATAACCATAATTTTTAAGAAGATAAGTTTTATTAGTCTTTAAAATTATTTTTTGAACGGTTAATAAGATGGGTACTAGATAGATTTTTGTTGTAAGCGTAAATTTTTACTACCATTTTCCCGTGTATCCGCTCGCATAGTTTTTTTAAGCGCCTATTTTTAATCCCTAGAGTATGTAATGCCTAAAACTTTAAATTAATATAAGTATATACTAATTTTTTTTACTGAGTACAAATGTAATGTAACACACCACAGGTGTGTCGTCTGTGGATTTTAAGTCTTTATTTGTTTTGCTGTGGTTATGAATGTAAACAGTTACTTTCTTGCATACTGTTTAAGATTTTGGAGAAACACCATTTAAAGTTCATTTTATTGTCTAAATTGTATGGGCTTTAAGCTTTATGGGAGGTTTGTTTCTAATTTTATGATAGGAGAGAAGAAAGTTTTAATTGTTAGAAAATATTCATGGTTGTCCAGAGTACTTCCTATTTAAGTATTTACTATAATTAGTTACTTAGAAAGTTCTCACGCAAAGTTCTCGAGTGGTGGCCACGTACCAGAAGGCGAAGCCTGGGTAGGCCTCACACAAGAACCGACGACTTGATCAAAGTCGCTGGAACTCACTGGATGCGGATAGCACAAGACCGGTTGTCGTGGAAATCTTTGGGGGAGGCCTATATCCAACAGTGGACGTGTTTGGGCTGAGACAAATTACATAGAAGACGTCATTTTGGTTCAACTTGGTGGTGTATAAGTTGAACCAAAATGACGTATAGAAAAAAAACTATAAACTTTAAACTTTGGTTTTGGTTTCTCATAAACTAAACCCTTACTAAAATTTTATGTACGTTTGTATGTTTGTCCTTCCTTCAAGCCAAACCGGAGCAACGGTTTGATGAGATCTTTTGTATGATTGTTATAGGCCTGGAAAGTAGAATAAACTACTACTTCTTTATCACATTAAAACATCTAATTCCCACGGGATTATAAATTGTAATAAAACATAGCGAATTTCAATTTATATGGTTTTCTGTAAGTAGTTCATCGGTAAAACCGAACCCGAATAAAGCAAGATCGCGTAATTAGTATTCATATAATATAAAAAATATATTAAACAATATTTTCTCAGTAAATTTTTTTTTCACATTATTATCTTCATTTCCAAACCGATTCACATATACCTAAATCATTCGCATTATTTATTCTTTATATATATATATATATATATATATATATATATATATATATATATATATATATATATATATATCTGTTCATATTTTGTTTTGTTTCTTTTATTATATGAAAAGGCATTTATTTCCCTCGCATTTTCCTGGTACGCAATTAATCGTTTATTAAATTAACCTATTTCGGCGCTCGTACTGTTTTATGTCTAAAAAGAATGCGGTATATTTGTTTTGTCTTCGGTTGTTAATTGAATATTTTATATATAGGTTCTTTATGTTTCTAAGCAGCGGGATAGCTTATTAATTCGTATTATTTGTGGATCTACTACGCAAAATATTTTTAATTGAAAGGTTTAAGTATGTAAAAAAATATTGTAGTTTTAACGGAGATGTAATGTGTATATATATATATATATATATATATATATATATATATATATATATATATATCTATATAAATATTTTTTTATTGGGACTTTTAAAAAACAAAGCCCACCGACTTGCTTTGTTCGTATCTGCTTCTAAGGGTCGAAGTGCGATGAAATAAAGCCTATAATTGAGGAAGATTTCAGTAAACAAACGATATATTTTGTAAAAAAAAAGGAAAATGCTCTTGAGAATTCTTCTGCTTTATTATAGATAAAACGGGATATCGTAAAATAATTGACAAAATTGCTTTATTATAAGAACTATATAGGTTCTGTTCTTACTTTCTATAAATTTATTTGAAACGTATTTAGAACTTTTAAATAATCTCCATTTTATTTACAATCTTAGTATATTTGTTCGTTTGCTGAAGCCTTCTTCTTTGTTTTGTTGCTAGATAGCCTGCAATTACTGTGGTCCAAAAAAAACTGAGTTCATAATCAGATTATTTTATAGGAAAATATAATTATATAGGTTGTTTCCCCATACAAATTTTCATCCCCATTTTCACTCCCTTAAGCGATTATTTCCAAGATAAAAAGTATCCTATGTCCTCCCTAGGTTCTCAAACTATCTTCTTACCAAATTTCATCTAAATCGGTTCAGTAGATCACAGATTAGCCCCTACAACGTCACAAACTCACAAACTCACAAAGTTTACCTCTTTATAATATTAGTATAGATAGTATATTATAATATTATAGTATAGACTAGCGGCTCACCCTTCCTGCGCTCGGCTTCGTCCTTTTGTTTCAAGGTTAGTATTAGTTTTAAGGTTAGTATATTTTCCCGCAGTAAAAATATCCTAAGTGTTGACTTGGATAACCAGCTATCATTACATAATTTTATCAAAATAAGTCCAATGGTTTTCTCGTAATGCGTTCCGAGACAGACAAATAGACAGACAAAAATTCTAAAAACTATAGATTCGGCCTCTGTGTCGATAGTAATGACTATTTAATAATATTTTCCAAAAAATATTGAATGTACAGATTCGCCTCAGTATTTTATTACACATATGTACCTAATATACATATAGATTGCAAAATTTCAATCTTCTTTACCAAAGTAGTAGCACATTAAAAGTAAAAGTAAAAGCGTATTAATAACGTAGTAACAGTAATTTAGCTCTACGAATTCGTAGCTAATCCACTACGTGTCTACTACGCTTGCTACAAAGCACCTAAGTAAGTTTATTCAACTGAGATTCATTATAATCTTAAAATGCAGATAGCAATGAAAATGTGTTAGCAAAATTAATTTTTAGTAAAAATGGCATAATATTCTTTACTCTTTCTCATACACCTTTTATTGAAAAAACCGGAGGAATAAAAAAAGGACTAAAGGAATTAAACCAAAAGAAAATTTGGATGCCATACTTAAAAACCAAAATAGGACGTTCTATAAATAAAAGACAAGAAATACTCAAAATCGCTACATACTATTATAGAATACTATACCAAAGATAAAAAAAACAAAACTGCTAGAAAAAAAAAAAAAAAAAACACCTTTTTAAGGCAGACCAAAAAAAGTAACTTCTCAATTATAAGCTTTCGGCATTCAATTCATACTTGTGACTAGTGTCAGAATCCTACTAATAATCTAAATGCGAAAGTTTGTGACGATGTATGGATCTCTGGATGTACAGGTATGGATGTTTGTTACCCTTCCACGCAAAAACTACTGAATGGATTTGAATGAAACTTTACAATAATATAGCTCATACATCAGAATAATACAAAGACTATTTTTTATCCCGGAAAAATCTACGATTCCCACGGGGTAGATTTCTTTTTGTTTAATATAAGCTAGTATAATATAAGCTTTTATAATCTAACTACAATATAAGCTTCCTTAATATAACTCTTAAGCAAATTGTGACAATACTTTCTATTACTATGAATGGTAGAGTGATTTTGTTAGTTTATACGTTTGTTCTTCGTATACATATGCAGCCACAGATAGTCCTCATTTTTTTTTCATATAAGAACCGAAAAGTAACTTTTTTCGGAAAATATGATAAAAAAAGTTACAGTTTTTTAGTTTTTCCCAATTAAGCTGTAGATATACATATATATTACACCTCTTAACTTCACTCGATAGGTTTGAAGAACAACATCGTTTAAATACTTTTGTCTGTCCGCATTTTAATTTTCAAAACGTATAATTAATCAAAATCGGTTCAGCCCTTGGTAATTGCCAGGAAGCATAGGAGTTGGATTATTTTTAGGATTATACATACAGGTTAAACACATAACCCTCTTTTTGGGCTTCGCCGTAATTGAGTAAAATAAGCACGTGTGCTGAAATAAGCCAGGCTATATCACCATTTGAATTGTTTGAGCTGAATAAGTGAGATACAGGATAAATTGTAAGTAAATAAAAAAAATTCAATGTATTCCACACGTATACCTCCAATAGCATTGCAACTAGTTTTCATACAAAAACAAAGCTATTTTCTAAAACTGCGACTACCATTCGGACCTTTGTTTGCGTTTCGACTAAAAAATACATATATGTGAAACACCCTTTAATCAAAATATACTGTATTTCGAATATATTTTATTAACAAAGGAATTTTCAGTTAAATCTATTACAGTAGTTAAAAATATGATTCGAATTCCTTTAAAATAGAAATATTTTCTTAACAGGATTTGTCATAATTTTTTTGCATACGACTAAAATTTGTATCATTTTTTTATCTGTTGAAAAGAGAATATTTTGTTTAAAAAATTATCTTTCATACTAACAGAATTTCATAAATTCTAACTGAGTCGAATCTGTACATTTAATATTTTTTAGAAAATCTAATTGAAATAGTCATTATTATCGATACAGAGGTCGAATCTATAGTTTTTAGAATTTTGCCTATCTGTTTGTCTGTCTGTCTGGGAACGTATTACGAGAAAACCTCTCGACAGATTTTGATGAAATTTGGTATGATGATAGCTGCTTATCCGGGGCAACATTTTCGATGCTTTTTAATGCGGAAGAACATCTCATCTCTGAGAAATCTATATCAACCGTTAAAAGCTAACCAAGGGATGACCCCAACGGAGCGAAAGTTAGCCGCTAGTCAGATATAAAAATTGATAATGAAAATGAGTAGATTATACCCTAATAGTTTTTCTAGAAGCCATTGATAAAGGGATTGAATTACATATGTTGTTGGGACATTAACACACAGCACTATCCAGTTCCATGGTAAGCTATGAGGCCTGTGTTATGGATACCAGATAGTTGATACATTACACATATATAACTTTAAATACCTTCGTACATATTATAAATACAAATACCATGACCTACATCAATCTCCTGAATGTGAAACACACACACACACATACACACACTATTTTACTAATAAATAATGTAAAACTTAATTTGCTATAACAAGTTACTTTTGATATGCCTATGGAAGGGCGATATTATCTGTCACAGGTGTTTTTTACACTTAAAAGGCGATTTCAACCTTGTTTGTAATTTTTAAACATTTTGTTAATGAATAAAATATTTTTATTTTTAATGACCGGAGTACAAACATTCATGCTGATCACACAATGAACCTAGACTCGAACCCGCGGCCGCTGGCACAACAAGTAGGGTCACCACTTGTTAACCGATTAAATATTACAACAATCGTGATATGAATGTAATAGAAATAATGCACTACTGTATAATATAACATTCACGTGATTATGTCAGAACGTAACTAACAGGTAATTAGGCCTTTGTCACTGAGTACTATGCTTTGTAATAGGATAAATCTCTGTTCACGTTTCTGCGGGTCTGAATGAGATTCTCGTCAAGTTATACTGCACTGCGGTTATAATTAAGTATAGTATATAAACGATTAAAGATTTTGACAGAATTACTGTTTTAGAGTTAAACTAGCGATTCACCCTCGCTCCGCTGAGGTTCGTCCCTAGTTACGTTTTAACGTTTAATATTGATTTCTCAGAGATGAGTTATTTTCTCTCGTCATGCGTTGCCAGACAGACCGAAAGACGGACAAAAATTTTAAAAACTATAGATTCGGCCTATGTATCGATAATAATGTTTCAATAAAATTTTCCAAAGAATATTTAATGTACAGATTCGACTCAGAATTTTATTATATGTATAGATTAGTCGTAATATATCCCTGGATACAGGTAGAGGGCGAGGGAGATATAGAATGAGTAGCTAGTATTATCTCTAATAGGGCATATCGACTACAGCCAATTTAAACATGCATTTACCTTAATATTTTAAAATGTACGTGACATATTTACACTGTTATGAATTTTAAATAAGCGCAGATTTCGTATGATATTATTCAGTTTCAATATTTCAAAACGGAAATAGTGTTTCGAGCCTGAATGTATGATGTAACATCCGTTATTATTATTTTTTTTTAAATAAAAAGCACACGCGTTTTAATATAAAGTAAAAATTATATTTTTTAAGAGTTTATTTATTCATATGTATAATAGATACGTTAAAGCTAAATCTGATTTAGTCACCTTTTTCTGCTATAAAACCTTATTATTGTTTAAAGTTTTTATGTTACGTAGTTTGGTTTTTATTCCAAATTAATTTGAATATCGAGCAGAGCCCTGTGTCTGTGCCTGTGAACCCGCTGCTCCACAAAATTATTAGAAATTCCATTTCAAGTCTATAACATTGTGATTTCCATGATTAAATTGCAATCACCAATGAATAATTGTTATTTGAGTCCTGATAAAATCCCAAGATTTGTAACCACTAAAGATGATGTTCGTAAAATATGGATAACTCGATATATAGTGTGGTAATCAAGCTTATTAAGCTATCAAGAATAAATAACTTTATCCATCTATTCTTAGTTTTATTGCGTTTACCTGTTGTGTAGATTTAAGCATTTTGCTTGCGAGAATCAAAGTTCCTTCCGGGAAGACAGGAAATTCCAGTCAGATACTTATCTCGATACACCCCATAGATTTTATTATAAAAAAATATATAAGAGATCTTTGTTACTATTTTTACTATATTTGTTTTAACTGATTTCAAAAAAGAAGGTTTAATAATTCAAATGTAGTATTTTTTTTATTTATATTCCATATTATGTTGGTAATTTAAAAAAAACTCCTAGAAAGCGGAATATAATAATATATAATTTTGATATATATAAATGAAATGAAATGAAATGAAATGAAATGAAATGAAATGAAATGAAATGAAATGAAATGAAATGAAATGAAATGAAATGAAATGAAATGAAATGAAATATTCTTTATTGCACACCATTATTTTACATTATATAGTTCAAACAGATTAAAGGAATATAGTACAATAGGCGGCCTTATCGCTAGAGAGCGATCTATTCTAGGCAACCTTTGGGTAGAGAGAAAGAAGAGAGAAGGAAGGGGTGCAAACAATCTTAAAGAGAGATACAATAAATACATACATATACAAACATATATATACATACATACCATATATATACATAAATACATACATACACACATACATACATACATACATACATACATACATACATACATACATACATATATACATACATACATATAAACATTATACATATAAAATAAAATATGACACCATTTAGCACTTATAGGTTAAGATAATATTCATTTATTAATTTTTTAAATAGTGACAGAGAATCAGCCTGTTTTACTTTATTTGGTAACGAGTTCCACAGACGGACAGATTGGACAGTAAAGGAGCGAGTATAGAAGGAAGAAGAGTGTGAAGGAACTTGTAAAGTTAGATTAAGGTTAGAACGAAGAGAAAAATGGTGAGAATCACTTAAAAATTTAAACCTATCTTTAAGATACTGAGGTGTACAGGGATTAAATAGAATATTATATAAAAAGACAAAGAACGTGAGTATTTCTGCGAAGACGGATAGGGAGCCACTTGAGCTTTTTACGAAATTCGGAAACGTGGTCATATTTACGAAGTCCAAATATGAACCGAATGCAGAGATTTGAATTCGCTCAAGTTTATTTAATTGTTCCTCTCTTAAATCGAGGTAACAAGTATCAGCATAGTTAAGAATTGGTAATAAAAGAGTGTTAGCCAAGGCAATTTTAGTGGGAATGGGTAGAAAGTTGCGTAAGCGACGTAATGATGCAACGGCAGCAAACATTTTTCTGCTCACTTCGCCCACCTGTGACTTCCAAGATAATGTCTCGTCTAATATAATACCTAGATTTCTCTCACTTTATCCCTGTAAGGAATTTGTATACCGTCAAGCATAATAGGTGGTAATTGTGAATAAAGATATTTTTGATTTTAATTTGAACTACCTATAATTATAGCTTGTGTTTTACCTGGATTCACTATTAAGCCTAATGATTTACTTTTTTGCGAAATATTAAGTAGGTCAGTATTAATATGATCGATGGTTTGAGTTAAGATTAATACGGTCGTTTGGCGGTAGATTTGTAGATCATCTGCATAGAGGTGGTAGGGAGAAGAAATATAGTTACAGAGAGAGTTAATAAATATAGAAAATAAAAGAGGAGACAACACGCCACCTTGATATATATATATATATATATATATATATATATATATATATATATATATATATGTATATGTATAGTATCAAGTAACGATATGAAAGTATGTAACGAAAGCGGATAAACGATGAGAATTTTGCATAGTTTGTCGGCTAGAGATAGAACCAAAACTAAAACTTAAGATATTTTTTTTAGATAGATTTACATGAATATTTGACATTTTAAATAAAACTTTCTTTTCGGCAGAGATTTTCCCGTGACCATGATTGCTGTAAAGCATTCGAAACGTCGGGAACCAAAAATCAAAATAAATCCGCGAAAATATCCGAAAATAAAGTTTTATTTGAAATAAGACTAGTGTTTACTTCAAGTAACTAACATGGGATTAATAAATGTTAGAAAGATATGGCAAATTATCTTAAAGATATAGCGAAGCAAAAGCTGGTTAGTATTTTCTAATTAATATATTTCTTTATGAAAGCTATCAATCAGTACATTATACAATTTCATGTAATTTATGTAACTTTACCCACTAGAGATCTAAACTATAAATATTGGAGCATTGAACATACTCGTACGTATAGTTAAGGAACATCATAGTTCTATTTCGTTAGAAGCAATTTGCGTCTTAGATCGCGTTCCCTTTACATTACATTTAAGCTTTTGCTCCACTAGTACTTAACTGTATAGCGGAAGCAAACATTAAATACTAACATCTAATATTATAAGCTGGTTACTTGCCCTCGTTCTACTCATGCCCGTTTCTAAATACCTTTCAAACTCACAGTAGGTACGTAGCTCATATGTTTTTCTAGTTTATTATAGCCTACAGCCTTCCACCCCCCCAAGCTCCCCTTACCACTCCCCCCCCCCCCCCGTTCACCTTATGGTGGAGGGAGTACTCATTAGCGTCCAATGCACTTCAGCAATCTAGCCCGACGCAAAGCAAAGAAACGCACTGGAAGCCGGAAGGCGGCCCGCCTCAGTGGGCGGCGTGCCATGTTCGTTGGTACTGTTACTTCTCTGATAGCAGAGTGTACTGTTGGGGTAACCCCATGGTTGTTGTAGTCTGCTTGGGCAAACCTGCTGTCGGGGCGTCGTGGTTAGGTGCGTAAGCAGTCCTATGACGCCTCATTAAAACATATAATATGCATAATAACTAGACCTGAATGTGTGTTCTAAACATAGCGTTAGGTAGTTTATATTATTATATGTTTAGTGGAACCTCGACCTTATTTAGTAGCAACTTCGTTTTGCCTAGAACTCATTAGTCAGACCATCTCTTCATTTTCTACTTAAAAAATATTACTTAAAATCCCTGAGCTTGAACTGGTTATAAGTTATATTTGTAAATGTGTAATTTGTAAAGATTTTGAACATTGTTAATGTTTTATTTTATACCTTTATATTGAAACATATTATTAATATATATATATATATATATATATATATATATATATATATATATAAAATTGAGAGCTTCCTTCATTATACATATAAAAAAAAATTACATTTTCCCGCGGGTCCCATGTAGTTTAACAATATACATTTTCATACAAACTCCTAACCATTTTTGTGGTCCTTTGCAACAGAATTTTCAAAAACAGCTCGACCTATTACGATAAAATTTAAATGATACCACCTGTGAAATATACCCTTAGAAACAAAAAAAAATCCAAATCGGTTCAGGCGTCTTCGAGTAATCGGTGAACATACTTAAAAAAAAGATTCCGACGAATTGAGAACCTCTTCCTATTTGGAAGTCGGTTAAAAATAAACACCCACAATGCCAAATAATAAACTGGTGGGTTAACGATTTACGTGAAACAAATCTCGAGTCATACCACGCCGCAAACAAAACTTGGATCATGAATTCATTAATCCTATTTCAAATGCAGGTATAAAGAGTTCCAAAGTTTTTTCTTTTAACGTGTTTTTATAGGTTTTCGGTTCTCCCAATGGCACGAGTTTGCAGTTTTCAGTTTTGAACGGCTGATTGCATTTTAATAGCGTATATTAATGGATCCAGAATTTTCTAAGAGGTTTTTAATGGATTTTCATATAAAAACTGTAAAAAATTAACTATTCTCTATTAGAGGGTATAGCGGGAATTGTTATAACATTGGTTTTGGCTCGTAAAATATTTTTGTTGTAAGAGAAACGTATCTTGAGTGAAATGTAAGAACACATTTTTACAGTTAAAGGGTGCATGATAATGAAAGATGCGATATTATAATCTGAACTGACAATATAAAAAGTATTTAAATATACTGACAAATCTACTTGTTTATTAAATCATTTTTGTACATGTGATAAATAAATCACGTGTGTTATCCGCTCAAGAGGCATGTTAGCTAAAGGACTAGCTAGCTACGTATACTTAAAGCAATTCATTCATTTGCTTTAAATAAGCATCGAAAATATCTATCCCGGAATTATCGAAAGCTCAAATTTTCATTATATTAATTTCATTCCTTTCATTTAGCAGTGCTTAAGAAAATGAGAAGTAATAGAAATTTTATGGTGTTTTTATTTCTAAAAGGTTTCCCTCAACCGCATAAGCCTAAACGACCAAAGAGATTGCCGAACTCGATGCGGTACAAGTTAAAAGCATTTAATGGCCAAAAAACGTAGCTCAAACGAATATTTAATACGAAACTTGAACAAAATTACCTACATATTACTCTTGACCGTAAATTAAATGATCGAACTGAATTTTTGCAACCGTGCCAATGATTCTTCTTCATAGCTCATTTGCCTTCCAATCGTTAAGTATTTTATATGGTATACTGTACAAGTGTATGCAAACTCAAAAACACTCTCTATTCCTTTCACCTACAAATTTCGGTGCATTGACAATCGATCAGGTATATATTATGTGCTACACTGGTACTGAGAACTTATTAAAACAAAAACTCAAATATTTTACTTAGACCCGGGCCTGGAACCCAGGACCATCGGATCTGCAGTGATAGATATTTGAATCTTGATACCTCACAATGTCACGTCCAAAAAACCTTTGTTCACCCACTTTTTATTATAAGTACCTTATATCAATCTTTACGTTCTGTGGCGTTCATTCAAGCCTGAATTAATTAATTAAGTAATAATTGGATATCTATTTCAAAAGCTAAGGTTAAATCAATTATTCTATACATTGAAGTCTGTCCGCTATTTTCAATTTCTCAGAATTGATTAACTATTAAAGAATATCCAATACAATTTTCCTAACCAATCCAGCGTGGACAGTACGAAATAGATACAGAGAGCATAAATGATATCTTAATTCACACTCCGTTTAAATAAAGCTCTTCTTTCTTTTTGGACTTTTTCGCGCTTTTACTTTGACGTTTGATTCCCGATGTTTCGAATGCTTTACATTAATCATGGTCAAGGTATTTCTTCAGTAATATGAAAAAATGGTTTTATTTAAATATTCAGGTAAATCTAAGAAAGCATAATACTCTGTTTTCTCATATTTCGACACCTTAAATAAGTTTTTCCAACAAAATAAAATCATATATATAGTACTTGATGTAAAGGAATAAAACGACAAGCTTTTGAAATTATATTAGGAAAATATTTATATTCTATTGTCTTTTCATTTGTCCCGAAATTGTTACTCACTTAGGATCCAACTTGCAACCTTCGAGAACAAATGATTAGATGAACGTTTATTACTTGCACCATCTTACCTCAAAACTGCCACAAAGGCTTCCCAATTCCCATCCTTTACCTATTTCAGGATTTGATGAGAAACTGCAATGCAAAATGGATGAAATTTGTTCTGACCATGTCTAAAACGTATGTCTTGATGGAGATTTTGCGTTGCCTATATACTCCTATGAGCTAGTTCTGAGAACTCACACTATAAATCCAATAGTCAGTCTATCTTGTCGCTTTATTGAATTTCACTTCAAAGGACTTATCTAATTCTCGTGAATAGAAATTTATTATTGCGAAGGACGAAGTTCTTATTAATCGATATTAATGTAAAGCTGTATTCTTTTTGTCTTTTTGAACGCACGAATCTTTGCTACTACCAGGCAGATTTTATACAATATTTTCCACGTGTGATCGTTAAATGACAATTAATTTGCGTAGGGGTTTTTGTTTAATTTTTAATATATAATTATCTAGTATATATTGTTTTGAGGTATCTCTTAAGGTTTGGCCGGCGTTAACTAAGTTTATTTCTAAGGACGGCTAGACAGAACCAGTTATTATGTTTTCCCGTGGAAATCAAAATTTTATTCGTAGTAAAAGGTTTTCGAAATATTGAACTAACTAATAAGTTACGCGATATTTATTTAAAATCGGTTCAGTACTTTTGGCGTTAAATGCAAACAGATATACAGACAAATGGACATAATTTAAATAATTATTGTTTTGGGGTATACATTATGTACAGATACAGATTTCGCTAGGTTAATATTTTATTATACGTATAGATAAGACACATATAATAAATAGCGTATGGACGGACAAAAAAATGTGGTACATTAGGTATGTTTAAATTACATTCCACATTTGAACAACAGCAAGTTTTATTCATATAAGATAGGTTTCGTGTGTTATTTTCACATACGATGCTCTCATGATGTTCACATCTCCTTTATTTGTAATTTAAAATAAATACCTATACATATATTTTTTAATTATATTTTAATTGTAACTTTGACTTTTGACTTTTGAAATTTTGACTGATATGTACAAATGTAAAAGTTTCTGAGTGTGTGTTTATTTATAATGTACCGACTTAATGACATAACTCTTCATTTCGAGGCCTTTACTAGGTTGGGTACATTAAGTCCTTTTATCGTCATACTTTGAAGGCAAAGCCTTATTTTTTACAGATAACTTCCATACTAGTGTTCATCCAGAGCTCGAAATTCGATCATAATCATTGAAAATTCGAGGAAAACATACATATATAAACAGTACTTAGTATTAACCTATCTATATAAAAAACTGTTCCCAATTTTTTTTTATTGATAACACTTTAGTGTCAATAGCTATTAAACAAAAAAGATAATTGATTGAAAGCAAAGGAGAAAAAGGTACTAACTGACTGTCTTTGCCTATTTCTATATAGATAATACTCTGTAATGATTAATTATAATCAACATTTCAATTTTAAAACTCTTTTTATAAAGAACTAGCAGAACCCGCGGCTACGCTCGCGCTTCAACTACAAAAAAGAACTCCAAAAAGGTTGGTTTCATACAAACTTTTATCCTCTAATGGGATGAATTTCGAAAAATGTTAAAACAAGTATTTATTTAAATGTATTGAAAAGCATTAATACCTACCAAGTTTCAAGTAATTCAGATCATAAATATTTTTTTGTATTGTATTATAACGTGTTTCCCTTGAGAGCGAGATAATCTCCTGCGATAAAAAGTAGCCTATGTCACTCTCCAGCTCTCCAACTACGTCCAAACAAAAAATCACGCCGATCCGTCACTCCGTTTCACAAACAAACGAACAAATACACTTTCACCTTTATAGTATTAAGTATGGATATTATATCGTCGTTAACAACTGAATGCCGTTGAAGTGAACTTAGAATAAATTATGTTAGGGATTTGATCAACAATGGGATTCTTTATAGAATATTTAAATAAGTAAATACTTAATACAGATTTCAAAGTTAACAATGAAATGAAACAAACTACAAATAAAACTAAACAATCTAATATTTTTTATATCTTTGTTTCAGGTACGTAAGATATGTTAATATAATCGCAAATTCAAAACTTCAAGAGAAATGAACTTCGGAACTTTAAATTCAAGGAAGCAAAGAATGAAATGAGGTAAGTAAAACTTTATACGTGCTTCAAACACGTAAAAAGAAAATAAGCTATAAAATATTTTTGAAGTAAAAATATTTACATTTTTCATATTATAATTTCTATATTTTAAAAGCAACGTACAGCTTCTTGATACTTAGAAATAAAGTATCTTCCACAACAACATGCCGCTATAGGTTTACTTTGCTATTTAAATATTTTCTATTCATTTTATTAATACTATATTCAATGTAAGTAAATATTGATGGATATTAAAATTTATTTACAAAACAAAAATGTACATAAATAGGTACCTATTAGGTAAGTATTATTCGTAATATGTCCTTTAAAATATCGTACCTACTACTAAAAACATATTGCGAAAAGTCTTAAGTTAGTTAATAGAAATATTCTTTACGAGCTATTTCACGCGGCTCTATATGGGTTTTTTTAAGACTATATGTTCTAATCTATAAGCTATATTACTGTAAAGTTTCATCAAAATCCGTTCACTAGTTTTTGTGTAAAAGAGTATCAAACATCAAACTTTAAATCCATTTTCGCATTTAACACACTTATATACTATTACTAGAATTGTCCGCGGCTTTGCCCGCGTTTAAACATCCAATCGCTACCAAACTCACAGGATCAGCCGCTGGGCTAATCTGATGATTGTCCCAAAATTTCATCAAAATCGCTCCAGCCGTTTTGGGGTTCATAAAAAACATACACACATCGATTTTTCTATATGTATATATGTAGTATTGTGGTTAAAAATACACATACTTTGTTGTATTAAAGAAAAAATATAGATAAAAGTGACAGCACCTTTATTGGCACTAATGTACAATTCAAAAACGTCTCATCTTATTACTTTTTACTTACCCTTTTCAAAGCTTTCTTATTATAGTCCCGGTTCAGAGTGCCACAGTGTTATTGCGTTTTCCAACTCGACACGAATTTATTTGTCTACAATTCAGTATCTTTAAACTGACAAAGGTCTCAATTCGTCGTGTGCTTTATAACAACAATGTACCTATTTGAAATAAAAGATAAATTCAACGTTATTTTTTAATAGTTCAAATCTAGCTGTTACAAAACAAAACTGTAAATTAAATGTTTTGAGTGATCGATAGTCACGAACAGTATCATTAGCTTAATACTTTCTTAGATTTACGCGAATGTTTGATATTTTAAATCTATCTATACATATAATAAAATCGTAACCAAGCCGAATCTGTACATTAAATATATTTTTTTTTGAAAATCTTATTGAAATAAACACTATTATCGATACATAGGCCGAATCTATAGTTTTTAGAATTTTTGCCTGTCTGTCTGTTACCGCATCACAGAAAAACCACAAAAGGGATTTTGATGAAATTTCGTATGGCGTTAGCTGGTTATTCGGGTCAACATACAGATACTTTTTACCCTGGGAAAATATCTCATTTCTGAGAAAAAATACAAAAACTGCAATGTAAGAGTATACTAATATGATAAACCTAAGAATATAATAAACCTAAGAATTTGGTTTTTGGTCATCTGAACGCGGGTGGAGCCACGGGCAATGCTAGTACATCTATATTTTCGAGGGTTTTCACAGATTTATTTTGAACGCGGTTTTTTTTTGGGAACCAAAGATCAAAATGAATCAGGGAAAAAATCCGAAAAGATAGTTTTATTTAAAAATCAGTAACTTATTTATTGATGGTCTACCAGATGTAAATATTTTACTTAACTGCAGTATCTATGTATAATTTAGTTCAAAAATTCGAAAAATTGAAAATCATTTATATTTATAGTATTTTTTGCCAGAAAAAGCTAAATTTTAAGTACAGGAGTTACATCACTACTGGAACAGTCATAATATTAAAGAGAACATCAGCATTCTTTAAAGTTGGTTAAATAACTTTTCATTTCCACTGCATGGGTGAAGTCGACCGCGTCGCCCCAAACGAACGCATCCAACGGAACACGTACTAATTTCGTTACACCAAGCTATTTTACACAACCATACGCACAATCGTTTATATATATATTAGGGTGTAATAAAACGAGTTCGATTTAAGCATGTATAATTAATTTTATTGTCACATTAGAATTTAACATCAATAAATGGAGCGGGTTCGAATCCCAGGTCTCGCACCTCTCATATTTTCATGTGCGAATTAAAGTATACTATAATTTTTGGAAAAAAAGAACCGTCTTTAAGAAGACTTATTAGTGTGAAATAGTAATACTAACTTTCGCATTAACTAAAATAATAAAAATATTATATTTTAAATGAATATTTTTGATTTTATACAATATTTTCTAAGTTGGCACCGAATCATATTCAATTTTGTGCGTACATTTTGAGAAGCGTTCTCTCGTTTTAATTAGGTGATGATTATATATAGTGAGGATTATGACTTGAAAAAACAAAACAGCGTTAAAACGTAAAATTACAATTGAAGGAAATCGAATGTAAGAACCAAGCATATCATATCTACTGCACCAGATGCATGACAAAATATTGGTACAAAATTTCGTAACCCGTCTAAAGTGACTTTTGTATCAGACGGTAAGACCACCTTGGAATTACAGGAACTCTTTCCAGTAAGAATTTTTCAAAGCGTAACCTAAAGCTATGTAACTTGATAACATACCTACCACCTTTTTTAAAGGTTAAGTTTATTTAAAGTTCAAAACAGTGCTAATATAAACTAACCCAGTTTAAATTAATCAAACACTTTGCTCACGTATCTATTTCAAAATATGTTATGGTAAATGATTTTATGTGATTTCTAAAATTATCTAACAACTAGCGACTCATCCTCGCTTCGCTCGAGGTCGTCCCTAAGTACGTTTTAACGGTTAGTATGGAATAGTTAGACCATATATTATATGATATATAGCTTTCCGCAATAAACAAACATAATTTTTCAAATCGGATTAGCAGTTCCTGAGATGAGCGCGTTCAAAAAAAAACAAACAAACTGTCTCTATATAATATTAGTAGAGGTATAATCAACGGAGTAAAATGACAAAAAATTTGCTTTCAAAAAAAGAAATTTTACTAGGAACAATAAACGAATACTTGTTTCTTTGCAAATTAGAAAATCCGAATTTCACTTGTATATAACTGTGTTACTCAAAGGGAATTCTCACCAGTGTGATGGTCAAAAAAAAATATTTCTAATAAGTTATTTATTATTCATAGAATATTCATCTAATTTAAATTTTTGAACTTAACATATTCTCTTCCTCTAGATATCTCAGTCCATTTCCGTCCTTTGATCGTTGTTGCTATCCCTGTCCCACTTACCACTAATGATAAGGACCGAAAATGATTAAGAAACAAACATCAACCGCCATAATAGCTGTATTCGAGCACCCTATCATATAATTTTGACACTTATTACTTTAAAGAATAATAACTCTTATACATTTGGTTTAGAGACTAAAGTTTATTGTGACGTTTAATCTTTTGGTTTTAGTTGTTCAGTGAACATTGATGTAGCCAAATACTTAGCTTTTGTATGGACATGTCAATTTCATGCACTAGTGATTTGAAAATTTCAATGTATTTTTCTAGATCTACGTCTAAAAATTCGGACCACGTAGATAGGACAAGTGCAATTATAAAAAAAGATGATTCGATACACAATTTTTTGACTTAAACTTTTAAATTCCATGTAAAATTTTATGTGAAACCACCCTTAAAATATAGTAATCTATACATATAATAAAATTGTAACTAAGCTGGATCTATACATTAAATATTTTTTGGAAAATCTTATTGAAATAGACATTATTATCGATATAGAGGCCGAATCTATAGTTTTTTTTTAATTTTGTCTGTCTATTTGTCTGTTCACGCATCACAAAAAACTACTGGAAGGATTTTGATGAAATTTGGTGTGGTGATAGTTGGTTATCCGGGTCAACATATAGGATACTTTTTACGACGGGAAAATATCTCATTTCTGAGAAAAAATATAAAAACTGCAATGTAAGTTTATACTAATATGAAAAACCTAAGAATTTGGTTTTTGGTCATCTGAACGAGAGCGGAGCCGCGAGCAATGCTAGTATCATATAAATTTAGCAATTTTTAACCTATCCTTGTAGTTTTGTCTCGTTTCTCGCTTTGTAAACATACACAGCTTTACGCTTATACTCCGATGCACTTGCGTCGATACCCGCCCGTCCGGAACGCTCCCCATCTGCTAGTTTTGTTTCAACGAACGCTTCATATTTGAATTTCTACTTTTTATATTGTGAACGTTAAAATTGTATGACACGGTACTTCCGATTTTTGTTTTTACGTGTTTTATTTTTTACTAGAAGGTTTTTTTTTTATTTTATTGTGAGGTTTTTAAATGTTTATTCAATTTAATTCAATTTTCTTGTTAAAGGCTTTGACCACAGGTCAGGCTTTAACGACACATTTGGTTTAGATTGTAGTAGCCCTACTTGCTGTGCCAGCGGTCGCGAGTTCGAGCCCCGCTGAGGGCGCTCATTTGTATGATGAGCACGAATGTTTGTACTCCAGTCATGGGTGTTTATATTTATAATATGTATGTATTTAAAGTCATAAGTGTAATGTATCAACTATCTGGTATCCGTAACAGAAGCCTCCTAACGTACCATGGAACTAAATGGTGGTGTGTGTTAATGTCCCAACATATATATTTATTTATTTACACGTATAGCTTATCACAGTTTACTTAGAAAAATCTCTCAATCTTTAACATTGATCTCATTCACTTGAATCACTCACTTGAGTTTTACTTGTTAGTTGTTTAGAGTTTGACTTCAAGTTGCTTGAGTTGAACTTTGAAAGTATTCATTGACAATCAATACGTCCAGCGTAAAGGAAAAAATCATTCTATACACAAACTTTTTTTTAATTATACTGTAACATGGTAAGTTATACGTATATACATAGATATATGTACATAGGCCATAGTAGAATTACGAATTTATTGTTTCTCATTTAACTGTTACATTTTGTGACCCCTATGAAATTTTTTATCTATTTATAATTATATCAAAGTTGGTTAAGTTTTATATTAAATTTATATCAAATTATATATGATATACCAAAATATTATATAAATCTATACATATAATAAAATTGTAACTAAGCCGAATCTGTATATTGAATATTTTTTGGAAAATCTTATCGAAATAGACATTATTATCGATACAGAGGCGAATCTACAGTTTTAGAATTTTTGTCTGTATGTTGTCTGTCTGTCTGTGATCGCATCACGAAAAAATCACTAAAAGGATTTTAATGAAATGGTAATGGTATGAAGATAGCTAGTTATCCGGGTCAACATATAGGATACTTTTAACTGCGGGAAAATATCTCATCTCTGAGAAATCTATACTAAACGTTAAAACGTAAGTAAGGACGTACCCAAACGAAGCGAGGGTAAGTCGCTAGTTTATAAATAAAATACTGAACCGTTTCGTCTTTATGTGTCTATATAAAAAAACTGTTTCCTATTTTCTTATTGATAACACTCAAGCTCGTCAATAGCTACTAAACAAAAAAAAAATGGATTGACAGAGGAGAAAAAGGTACTGAACTGAATTGTCTTTGTCTATTTATATATGTATTTGCAACTCACCCGCGCTTAGCTCGGGTTCGTTCCTAGGTTGATTAGTCATGCAAACTATCATCCCCATTTTCACCCCATTAAGAGATGATTTCCCGGATTAAAAGTATCCTATGTCCTTTCCAGGATCTCAAACTAAATTCTTACCAAATTTCATCTAAATCGATTCAGTAGATCCAGAGATTACCCCCTACAACGTCATAAACTCACAATACCTCTTTATAATATTAGTATAGATCTATATTATTTAACCGAACAATATCAAACATATAGAGCAAATATTTTAAATTTAATACTCAATAATGATAACACGTCAGCGTTTAAAATGTCAATTCGTTAATTTCACACTCAAAGCCTCCACATTATCCACACAATCTAATTTACACATATACTACTTACTGTAAATGCACTAAGTTATCTTTTCTGGTAGCCTGTATTACTTAGTATGTGGCATAAAGACGAAGACGATAAGCATAAATCCATACTAATATTATAAATACGAAGGTAACTCGGTCTGTCTGTCTGTCCGTCTGTCTGTCTGTCGTTATTACGTTTTCACATCTAAACCTCAGAACCAATTTAGATGAATTTTGGTATAGAGTGGGACGGGACCGTGGAGAATGCCATAGGATAGGCTTTTTGCCGTAAAAATGACACTTAATAGTGATATTGACATTAAAATCCGTTGAGTTTGAAAGATCTAAGCGAACAGACAGCGGAAGCGACTTCATTTTATACTATGTAAAGATTATATTGAGGTGAAATTATGTGTTGCTATTATAGAACTTTCTACACTTATTCTTATCAAAAGACAATAATATCAATAAAAAAGGCTCTAACAGGTTCTTTTTCATATAAAGTACTAATTTTAAGATTTTTTCAATGGATCTTAAAAGTTAAGTTACTAGACACATAACTCTTTAACTAAACAAGTTACTAAATATGTTAGAATATTAACACACAGCACCATCTAGTTCCATGGTAAGCTACGAGGCTTGTGTTATAGATACCAGATAGTTGATACACTACATATAATAAATATAAATATGTTGGGACATTAACACACAACACCGTCTAGTTCCATGGTAAGCTACGAGGCGTGTGTTATGGATGCCAGATAGTCGATACACTACACATAAATAACTTTAAATACATACATATTATAAAAATATACTCCTATGACTGGAGCAGAAACATTCGTGCTCATCACACTAATGAATGCCCTCAGCGGGACTCGAACCCGCGACCGCTGGCACAGCAAGTAGGGTCACTACAAGCTGAGCCAAACAAGTTCCCACATTTCCCACATAACTTACGATAAAAAACTGATTTGAATAATGATTTTGAAATATTTAAAATATTTTCTAGAAGTGTTAAAGGAATACCAATAGAAAGATTAATCGGCTCGAAATTCTCAATCTTAATTATATATGTTTAAGCACGCATACCATGAATACCTTTGCCGTGAATGTACCGGTTTTATTTTCTTTTATTTTGTTTTTAATAAAAACCCTGCTATCCTTATGACTAAGAAGGTCGAATATGTAACCAAAATTTTTTAAGCTTTAAATAATATTAAGTATTCTTTAAGGACTTTTAGCAATTTACTTGGCCTTTATCTTATTCGAAAATAGGTGGACGGATTTTAATAAAACTTTTTATCATATCATCATTTCATCATTTAAGCTGTCGTAAATCTCTTATTTGTTTACTGTGGACGTCATAGAAAGCTATTACGTTATATTAGCCAGTTAAGCAATATTGGTTTAGCATTCGTACTTCCCTTAGAAATATTCACATTAACGAGGTTTAGATCGTCGACTTCTAACACAATAATAAATGATATTAAATTAAAACTATCTTTTCGGATTTTTTTCGCTCATTTATTTTAAATTTGGTTCCCGACGTTTCGAATGCTTTACAGCAATTATGGTCACGGAAGAGAATAATCAAAAAAATATAGTTTTATTTAAAACTATCAGTACCCCGCGACAAAAATCAACATAAATTTGTGAAAAAAGTACAATAATATTACATCGAGCATATTACTTAAAACTTAGGTATTAACATCAAAGACTTGCTGTACACTATACAAATTAACAAGGAAGTACTAAATATAAGACGTAATAAGATTACGCTCTCTCCTAATGAACCAACTCAAATACAACGAATTAAATCATGTCCATACTCAAAGGATTCTGTGTTCCTGAAATTTGAAGTAAAATTTTAAACCTTTTCCGCCACAACCTTGCAATGAATAAACCAATTCGTCTGACCACGTTGAGGTGGTTTCCTCAGAAGAGTCGTAAATAACATGGGCTCTGGGACTTAGTAGATTTACAGCCCACCTTTCTATTTGGATAAAAGCACTATAGCTAAGGTGGTTTTGAGCCCAAGGAGATTTTAGGTGACTGTATTGTTATGAGTACAAGTTCAACTGTCACCGCACCGTCTAAAGAAGACACTCGTGTAACTTACAAGAATCTATCTTGATAATAATATTTTCTAATAAGAAGTTTTCAGTACTTTAATTAATTCTAGTAGCAGTGTACCTAGATCTATAACCAAATATTTCATTTCATTTATTTCATACTAGCGAGTAGTTTACGCAGCGCACGCCAATGCGGGCTATTATATTTAAAATGTTAATATCTTAGGTTACACTATTGCAATTTTCGTAGGGATCTCTATTTTTTTTTTGAAAATAAAATATGGCTCATAATTCTAGCTTAAAATAGGTAAAAGAATTTTTAAAATTCGTGCAGTAGTTTCTTAGTTTGTTGTTGTTGTATTCAGCCCTTTTTAACGTCCCACAGCTGGGCACGGGCCTCCCTTCAATACGAGGGGGATCAGGCCATAGTCCACCACGCTGGCCAAGTGCGGGTTGGCGGACTTCACGTGTCTTTTGAAAATTTGCTAGGTTCTCTCAGACATACAGGTTTTTTCACGATGTTTTCCTTAACCGATAAGACAAGTGGCAATCATGTTGAAAATGATTCGCACATAAAAATATCAGAGGTTTTTAGTTTATCCATTACAAATAAAAAAAACAAAATTTTCCTCGTTATAATATTAGTTTCAAATAAAGATTATTTCTTTGAAATCCTGTTACATTCTAAGTAAAATACATCACAACATGATGCTTTGAGTAACTTAAAACTTTAAAAACTATAAAACACTAATTAGAAATATATGTACCTACAAATATATGTATGTATGTTTGAAAATTTATAAAATTATCAATTTCTCATTAATATTAATGTCCTCTAAATCAAAATATGTATCCGGTCACCATATAATGGCGGCCATCTTATTTCGCTATTAGATTGTTCATCAAAGTTAGCGCGTTGAATCATGAAACCCATTTCAAACTACACAGCACAACGTATACCTCTGATGTTATTACGACCACAGCACCCCCTAGTCTGGACGTCTAGCCGTCTGGCGTAACCCCATGTACCTACAATTTCCAAACCGAATTTAAACCTTAAAACAAAGCCATAGGGATGGTAAATAACAATGAAATTCGCGGGAGAATTGACAGTATTTGAGCTCTATCGCCTCGCAGTAAAGTCCCATCGGAAGCAATTCCGTGACGAATTTTAAACTCTATCTCGTTTTGATAGAGTTTATCCATATTATAACGTTGCTAGGCAACAGCGTCTATAGCTATATGAGTCATCTACATTGACTCATCAGTGCATTCAATTTAGGTATGGATATTTGGAAGGGTGCATTGCACGCTATTTAATATGCAAATTTCAACTTTAACTACTATAAATAAGGATGGTTATTCAATGTGTTTGATGATATTTTCGGGCTAATTACCTTGTATTCTCTTTTGAGGGCGATATGGAAGCCCTGACAGAGGTAATCGATTCGCAGAGACAGCCATCCGATAGCATTGATGTTTGGACATTAGGGAGTTGTAATTTACAGCCAAATATGACTGCACGTAAATAAACTTGGGAAGTGAATTTGGTTTCTATATGGCAGTCAAAGGCTTTTCAGACGTGAATCGTTCGAGTTACCTTTGTTAAAGCCGATTGTCGGTAACGTCAAAAGGGGCGGGGCAAAACCTAAATTAAAATGGTCAAGCGAATTTCACCAAAAGCTAAATTGTTACAGAGAAAGCCAATTTTGAAGTACAATAAGTAATTAAAGATTATTTCGCCGCCTTTTGGTGTAGTCGCTCTTCAGACCTTATGTGTAGATTTTATTTTTAGTCTTCATCTTATAAGAACTAATTTGTTATTAAACAAATCCAATAATACTTAGCTATAAAAAAGCAGACACTAACTTTCGCTTGAATTTCAATTTTATTGAAATTATATTTTCTTAGATTTAGACACATATTTGACATTTAAAATAGCTACAAGTTTTTGAATTTTTCCAAAACCAAAAATCAAAATAAATCAATGGCAAGAAAATTTTATTCATTGAAAATAACATCAAATAACAAGATTTTTTAATTAAGTAAATATACGTATTTAATTATGGAAATGTTTAAGAAAGTTTATTTTAGTTTAACCCCTATTTTCTAAGAAAGGAATCCGCAACTGCTAACCAGAAACATCTTAGTGAAATGTACATCTATTCTAAGCATTTTAACCACTAACATTCCAAAATCATAATTAAAACGGGCATGACTTTTGGTTACCTACGTTTTATTAAGTACTGGCATTGCCCGCGTTCAGATGACCAAAAACCAGATTCTTAGGTTTTACATATTAGTATACTCTTACATTGCAGTTTTTGTATTTTTTCTCAGAAATGGGATATTTTTCCGCAGTAAAAAGTATCCTATATGTTGACCCGAATAACCGGCTATCATCATACCAAATTTCATCAAAATCTATCCAGTGGTTTTCCTGTGATGCGGTAACAAACAGACAAAAATTCTAAAAACTATAGATTCGGCCTCTGTATCGACAATAAAGTATATTAAAACAAAACTTTCCAAAAAATATTTTATGTACAGATTCGGCTTAGTTATAATTTTATTATATGTATAGACAATAAAAAGTAATAAACTTACCTACATATATTTATATGTACAAGATATCAGGAAAAAGTTACGGTTGGTAACGAAAGTTGGTTTGTATACATATTGTATTTTAGTCTTTTGTTATGGTGTTTTTTAGTTCCTGAAAAACTACTAGATAATGATTTGTAACTAAAAAATATGCTTTAACATTTAATCAAGAAACTATATTAATCATTTTAAAAAAATCCCGGAATTCCACGCTATGTACATATATGAGACCACCTTTGATGTACCTATTGATAAAATAATCTTTAAAAAGCAATTTACAAAATAAAATACACAAACATACACACATATCTACATACGTATATGTCTAAAATAATATTTAAAGTTTTATTTAAAAGTGCTTTTATTTCCCTTTGCTTTGTATTCTAATTTAAAACATGTTTTTTGAACGCAGCTCTAAGAACTTTAGCGATTCAGGATGCTCTTTAAATTAAAAATAGAACTCTCCCTTTGAACTTTATGGGAACTCTATTTATTATTAAGATGATGTGTATACAAATATTTTTTGTGTACAATACAAAATTACTCGATGAAAGTAGAGAGTAGAAAAATCGTGGGTCCGATTTGCAAGATTTTGATAATGTTCCAAACTCAAAAGTTATACCGACTTGAAGCGATTATAATATATACTTTAACTAAAAGTATCTTATAAAATGATTTTATCGCATTAATTGAAATTAAACTTAAATATCTACTTCTTCATAACACTCACTGACTTATCGTTACTTCACTCGGGTGCGTTCCTGGGTGTCTTTTGTATTTATAACATTACTAGTTTTTGTCCGTAGCTACGCTCGCGTGATAAGCGAGGCGGGCAAGGATTAAGGGCAGCCTATGTCCAATCTCATGCAATCTATATCATTGCCAAATTTTATCGAAATTTGTTTGGCGGTTTTAGCCTGAAAAGGTAGCACACAGAGTAACTTTCACATTTATAATACACTAGCGACTCACCCTCGCTTCGCTCGGTTTCGTCCCTAGCATGCTTCCCAATACAAACTTTCATCCCCATTTTTACCGCCTTAAGGGTTGATTTCCGGGATAATGAGTATCCTATGTCCTTCCTAGGGTCTCAAACCATCTTCTTACAGAATTTCATCTAAATCGGTTCAGTAGATCCAGAGATTACTCCCTACAACGTCACAAACTCACAAATGTTACCTCTCTATAATATTAGTATAGATATAATATTAAAGGCGTATGTCTGAATACCAGAATTTCACGAGCGCCACTTTTTTCAATTTTAGTAGGTCCTAATAATACCAATAAGTACTTAATGGTAAGTAAATTTTAGGTCATACTACTAGGTACTTTAGGTACCAAATTCCAGCCGCTTCAGCGTGAAAGAGTAACAAACATACACACACATATACACTTAGGGTATTGTTGTTACTAAAATTACCAAAAGATGGCGTTGTCTGGTAGGCACTGTTAGGTATCCAGATACGAATCCGAGGGAAACGAGGGTAGTTAGTATGTACCTAGTTTTATTGAAAAGCGATAAAGACAAAAATTTCCATATCATTCACTTAAATAACCACCGAACACAATTTGATAGAGTATTCAATGTATAGCTTTGACCTCGTAATAATTTTATTGTAGATGACGTTATATACGAGTATAAACATGACCTAAAAATTGCAACAAAATTATTTACATTTCTTCGATATGTTTAAAATATCTAGATTATATTTCTTATTTGTTAGACAAAAATATTACACATAAAATAAAATTCACTTCTAAACACACTTCTTACTTATTTCCTTCCAAGTACGCAATTAATGTGTGTCAGATGCGTTGCAGTTAACATTGTGGTGTAATGAATTTCTCTTGACACTAGCGTATATCTTTCTTTTATCTAATTTCTCGTCGCAAGGTGTCATCGATAAATTGACTTGCTTTACAATTATTTATGGGATAAAATTAAGTATCTTACTAGCAGAACCCGCGGCTTCGCTCCCTCTAAAACTACAAAAAAAAACTTTAAAAAGGTAGGTTTCATACAAACTTTCATCCCCTATTTTACCCCCTTATGAGATTTTCGATTAATGCTAACACGTATTTATTTAATTGTATTGAAGAGCATTAATAGCAAGTTTCAAGTAATTCTGATCATAAATATTTTTTGGGTTGTATTATAAGTTAAAACGTGTTTAAAGTAGCCTATGTCACTCTCCAGCCTTCCAACTATCTCCACACAAAAAATCACGCCAGTACATCATTCTGTTTCAACGTGAAAAAAGAACAGACAAACAAAGAAAGAAAGAAACAAACAAACAAACAAACAAACAAACAAACACTTTCACATTTATAAAATTAAGTTTGGATAGTGTTGCCATTGGATAGCGTTAGCCATCGTACGAAAACTGTTTTTTTTTTTAACTAAACACCATCAACATTTTTTACAAAATATTTACAAACAATTTCTACAAAAAATTAAATTCAACTTTCAATAGCCCCTTTACTGATTTCTTATATGATTAACACAACGTATTTACTAAATAAAGAAAAATAATAAAAAAAAACAGAAAAATATCACTAGGTGTAAAAAAATGTCACTCTGTGCAAATCTTTTTAGAAAGTGAACTAAAATAACAAAAAAAAATATATTAACTAACTAACGGCTCACCCTCGCTTCGCTCGGGTTCGCCTCTAGAAAGGCAAAAACAATTCTATTCCTCAAGAGCCGTACATTTTTCCGAGATTTTTTTTTTAATTTCAATCTGAATTAGTGCTTGACTACGTTCCACCTGATGGTAAGTGGTAACGCAATCGTTGATGGTAAGTCGCACTAATTCAGTTGCCACCTATTCACTCTTGCCTTGAAGACACCCATATTATAATCGGACGGAAACACCGAAGCAGGCAGGTTGTTCCAATCCTTAGCCGTACGTATAATAAATGACGTAGCGAAACGCTCCGTCCGGACGGGTGGATAAAAAGAATTTATGTACTATTTCAGACTATAGTCTACCTCTGTGCCAATTTTCATCCAGATCCGTTCAGCCGGTCTGGCGTGATTGAGTGACAAACATCCAAGCATCTAAAAATTATTTATAAGATATTCGCTAAATACTTTATTAGGTATTAGATTTACGTGAATATTTGACAATTTACATAATATAATTATCTTTTCCAGTATTTAAATAATTTCTTTTTCTATTTCTTGTTGTATGATTTTGACGGAAGATACCGTCTGTAACAACTATGAAATAACTTTTGAGAAGTCCAAAACCTTGGCCTCTCCCGTGACCATGATTGATGTAAGGTATCCGAAACGTAGAGAACCAAAAATCAAAATAATTCTGCGAAAAAAACCTAAAAGATAGTTTTATAATATAAAATTAAAATTCACCCTAACTAGCAAAACAATATTCAATTTAAAAGTTGCAATATTTACAAATAATTAAAATAATTATTAAATTAAATGTTGACATTGTAAGTAACGAAAATGATTGCACTAAAATCTAGACAGTTTTATTAGAATCCAAAGAGAATTATTACTAATTTTACCATAATATTTGATTCGATATTTTTATTTAATACTTTACGATATTATTAAGCCATTCTATACTTTGCCACTAATACGATGCAATACGAACATATTGCACGTCAGTAATCAAATATATGTATTGCGTTTAAAACAAAGCCTTAGTCAATTTTATGGAACGATAAAATAAATATTTGAAATAATTATTAGGCAATCATTTATACAATATACTTACATAAAATACTTTTCAAAATAACATTTCATAACAATGTAACATTATTTTCTAAAGATAATTTATTTTCATGGCAATGGCATGTCATTATACATCCTAAAATATGTAATAAATTTTTAATTATTTTTTAAACTAAAAACACAAGTTACAGTAAATTGCTGTAAAACCAAAATATAAATAAAATAGCTATTATCCATTATAAACATAATAGCATTTTTATAAAAAAAAAAATAGACGTATATAATCATTACAGATGCTGTGACGTATTTATACCGTGGCAATGACCGACCGACGCCAGTTCACGGTCATTTGCTTTACTAGTACATATTCTACAGTTTTACTTGCTTTTCGAAAGCGTTGAATAAACATTTATTAATAATACTAGACAATAATCGTAAGTTTATTTGCGTTTAGCAGAGATTTTTTTTTTCAGAATGATCTTATTTATTATTAACTAAATCCTTAGGGTTATTTTTAAAATCATAATAATGCATTTTTAAATGTAAATTGCTTCTAAATTCTAAAATAGTTTAATAGGTAAGTATCATAAAACGATATTTATCTGTACAGATATTATATATTAGAATATCTAATTATATATTTTAAATGTATATAAGTTAATTTTACCCTATTTGGAAATAAACGTTTATGGGTGCGCACCCCTACATTGACAAATACGCACACTAGCGGGGCGCGGATCAGAGGGCGCTACGTTCTCAGTCTCGCGCCGACCACCGCTCAGGTCGGATGTTCGTCGTTTTCATATAATGCGAATCGAAAAATAAACTAGTTGTTACAAAACGACCGATATTCTGTGTGTGTTGTGGACTTTAGTGAACTTTGTTTTTTGGTGCGTATCGACCCCACTCGTATGGATATTGGGAAAAGGACGTTATTAATAATATTACTTTTATTTTCAGATAGACTCTTGTTTCGCTGTGGAAACAAAGGCTCAGGTTAAGGAAAGCATACCGCCAAATTTGAGGTGCGTATCTCTTATATTTTATTACAATTCGTATTATTTTTTACAGGTAAGCAATAGTTTGAAAATCGTTGAATTCAATTTATTTAATATTTTTTTGTTTGTAGGTAGACTAACTTTTTTGCTACATCACTTACATAAGTCAATGTAATTAAAATATACATAACTAAACGTGTATACTTTAGATTATATAATTTTTTAACCTTTTATCGACATTTGTTAGGTCTCACCGGTTACCTGTTGCTCTCGGCTAGCCGTTTTCTGTTCCGTAAAGGCTGATTTAATATCCAACTAAATTCTAATTACATGACCGATATATTATGAAACTGTGTCCTAATGCATGCGATGTCAAACTCGAGACAAAGCAAGCTTGCGTAATGTTGGATAAATTACTTTCAAAGTGCATTACTAAGCCGGCCGCGTGTTATGTCGAAAGCACGATGAGGTTAATACTTAATTTAATTGAAATTTTAAATCCAGAACATTCTACTACTATTCATCTTCAAGTATATTTTGTTATAATAAGATCTAAGTATGGTATTTTCTTTATTTGACATTGAACTTAGAAATACGCGAGGTATTTTGATCTCGTTCCATGACCGTGTTGACCGGGTGAAGGATATAAAAATGCAGGTATCTGTTACTAAGCATTTAGTTCAATTGTATAACATTTATTGCGTAAAATGTCCGATTGAGTTTTAAATTTGTCTTTAAATTGTTCTAGAATATCGCATTTTTTGTTACAATAACAATTATACATACATTGAAACCGCACCAAAAAACCCATGTAGATAAAGCATTATAGGTACTCCAATAACTGTAGATTATGAAAATTAATATATTACATATTTTTTATGTTTAACCATATTTTTATCATGAAAATATTTAATTTTCGTAGGTGTACAGGTTTCTTGTTTGAATTTGTGCAATCGTTCGAATGTCACACCCTGATCTCATATACCCGTCTTCTCGTTCAAAGGTCAAGGCACATTTCCTCTTGCCCTTGCGATAATGTCACCAGCTGTCATAGTTATCAATCAGTTGAAAATTCCTAAATAACTTAGTCATTACTATGTTATACTATACGTATCTTGTGCATTTTTAAATATTTTATCATTATTTTAATAAGAAAATGAATAAAATCTCTGTATTGTGTAAAAATATTTCGATTGTATAGAATGAATCTAGTACCTGTGAGGTAATAATGTGAGAAACGCTCACATCCACTGCGCTTATAGGTGTTGTAAATTATTTTCTATACTTTTTTAGTTGATTACGGTGTAGACGTTACTAAAGTAGTTGCGTAAGAGTAGTTTTAACCAAAATGTCATAGTCGTTACGTGACTAAAACATACATACATGCCTAGTGTTTTGTTATGATTATTATTGCTATTTAAATTGTAGTTTAATATTTCGCCATATTAAACACAATTCATTGTGTAACATTTTATAATTAAAGTGATTACATACTTTCAAGACAAGGTCGTGTTTCTAAATCACTTACCTACCTATATAATACATATTATGAAATTCTCAATGATTTTTGTTGGTTGGTTTAGATTTTTCGTTATAAAACTCAAGTTCATGGGAAATTCTGTACCGACTTTAAAAAGGTCTTCTTTGTTTATTACTAAGCAATGGTTTTATTCTAGCCCTTTTAGAACTATTTATTTCATAAGAGAAGAAAGCATGTAAACTTTCATTAAGTCTACTTCATAATCAAAAGAATATTAGCAAGCTTGAACCTTGTACTTAGGTCAGCAAAATATGTATAAGATTTAGCCACTGCACCATTATGTATAACTTTAGTTATCATAGACACTTACAAAACTTAGTTGAAACATGCATTTTTAGTCTGAATTGAAATTTCACAATGATTAGTTATTCAAACAATCTATTATCTATAAATTGTTACATTAAAATCTGTTTAGTCGATAACTAAGCAGAAAGAAGAGTCGTCACACTATGGTTTTGTATTTTGAAACTTAGTATTACTATAATCATATGTAACACAAGTGCTACTTCTATTTTAAGCCTATTTACAGAGGCTGGTGTTTAAAATCGTAGAACCTTTGAAAACTCCTATTCGATTAATCTCCTCTGCCTCTGTAAAGACACGTCCACAGTACAAAAGCAACAAAAAAATATGCCGAGCGTGGAGTCGAATGGGGCCGATAGAATTTGTCGAGATCAAAGGAAGCGACAGGACGAAAAGTTAAAACTTTGACCATTTTTTAGATGCGATGTTAGTCTTTTGTAGGTTTAGTTTCGAGCTACAGATATTTTAAGTTAGATTTGTAGTTTTTAAGATCACTTTTAACTATACCTTATGTAATAAATGCTTTAAAATATAAGTTTTGAAATAAGACAATTGTATTACAATTATTTCTTATAAGCTATACTTGTTTTCGTCTTTGGCTTTGATTAATTATAGGTTATACTAGCGACTCACCCTCGCTTTGCTCGGGTTCGTCCCTAGGTTGATTGCCCATACAAACTTTCATCCCCATTTTTACCCCCTTAAGGGATGGTCTCCGGGATAAAAAGTATCCTATGTCCTTCCCATGATCTCAAACTATTTTCTCACCAAATTTCATCTTAATCGATTTAGTAGATCCAGAGATTACCCCCTACAACGTTACCTCTTTATAATATTAGTATATATGTTCGGGAAGAATACAGTTGCCTAACAGTATTTTTAGATATTATACAAAATATAGAAGCTAATAAAATATTTAATTATAATAGTTTAAATATAAATTAAAACTAAGATGGTTAGCACTAAGTCTAGAGTGTAGACTAGAGGTCACGGGCATAATCCTTGCTTAAACCTGTATTGACCATACATTTGCTTTTCGGATTAAGGTATTACCCGAGAGACCTAGGTATCTTCGATGAAGACTTAAAGAAAAAAGGTAGACTAGGGATAGATTATAAATAACGTGCCATAAAAATATGTTGTATTTTTCAATCGACTTTTTTAAATACAATGTTATCTATACAAATAATAAAATTATAACTGATTCTAATCTGTACATTAAATATTTTTTGGAAAATCTTATTGAAGTCTAAAGTATCTATAGTTTTTAGATTTTTTGTCTGTCTGTCTGTCTGGGAACGCATCACGAGAAAACCATTGGATAGATTTTGATACCTGCTTATCTGGGTCAACATATAGGATACTTTTTACTGCGGGAAAATATCTCATCTCTGAGAAATCTCTACTAAACGTTAAAACGTAACTAGAGACAAAACAGAGCGGAGCGAGGGTGAGCCGCTAGTTATTTATCACTAATGAGAGAGAATGAAATTAAAATTGCCATATATATATATATATATATATATATATATATATATATATATATATATATATATATATATATATATTGTAATAAACTTTAAAATCTTAAGTCTTAACACACAGACAGACGAAAATACCTGAAAGTATATAAGTAATTATAGTTTTTATAATACAATCATTTTCACTAATTAAAAAAAAATGCGTTTTTGAAACCAAACTAAAACCAATACCTAACTTGATCACAATGTTTACTGTAAAATATGAACTAACCTCAATACAACAATACAATACAAATGAAACAAAATAAACTATTTCATAATTAAAGCCAATTTTCTAATTCCTTACGAGTATTTTTGAATAAATTTTTCTCTTTCAAATTGTTCATGTATGAAAAACTATAATTGGCTTTGAAAGTGATTTTTTGCTACAGTAATAAAATTTCCTTTATTTACACGCGTATTGTTTTATACGAAGTTAACGGAAACGGAAACGGTACCGCAGACCTCCAACGCTATAAAACCGAGGTGACATGTAACGAGATTTAAAGATAATATACCTACTTTACTATTCAATATCTATACATATAAATAAAATTGAAGTGTCTGTTTGTAATGTCAAAATAATAGCTTTTTACTAAATGCATCATTTGAAAATTTATAAGAAAAACACAATTTTTTTTGTCTGTCTGTTTGTTCCGGCTAACTTTGAAGTGGCTGAACCGATTTTGACGGGAATTTCACTGCTGGTGTTATAAGGAGTAACTGAAGCTACTTTTATTTTATAAAAAGAATTAGGGTTTCGCTCAAAAAAAACTTACCTAGGGACGCAACCGAGCAAAGCGAGAGTGAGTCTCTAATAAACGAATAAATTACGTATGTTAAGTTATGACTCTTAGCTCAATGTCACCCACGTTGAAAGCGAACTCTTTAAAATCTGGCAATGAATACTGTTATCTTTTCAAATTGTTAATACCTCTAGGTGCTTTAATATTATTCAAACCGGCAGTTTGTTTGTACCTCTTAATCTAAGAAACTACTTATTCTTATTTTTGTTTGTGTTGTTCTTATGCGATCTAGGAACAGATGTAAAACAGCAATATTAAAAGAATGCAAATGAAACCGCACGCAGAGCTACTTTTTTCTAACGAATACCGCCAAAAAAGCCTTCTTTATTAAGTTACCTTTTACTTATTATTATTTCACTCAATCTTTTTTTTATATTGGGACATTAACACATAACACCATCTAGTTCCATGGTAAGCTACGAGACTTATGTATACCAGATAGTTGACACACTACACATATACAAATTTAAATACATACACATTATAAATATTCAAATATATAAATAATTCAATTAAGTATATACTTTCAAATATATAAATAATTAGTATTATTAAATATCCACCGAAAAAATGAACAAGATTTAAATAGATCTTCAAATAGGCGCGAAACTTCGAACAGGCTGACGCCTACATCACACACTATGTATACATACGAGAGAGTAAATTCCTGAAGACCCCACATGACAAGTGGGAGCTTTGAACTTCCAAAGTCACCTGTAGGTTATGTATATAAGTGTCAATTTACTGTGACCGGAGGGACGCGGGTTCGAGTCTCGGCTCCTTGCCAGGTGTTACTGACCTAGCCCAATATGTAAATTGTTGATGCTTCATAGTATTTTTTCGATATCTAAAATTGTTTTGTTTTGACTGTTTATTTTAGATTGTGGACGTTTTATGATAAATATAATGAGTATAGATATTATAGGAATTTGCATATTCCATATGATAATGTTATTTGATCTCTTAATGTTGTATAGTTTTTGTTTGTTTAATAAAAGGAATAATTAATGATGAACGTGATTATCCAACCTATTTTATTATGATAAAATATGCACAAATCTTTAATTTTATATTCATGTATTTCTAGCGCTATTTATGATGAATGTTATAGTTTAGGGATCATAGTATTATTTATATATTTTATATATGTATAATATCTTATTTGTATCGTTCGTAAGTCATAATTTCAGTAAATTCAAGCTTATTTGATATTTCCTCAATACACTGTACTGTCTTATTAAAAACTAGCAACTCAACCTCGCCTCGCTCGGGTTCGTCCCTAGGTTGATTCCCCATACAAACTTTCATCTCCATTTTCACCACCTTAAGGGATGGTTTCCGGTATAAAAAATATCCTATATCCTTCCCAGAGTATCAAACTATCTTTTTACCAAATTTCATCTAAATCGGTCCAGTAGTTTTTGAGTTTATACGTTACAAACATACAAAAATACAAATCTTTCCTCTTTATACTCGTAATAGCAGTGTAGATAGATGTCAAAGCCTTTGTCGTGTTCAAAAGGCCATTAAAATATGTGCTAATTATTTTAAAGGATATTATTTTTTTACAATTAACCATAAGCGAGACCTACAATTTGTTTCGATTCCCACTGTCGTTAACTCCCATGTCGCCGTTAAACCACATCCTCAATATTATAACAAAAGGGCCGGAATTATAATTACAAGCAATCGTTGAATTATGTACATGAGGGTTGAAGTAAAAGTGACATGTGGAGAAAAATGTTAACTGAACCGTAGCGCATGATTAATGTCTTGCAATAGTTCAATGGCATCGCTCATAGAATAGAAGGTGACGGGATCGATTTCCGTAGCAGTAATTCTAATATTAGTTTCGTTTAACTACTTATGCACCTGTCGTCGCTCGGCAACTTTTATATTTACTGTCCATGATAGTAAATATTTTAATTAACAAGCTTAATCTCTTAAATTTGTTACTAGAGACTTACCTTCAATTCGCTCGAGTGCATCCCTAGGTGCGCGGATTTTGTTCGTAATTTCATGGGTTTTATTTTTTGTGCGGAACCCTAATCTTTTTTCTTAAATAAAGTAGCCTAAGCTACTCGTTATAATATTAGCTATCTGTCGGTGAAAGTCCCGTCAAAATCGATCCAGTCGTTTCGGAGATAAGCGGGACAAACAGACAGATAGACAAAATTTTTGTGTTTTTATTATAAGTACCGTATATACTATCATATTTATTTATTAAAAATCTGTTATTTTGACATTACAAACAAACACTTCAATTTTATTTATCTGTACAGATGTGTTAAGATACGATTTTTCAATAGGTTAATAGATTAGATTTTATATTATACTTTAGATTTTGAGTATGGTAATGTAGAATGAAGAAGAAGGGAATCTTAGAAATTTTGTATGATGTCGTGTCGGTTGTTTATAATAATTTCTATAAAAAAAATCTATTCGATATCGATTCGAATCTAGTTTAGTTTTCATATATATATATATATATATATATATATATATATATATATATATATATATATATATATATATATATATATATTTTTTTTTTGAAGACTATTAGTTTAATATTAACTTAAAACCTTAAAAAAAAAAAATGAATTATAATTAATAAATTATTTTTAATAAATATTTTAAATCATTTTAATTTTAAATTAAAAAATATAAAAGAAGAATAAATAGTTCGAATGTAAACAAATATAATAATTAATCTAGTTATAACAAAAATTATATATATATATATATATATATATATATATATATATATATATATATATATATATATATATATATATATATATATATATATACTTACATATGTAAGCACCATCACTATTTGTTTTCATATTATACGCACTTTTAGCTATATAATAATTACCTCGTAGTTTCATAGCTATTTTACTTTCTTATAAAAGGGTAATTGTTATAATGTCAGTTGATGTGGTAGTTTTTATAATCGTTAAATAATATGGCGCCGTCCAGTCGAGACGCTCGGTAAATATTACATTTGCGAAAACGAAAGGGTTTGGCTATGAAATATACTTTGTTTGGACTTTGGTACATTTTTAATGAAATTTTAGGCATGTTATTTGTTTTATTTTGAGTCACGTATTCTATTTTTGACATTTAAAACTTATTGTTATATGTATTTTAAGTATATTATTGCAATTAAACTAATTTGATATGTTTTAACTTGGTCACGCTGTGAAGGCTCGATGGACTTGATAGGGTCTTTTTTCGATTCGCCTACAATGCAAGTGGTTCCCCCAACAAAAACTAGTACAAAATGTTTAAAATGCCACAATAATCTTATCAGTTTTTAATGTAAAACAATTATCTAATGGTAACAGCCATGGGAATTTCTTCTTTTTTACCCTCTATTCTATTCAACCACTACACCAAGACCTCTCATTTGACTAAAAGTTCAATATTTTCTTCGTACACGATAGTTCAATGTAAGCTGGAGCATTTATTTCTCAACTCATATAATTACTATCCGTTGAAGTCTTTGTTCATACAGCGTAACACCACACAAGTACGTTCGCAAGCCATGCCCCGTTTAAACTCGTTTACTACTCGCCTGACTCATAGTAGTTAGTCATTCGACTCTTTGTGTGTCGCGTCGCATTCGTCATGACGCCAATGTTTACCCTGGACGCTTTATTAGTAAGTTCAAATTGTTTTGCGTTTTAATTACTATATATTATTAGATATTTTAAGTATAATAAATCCATTTGAAAATATAATGTATAGGAAGAACAGTTCAGTACCTTTTTCTCCTTTGTCCAACGAGTTTCTTTTTTGAAGTAAAACTTCTTTAGGCCTTACTGAGGGGTGAGTCCAATATATTGGAAAAATGAGTTTTGCGGAAGTGAGAGTCAAATTTATTATTAATAATTAAAAAAATGTATATTTATATTTTTATAATAATTATTATGTATAGAAATATATATTTATAATTAATAATTTTAAAATAATTATTAATACATATATTGGATAAATTATTATTCATTATTATTACTTATTAAAAATGAATATTTATTACTGTGTGAAGAGTGTGCATAGATTAAACAAAAGCTATAATAACTAATTGTTGCCATGGTAACCGTTGTTATTGTTTGACTGTCGTTGTTACTGTCTAGGCGAACACTACTCTATTTAAATAAGGCACATTGCCACATGGTATGAAGAAATTCGTGTTTGATTATTTCTTCCGGTATGATACAATAGTAAGGAACAAACGTGGAAAGATAATTCTTTGACAAAGGAAGTAGATGCCTTTATTTTAATATTATTACAATTTAAAAAAAATGTAAGTAAGTATTAAGTCAGGAAAATATTTATAATTCAGCCCTTTTAACTTCCTACTGCAGGGCAAGGGCGTAATGCGTCCTACTGCTGGGTTAGGGCTTAATGCGAAGCAAATGAAGTATAACCCACCTCTCGGGATGTGAACGTCCAACGAACTCATTAGATTCTTTCAAACATGCATTTCCTCACTATGTTTAGCATCATGTTAAAAATTATTCGTACATAAAAATCTCTTAGTTGCGATAGCCGGGATTTGAACCCGTTTCCCTCTATTTCCAAAACTAGCGTACTACCAATGGGATGGTAGCCTAAAATTACTCAAGATGAAACTAAAATTTGAGCTTTGTCATACATTCTTTTATTAGACAAAATTGTCACTGTAATTAATTAACCGTCGCCAAATTATTGCGGTGGCATCTGGTTATATCATTTATACCTACATCTGATTGCAGTCGTCAGTTAACAACATATGACCCACTGAATAACTAATTCGATGTAGCATTAAACACAGTGGTTACAGAACATATGTTAGAAGCAGGTTCGATCCTGCTTGAAAAAAATAGTTACATAATTTTACTTTAATTACTTTCCGTTGAATTAAAATTTAAAACTTTATTTTTGTATAAAGAATCGAGAATAAACCAAATACGTAATGAATCGCAAATAAAAGTATGAGTGAGGATTCATATTTTTCCATTGCAAATATTAGATTCAAGTACTTAATATACATATTGTGAAAGGTCACTTACAAAGATCAAATAGGGTTGTTACTCTTGCAGATGAAAATTAGTATTTAGGCTCATTATTCATTTAGGCAAAGCAAATCGATGAAAAATTAAGATTTAAAAAATTTGTGTTCATTCGAATGTTTTTTGCCTTTAACTTTTTTATTTTTTAAATCATCTTTTTTCTAAACATTTACTAGTGCAGTCGAGCGGCTGGTTTTTAAATCTTAATTCTTGCGATACAGTGGTCTTGAAAATTCCATTTTTAACTTTAGAAATTTGTATAAAACTTACTAAACAAACATAACTCCTTTAAATAACGATGTAGGAACGTCCGTTAGAAAAGTTTTGTCAGTGCCAACCCTGCTCGCCAGATATTCTCGGCTAGAGGTCGTGAATAAATAAATTGCAATAACAAAATTCGTATACCATAATGTAGCTATCAAAAACTGTCAGTTTCGCTTTCATTTTTCACCGATATGCGTATTAAATTAGGGATTCTTGCCAAAAAAGCTTCTTCCTTGGCATCGTGTAAATAAAGTACATATTTTAACAGAACAAACACGTTTGTACTAATTTTTAAAAACCGCCTACAATTTCGCGTTTTATTTTTATACAGTTTCGAGTTTATAAATATGATTCATCTAATCTAAAGATACTGATATACTAATAGGTTATAGATATGTGATACGTGACCTAAGTCAGGATTGCGGAAAAAATTACAAGCTAGATTTGATCCGAGCGAAGACAGGGTAATTTGCTAGCAAATAATATAAATAAATAATAATAAATATGCTGGGACATTAACACACAGCGCCATCTAGTTCCATGGTAAGCTACGAGGCTTGTGGTATGGATACCAGACAGTTAATACACTACACATATATAAACTTTAAATATATACATATTATAAATATCAACACCCATGACTGGAGTACAAACATTCGTGCTCATCACACAATGAATGCCCCCAGTGGGACTCGAACCCGCGACAGCTGGCACAGCAAGTAGGGTGACTACACACTGAGCCAAACGTGTCGTCAAGAATATGAAGAATATTCTTTATATATTAGTATGCCCCAGAGTTTAAAAACGTAAAAATATACACGTACCTTTCAAATTTCCAATATGTAAAGACCTTTCAAGCAACTGACAATGCCAGTGGTGTAACAGTTAAATGGCGAACAGCAATAATATTTCTCAACTATGCGAACCTTCACTAGCCTTGATGATAATCCACTTCCTCAACGATTACAATTCTTATTTATCGCCTATCGACTGCATATATGTTCGTATGTAACATATGTCGTTATCCATTTTGTAATGTTATCTAGAGCTTTTGTAAGTTTCTAAGCTCTGAAATACCCATAAACTTAATAAAACATTATTTATTTCCACTTTAATTTTTTTATGTTACGATAAATCACTCCTTTTTCTTCCCATTTAAAAACTTCTCTAACAAATATACAGAAAATCTAGGGAAAGCAAGAGCCGACACGTTTTTTGTCTAAATCTGTACAATAATGGATATTGATAAATGGAAAAAATAAATAAACATAATACTTTCTTATATTTGTCTTGATTTCACATTTTAAATAAAAGTAGGTCTCTTCCGTAATTGTTGTCAGGAATCAAAATCAAAAGAAATCCACGAAAAAGTCTAAAAAAATATGTAGTTTTATTTAAAGTAAATAAACAACTTTCGTTATATATATATATTATATATATATATATATATATATATATATATATATATATATAATTCAATTTTCAAACGTTTCTTTAAAAATGGCCGTAACTGAAAATAACAAAGCATATTTAAAATCGATACATGGTCAGTCGCGTGTAGTCTTCTCAAAAATAAAATTACGCACAGAAGAACGAAATAAATGAAATCATGTTGCTAAAAATAAACACTTTGTATAAGCGTGGATTTAATTATAAACGGTATTTTTAGTAATCGTTTATAATAAATACGTGATTTTATTGTTACTAGAATAAGTAAGTATATAATATTAGGGCATTTACGTATTAACACCACCGCTGTAGATTGGCGATACTTGAAATCCGCCAAATCTGTAGCTGCGATGGCGTATTATTTTAAGGATATTAGCCTTTATTGGAATATTAAAAAAAAATATTCCAACGCAGCTACAGATGTATCGGTTTTTATTAGCTTTTATGTCCGGTTCCATGGTAAGCGAGACGAGGACAAAATTAGACAATGTCCCTCCCCATAATGCAATCTATGTCCTTGCTAAATCTCATCAAAATCTGTTCAACGAGTTAGACGTGAAAATTTAACAAACAGACTGACATATTTTTATATATAGAAAAAATATTAAATCACAAACAAAATGCATGAAAATTTATGAAACGGTTACGTTAAATATTGAAAATTTGTAACCATACGACACAGTTTTATTTTAGTAAAGAACCAGGATAAAATATGAACATTCAATACGCTTTATTTGCCTATAGATTTAATTTCTACCGCATTTCCTCACAGTTTGTGGTTACGTGCTTCCTTCGAAGTATTTTTGATGTGTGTCGATGTGTTGCAACTTCAAAATAACCTTTATTTCACATTTGAGCCGAGTTTGATTTATTCGGCCAATGTTATTGCAACTCTGTTTTTAAACTTTAATAATATATTTTAGCGATTGAATATTTGGGTGTTGGATTTTGGTGCGATGGCTTTTTAACTTTACCGACATTTTGTTTATGGAAAGGTCGTTGTATACAGTAAATGCCTGTCACTGTTTATTACCATGGTTTTATCGATTCGATTCCTGCTTCTCGGGTAAATAAATATTTGTACAGGCGTTTTTCTAAGTCGAGTTCATTGGAAATAATTCAATACGCATAATTTCTATGACAAAGAGGAAAACAGAGTCGCCAAAAATTAATTATGTAATCATACGATATTAAACAATAGATTTTGTATGTATTGTTTTAAATAGACGTACATTTGGAAGCTATCGAACATCTGACTTCCTGTACTTCGAATTCCGATGTGCTCATTCATTGTTGGAAACCACAAACCTGCAAAATCAAAAACGAGGTAACACGCTATGTCTATTTCGGTCTGACACAAAATAAGGTATTTTCTATCACTTTTATAAAGACACCGTCAAATTGTATGACATTTTATATACATACTAATACCATAAAGCGGAAACTATTGTTTTTTTTTATTATTGTGATGTAAAACGGGGATACTTACCATGATCAGCTCTTATTTTTGAGTTCTCGATATTTCGATTTTCGCTACTGTTACAAGTGCCATGCTCGCGGATGTATTGTATAAACTCAAATATCGGGCACTCTCAATAGTGCCAAATATGGTAAATATCCCGTCTTACACAATAATAATATTGTCAGTGACCATTAAAGTTTAAAACTTTTTTGTTTGTTTGAAAGTGCTAATCTCCGGTAATACCAGTACCATGTGATACGTTAACGCTTGTAGCGTTAGGATCAGAGTAATACCTAAAAAGTTATAGTACGCAAGTCAGATATTGCATCAATATTGACCATATAGATAGCTTCTACCCTGTTTAAATAAAAGATTTACATTGTCCACAGACACGCAAGAATTGTCTCCATAAAGCGGAAAGTGAGGAACAGAAAGAGATATCATTATCTTTCCTCTTTTTCTCCCAAAGGAGAAAGCTAAAAACCATTACATTAAATTTAAATAATATCTGAATAAAAATGACAAACAGTCCTCATACATCATAATTTGAATGACCATCGACAATTTCGACACGTACAAACGTTATCGTATTTACGTTAGTGCGAACGAGACGGCTATAGTTAAGTAAAACTACAGGTAAAGATCTCTTGCGCGGAGTTGTTGACCGCGGCTGAAGGCCGTACAATCGGTCAGACACCAAATGTCACGGTCATACGCAATAGGAGACAGAAAAAACGTCACAGATCAAAAAGCATGAGTCACAAACTAAGCTCCGAGTGGTTTAGACGCATTTTAAATTGCCCGCTTCGACACTTTACACGTGGCTTTAACCTTGCAAAGAGAATGGCAATGACATTGGTCTGCCAATGTGGAGTAGAAGAGAGATTGTCATTTCATTTGAATGATTCTGTTGTTGGAAATTAATGAATTAAATATTTTATTTTATTGATTCATAATTCTAAATATATAATATTATGCTATTATGAATTTTTTTTTCTATTTAACGTCTGTGTTGCCAGTGTTGTATTTATAAAATTGAATGTTAAATATTTATTATTTAATCGCCATTCAAATATTTGCATTTACTACTATTACAGACAAATAAATATAAATATCTAAGTATATTCTTACTTCTTTTTACTGAAATTATGCACTTTTATTATAATATTTGAAAAAAAAATTTAGATATTTTAAGAACCTTATTGTAGTATACAGAACTAAATTTTTAGTCTATCTAGTTTTAGATCTTATCCAAAGATTTATTTCTTTATGCAATTCGCTATTTACTTTTTGATTAGAAGTCGATTGCACTGAAAACATATTATTACACCCTACTAGCCTCAAAATAAGCTTGTAAAATTCATAAACAATGTTAAACGAATGGCTTTACAAAACAATTTTTCTTTATTCTCAGCTATTGTGATATTTGGAATCGTAAACTTGATATAATAACTCGGCATCGACGCCCGTTTACGACTGTCAAAATCGTATTTCTAATAATAAAACGTCTCAATTTAGAAGGCCAATGTTTTATCGCGGATATAAAGAGGGTATACTAAACATTTTTATGTTTTGACCGTGTATCATTGCCTTAGATTGTAAATTTTAATTTTTAACTGCCTACTATGATAAGGCTATCGTGGTTATTTATAACTCAAATCAATTCCAAGAGGATGTGAAATAGGATAATTCCGAATATGATAAAGTAAATTCATAAAATTATAAAATATGTTAATTCATCTTCAAACTAAATTGTATTATCGTCACATAAATTACATATAATTATTTAAAATCGATATAACAATTCATTCAAAATCGATTTCGACGTTTCTAACAAACGCTTGTTAAAATAAAAGTGGCACAACACTGCGCTGGAATTTAATCCAGAACCATCGACGTCACAAAATGCATCAGACGGTTAAGATTTCGGTAATAAAACACCAGTAAAATTTGGAAGTTAAATTTGAAAAGCTTAACGATTTCTATGAAAGGAACGTGAGGATATAACTCATGTTATCTCCGGCCCACGTCATGGCTAGCACGTTTTTATACGCATTATAATTTTTTTGTCATTCTACTTATGTACAATTGTATGAAGCATTTTGGTTTGGTTATAATTTAACTTGTTTTTGACCGTGGCTCTGCTCTCGTGGTAGACACGTCGATTAAAAGTTTTAATTTTTTTATGTCACTTATACCAATATATTATTGATAATAACGAAAAATGAGTGTAGGTATTTATACTTTATTGGTGTACAATATCATACATACAATCATAAAGTACATAAATACAAGTAAACAATATATTAAAAAATCTATTATATATTCTATTATATAGTATTCTATGTCACACTTCTCTATCTCTAAATAGAATACTATCTTAACCGACAGACTACGCACAGTTTAATTACTTGTAGTCTTAATTAAATAAATATGTTGGGACATTAACACACAGCGCCATCTAGTTCTATGGTAAGCTACGAGGCTTGTGTTATGGATACACTACAAATGTATAACTTTAAATACATACATATTATAAATACCCATGACTGGAGTACAAACATTCGTGCTCATCATACAAATGAATGCCCCCAGCGGGACTCGAACCCGCGACCGCTGGCACAGCAGGTAGGGTCACTACAAACTGAGTCAAACGTGTCATCAAAGAATTAAGAAGAATTTTATTATAAGCATGGTCTTTTTTATAAATTACGATGGTTATACTATAGAAAAATTACAAAAGCACAGGCATAACCAGACGTATTATAGTAAATAAAGCTTAACTTGTCAGACCCAAATCTTATATTTTATATTTAGATCTTCCCTCTTATATATCTTCAATGGCTACCTATTAATAGAAATAATTCTATGACTCACCACAGTCTCCCCTTTTAGCTATTTGCATAGTTCTACTTAAATTCCGATTTGCTATGCCGTGGAAACATTTCCATAGCTAATTGATGCATGATAAATCGAACCTACACTAAGGTTTATAGTAACTAAGCAATCGCTGACCAAACAACCAAATTGGTATATTATGATTAATATGTATAACAAAAGCCCAAAATTGTTACACATAAATAATGAAGCTTATTTAAATTTTTAATGTAAATAATTTTTTTCGTCGGAATCGTGCGATATAATGAAGTAGAGTCCGGCCTTAACTTCAAAGAAGTGCGTAATAAATGGATATTTTGAATGTATTAACAACACCACGTGATCTATTTGATGTACCGAGATAAAGAGTATTCTATGACACTCCAACCAAAATTATAACGTACTAGCAGAACCCGCGGCTTCGCTTGCGCTAAAACTACAAGAAAATCTCTGTAAAGTTAGGTTTCATTTTTTAAGTTGTATTATAATGTGTTTTCCCGTGGTAATGAGATAATCTCCCGCAGTAAAAAGTAGTCTATGTCACTCTCCAGCCCTTCTTCAACTACCTCCTTACAAAAAAATCACGCCAATCCGTCTCTCCGTTTCGACTTGAAAGAAGGACAAACAAACAAACAAACACACTTTCACGTTGGAATACTATTATATTGTTATAAATGCGAAAGTTTGTGTATGGATCTATGTTTGTTTGTTTGTTAGTCCTTCACACTGAAACAGCTGGACGGATTTGGATGAAATTAAGTATACCTATCTATAGATTATGACCTTTCGATGGCGGCCCCATCTATAGATTATGACCTGTAGTACCTAATACATAGGTTATTGTCAGGCACCTGCAGTAAAAAGTATCCTATACGTTGACCCGTATAACCAGCTATCATCGTACCAAATTTCATCAAAATCTGCCCAGTGGTTTTCTCGTGATGCGGTAACAGACAGACAGACAAAAATTCTTAAACTATAGCTTCGGTCTCTGTATCGATGATAACGAATAATTCAATAAGATTTTCCAAAAAAATATTTAATGTACAGATTCGACTCGGAATTTTATTATATGTATAGATTAATAACGATACATACTCGTATATGTATATACCAAATTCGTTCTACGTAAATAATGAAGATTATTTAAATTTTTAATGTAAATAATAATTTTACGTCCCAATCGTGTCTTATAATGAATTGTTTCTTCACGCTATTTTCCATACAAGGAAGAAATATGTTAACAGTACACTTGGTTTTTTTGTAAATGTACTCAATATTAGTTACCTTTGTCTACTGTTGAGGTCAACGACCGGAGATACTTCATGAAGATGCTTGTTTGTTTTGATGTGTGACTGATGTGAGTATGTATTCACATGCTATAATGAGACTTATTTATTAAGTATTAGGGTTTATTTTCGTAAAGGTAATATATTAGACAAAATTTTTTTTTAATTTTCACTTAAGTAACCGGAAGGCAAATAGGGGAGAAATCCTATACATGATTTTCTCGGTATTGTTAAAGTATAGATATATTATTCTAAAAAATGATTATTGGTTCTTGGTTTTGGGATTTACCTTCATAATTTTATTTTAATCTTAAAAAACGTTAGTCAAGTTACTAGAAATGAATTAAGTTTATTTCTGTATTTCCCATATATTTATTGATATGACGTTATATTACAGATTTTAGAGTGAGAGCTTTATCTTGTAGTAATACTAGCGACTCACCCTCGCTTCGCTCGGGATCGCCTCTAGACAAGCAAAAGCAAATCTATCCCACGGATCCTACATTTTTCCGGGATAAAAAGTAGCCAATTTGTTATTCTGATGTATGAACTATATTATTGTAACGTTTCATTAAAATCCAATCAGTATTTTTCGTGTACTATATAAGTATAAGTTACTAACCCACGGGAACTCTTAAATTTTCCGGTATAAAAATTATCTTAAATGTTGACCGGGGATATAAGGTACCACCATGCAAAATTTCATTTAAATCGGTTTAACAGTTTCGGAAATTAGCCAGCACAAACAGACAAACAGACAGAGAAACAAAAAAATGAAAAAAAAAACTGGATTCGTTCTATTTCTCTTTTTAAATCCTCTTGAGCATCATCTCCCGGTTTTTAGCATTTTTTTTTCTATGTACAGACATTCGACCTCTACAGTTTTATTATATGTATAGATTATTCAACAGGAGCGTAATAAATATTCCTTTCTATGATAGAAAGGCTAGCAGCCCCTTAATGGTAATTTCGTGCGAGAGTGCGATACATTTATCTCGCTTTTTTACCTGTTCCTTTATATTATTACCTGCATCCCTTAGCTGAGTCATTGCTTGAATACAGACGGACAAATAATTTTTTTCATAGATTCCAGAATTTTCTATAGATAATATTATGTCACTTTTAAGTGATTAGGCCATTCCTAATATTTTTTTTGTACCTTTGGTAATATTGCTGTGTCAGGTTGTGCTTTTTTGTTTCATTGGCATTTTATATGAAAAAATACCTATGAATACTAGTAGCAGTGTCAAGAATTTCCATGGTTTTTGTTTTTTTTTAGACTTGAAAAGAAGAGGTCGTAATGATTTTGGTTTAATTATGAACTGAACGATATTCATGATAATTTTTTAATGAATAGAATTCCAAAATTTTGTATTTGACGTGATTTTAAAGTAAAGTAATATCTTTAATTAAATCATCAAAAAGGAAATGAATTCTTTCTGATAGTGCCTTTACTAATAAATTTATCTTCCATTTAAATATTACTATCTATGTCCATGAGTTTTTACGAATTTATACTAAAACAAAGTTGATCTAACAGTTTCACGTTAAAACGATACATTTTATAGTAGAAGCAGAGTATCTAAATATTTTAAAATGTACATGCAGTATTTTTAGATAACCTAAAATTTTCTAAATTATTAATTCAATGGCAATCATTCACTTAACTCGGCATAACTAAAGAATATTAAATGTTCAAATTGTTTTATAGGATTAATAAATTCAATACTAAAAAATAAGTAATAAAAACGTTTATTTATCATGTCTCTCAATTGCTTACACCCCCATAAATGATGAACACACAGCATGTTGATTATTTTATCTATAGGGTACATATAATAAAATTCTAACTGAGTCGAATCTGTACGTTAAATATTTTTTGGAAAATCTTATTGAAATAGTCGTTATTATCGATACAGAGGCCGAATCTATAGTTTTTAGAATTTTTGTCTGTCTGCCTTTCTGTCTGTGACCGCATCACGAGAAAACCACTGGACAGATTTTGATGAAATTTGGTAGGATGATAAGTGGTTATCCGGGTCAACATATAGGATACTTTTTACTGCGGTTATATCTCATCTCTGAGAAATCTATACTAAACGTTAAAACGTAAGTAGGGACGAACCCGAGCGGAGCGAGGGTGAGTCGCTAGTTTACATATATATGTAGTTGTACGTACAAGCATTTGCCGGGGATTCGCCTCGTATTTCACTAAATTAGCTTTATTTAAGACCTTATTTAGGATTGCTAAAAACATCGATTAGGCTTTAATACTTTTGTTAGTGTTTCTAAAGAAAAAACTTAATTTTTTTCTACTGTTTCATCTCTTGTTTCTATATTTTTTGGTCTTTTTTGGAAACGGATCGAATAAATTTGATTATACGCAATTTATTTTCAGTGTGTCGGAAGACTTTCGTCAACAAATCAATAGGTAAGGCAAAAGGCAATTTTACATTCAGCTTTCGAACGTCATGTCTTAGGCATAAAGTGGCACCGGGTTAGTTTATTCGTAATTTATTTTTGATATGACTCCTATGGGCATTGATGGGTATATGGAGGGAGATACTTGTTTGTTTTGATGCGTGACCGACACAGGCATGTAAGTACATGCTATAATGCGACTTATTTATTAGGAACTAGGACTTATTATCCTATAGATAAAATATTAACCTAAATTTTACCAGTTTTCATTAAGTAACTAGATGGAGGTTTTTTTAAAGCAATAGAGACAACAGCTAAAACCAAGTGCTTACGTGCTTCGCCGATCTGACAGATGGCTTAAACACGTAGAGCCAAGTTAGCTGTGTGGGTTGAAAAACCAACTCAGGGCAATTGTTTATTTATTGTCCATACAAATTGTTCTCGGTCCTCTTATTTGATAGATCTTTTGTATAGAATAAGATTATCTGTTATTTTCAAAATATATTAAAATTTAAAACTATAGGTAGACCGATCTCGGAATGCTTGGTCGTCGCGTCGCGTCGTTTCCACTTAATTAATAAAAGCTAAAATTCATTTGTTAATCTGAACGAATAATACTTAGAATTTCCTTCATTCTATTTATATTATGACTATAATTTTTCCTTAATTCATCTTTCCGTTGAGAAATATTTTATGTTTTATTTTTCGATGGAACAAATATTTGATGAATAAAAATATTTATTTTTTAAACGTTTGGGATGTATTTAAGTAGTCCGTATTTATGTATGTTAATTTCTTTATTTTACTAATCAATACCCTTTAAAATAATTTCCGTTAAAGGACCAATCTACCTTACCACCATATTAATAAAAAAAAAATCGTCCCAAAAAAAGTTGAACTCACATTGAGTACTTTTTTGTCGGTGAAAAATAAATTTATTGTCTTAGTGCCATAAGTTATCACGATGAAATTTATTATACACTAAGGCAACTACATAAAGAAAGTTCGGTACAATCTACGTTTTACCGGTTTATCATATACACGTAGCTCCCGTGGGATAGACGAATATTTCAGAAGCAAAAAAACGTGTAACATGTAATAGAATATTTTATAACTTAACTCTTATAATCGATAGTCGCTATTCCAAGAATTTAGTCTCATGTGGCAAAAGGTATTGGTAGCCCAGTGGTAACGAGCTCGACTGGAAAATCAAGTGAAGCGGGTTCAAATCATGGGTCTCGCAGTCTGATGTTTTCATGTGAAGTCATCATGAGGATTGTTTGCATGCTGAAAAAAACCAGTTTTTAATAGATACGTGAAGTCCACCGATCCTCGTATTGAAGGAATAAATAATAAATATGTTGGAACATTAACACACAGCACCATCTAGTTCCATGGTAAGCTTCGAGACTTGTGTTATGGATATCAGACATATACATATTTGATACACTACAAATATATAACTTAAAATACATAAGTATTATAAACATAAACACCCTTGACTAGAGTACAAACATTCGTGCATAGCACACAAATGAAAGGTTCAAGCCCCGCTGGGGAGCTCGAACCCACGACCACTGGCACAGGCAGTATGTTCACTACAATCTGGACCAAACGTGTAAAGGAAGACCGAAAGACCGAACCCAGCAGTAGTACGTTAAAAAGTGTTGAATACACACATAAATCTGGTAACAAAGTTACGAGTAAGAAATAAATAAGCGTTAAAAAATGTGTCACTAATAAAGAAAATATCTCGAAGACGTTGAGAATTTCGCCCAGTTATGTCGTATTTCGCTATATCGCTAAGCTTCACTGTTCCAGGTAATTTATTCCCTGCAGGTGGCCTAGAAATATTTGTTGCCTTAACAGTATTCTTAAGTACTTAGATATTTATTTCGTCCTTAGCAGTTTCGATTGAAGATGGAAATTTATTTTTATGGAACTATTTACAATATAAATTGTTAATTTTGATAAAATTAGAAAAACCGTTGAAACGTTGTTAAATTTTATAAATGTATCTATTAATACGAAAATGATGATTTAGATGGAATTTGAAATCTTTTTAGTAGACGCTAGAATTAAAATTGATTCTTTATCCTTGTTTCTAAAATAAATTAATTAGTAGGAAGTTAAAATAATAATATAATTCCGTAGAATTTACTAGCATTTACATAGTTTACTTATTAAAGTTTTTTGTTTGTAACATAGTATAACATGTTTTGAATTATTTTTTTCTTTCTTCCTGGTAATACGCCATTATAATAACAGTATTTGAATAACATTTAGCAAAACTACACTCAAGTAACATGTTGACTATTTATATACTATTTATTACATAAATATTATATACTAGCGACTCGCCCTTGCTTCGCTCGGGTTCGTCCCTATCTTGATTCCCCATACAAACTTTCAACCCCATTTTCACCCCCTTAAGGGATGGTTTTCGGGATAAAAATTATCCAATGTCCTGCCCAGGGTCTGAAACTATCCTCTTACCAAATTTCATCTAAATCAGTTCAGTAGATCCAGAGATTACCCCCTACAACGTCACAAACTCACAAACTTTACCTCTTTATAATATCAGTATAGATACGAGATGTAAGTAGTCTCATATAATCATAAACATAGAAACCAAGAGCTAGTATGCCTCTAAAGATATATTTTGCACCTTAACTTATTAAGTATTCCTGCAACATATCCTTTGATCATTCTATTTTTGACCTTATATTTAAGACGTAAAGGTCTATTTTACAATAACTTATTAGTTTTGTGTTTCTGGTGTGATCAGCATAGCATCCTCATTCCCTCTTAGGTTCTACCATAAAAATAACAAATAATAATAAATTTGAATTACTTAGTTCTTTTAGGGTTGCCAGAATGTAATATTTTATGATTTTTTTTTTAATTTTATTTTAAAATAGTCTGGACTATTTATTTCTTTAATTTATGCTATAGTTTAATGGGATAAAAGAAAAGGATACGGCTGCTTTTTATTGTCTTTTATTTTGGATTTCTTTATTACTTGTTTCTTGTTTTTATTATTTAAAATTTGAAATATAAATAAATTTATTTTTCCGACAATCAACACTTTTTAATTACATAGAGTCAGTGCGAGGGCATCTTTTAGTATTAATTATTTTAAGTAGCAACCCTACAGCGTAAATAATTAGGACATTAAAGTCGAGTAATATTAGAGTAGGGTTTAAACATAACTTGAAATTCACCATGTTTATGCATTTTTTCTCAGCCATAAACTACTTAATAGCTTTTGGAAATGTTTATACTTTGTATCTTTTTCTTTAATACTAGTCTATATCTAACAGTGCAAGTGATCATATCTTTTTTATAATACTAGCGACTCACCCTCGCTGCGCTCGGGCTCATCTTTAGGTATGTTTTAACGATTAGTATGAAATAGATAGACTATACATATATTATACATCTATACATAGGTGCAAAATAAACAGTTCTGAATTTTTCGATTTTCCAGCTGTTTTTTTGGGTTTAATACTATTTTTTAATACTTAACCACCCGTGACACACTCCCAACAAAAAAAGAATTATTCAAATTGGTCTAGCTATTTTGAAGTATATAGCGAGACTAACGAACGGTAATAGATTTTTAATTTATATATATATATATATATATATATATATATATATATATATATTACATCGCTAGTTTAAGTATAGGAAAATACTTGTTAATATTAAACATGCTAAAGTGTGTGCTAAAGTGTGTTTAAATTGCCGTTTGTCACAGAAACTAATACGAAATTTTTGACTGACCTAAAATAGGAGAAGTTATTCAAATTAGCTAAAGCATTAGGTATTTTTAGACATATGTATATTGAAATAAATACCTATATGTTTTTCTCGAATTTTCAATACTGTTCAAATTTTCCTTTGAAATTTATATAAATTTTAATGGACTAGTCACTAGTTAGAGTGGAATAAATTTTTGGTGATTGTGAACTCGATGTACATAGTACATACCTTATTACTTTAGTAAAACGTTTTGCATTGACATGTCAAAAAAATATACCTTGTTTTCTAATAGGGACATAACTAAAAGGTCATAGGGAAGACAAAATAGGGTAACAAGTGGCAGTGGAATGCTAAGACTCTAGATTGACCTAAGGACGCGTACACATATGAGGCAAGTATGTGATATACAATATAAAAAAAACGTATAATAAAATGGCGATAAACACATCTATTTAAAAAGGAAAAATTTAATCAGTTATTTTTCGCCGATATCTGATTCTTCGTAAAAGATAACAAGCGTTTTATATGGAATATAGTTACGGCTTCAACTGAAGCGCAGGAACACGATACGTTCTTAGAATTTAACAACAAGATATTACTTCTTGCGCACAACTTTGCGTAGAATTTAGTTAAATCACATATTTTTATGATACTGCTTTGTTCTGAGGGTTTGTCTATTCTGGTGTAGTGGTCTGAGAATGTAAAGACACAGATTTGAATCCTGACTGAAACTGAAGTTTATGTAAATATATGTATGTATGTCCGTGTCTTCTATTTATGTCTTATTTAGCTTTTCTATCAATATTGCTTTAATGTAAAATGTAATCAATTTTCAATATCCATACTTAATATTATAAATATGAAAGTGTCTTTATTTTCTGTGTGGATGTAGTTGGAAGGCTGGAGAGTGACATAGGCTACTTTTTACCGCAGAAGATTATCTAATTCCCACGGGAAAACACGTTATAATACCATACAAAAAATATTTATGATCAGAATTACTTGAAACTTGGTATATTAATACTTCAATAAAATTAAATACATACGTGTTTTATAATTTTTCGAAATTTATCCTTTAAGGGGGTAAAATATGGGATGAAACTTCGTATGATATTACTGTAGCTATCTTTCCAAAAAGTGATGCTGACCTTCTGAAGAAAGCGTGGGTGAATCGCTACTTACATCTTAAAAGCTCTTAAAACTCCAAATTACAAATCGTTCATATAGAGTATATACATACTAGCGACTCACTCTCACTTAGCCTGGGTTTGTCCCTAGTGAAAAACAAAAACAAATCTATCCCACAGGAACCGAACATACTTCCGGGATAAAAAGTAAACTATGTGCTTATTACAGACTATAATCTATCTCTGTGTGTGCCTTTCATTTACCGTTCAGGCGTGATTGAGTAACAAACATCCATCCAAACTTTCGCATTTATAATATTTGTATTATGGGATTTTTGGTTATAATATTTATATGGGATTCAGAAGCGGTCGGTCTCGTTCTTAAATACGGGCCCCTTCAATTTCTTCAAATTAAACACTTAAGCATCAATTATAGACCGTATTATTTTTATTATCTGAGTACAAAGTTCTCACCATTCACGTCAAGAATTCATTTTCATGAGTCTTTCAAGAATACGATGCTTATCGAAAAATTAATTTTCTCCACTCCCGCTTTTGAATGCTTCATCGTGTAGTAATCGCCTTGGATATTTGGTTCAATCTATATGATTTTTATGGAAATATGTGAACGATTAATTTATTTTTTATTGAATGTGTTTATATTATAGATACATATATTATGTACTGGCAAATGGGATTCGATTTAATGATAAAATCTTAGTCATCTCATATATTTATTTATACATGTATAAAAAGCGATGTATGTATGTATGTTCTGTGTAGACTCCAAAACTGCTGAAGCGATTTTGATGAAATTTTCAGGCAATCTTCAGATTAGCCCAGCGGGGTGATCCTGTGAAGTTTAGTAGCGATTGGAAGTTTGAACGCGGGCGAATTTGCGTGTAGTATTAGTTTTCAATATTAACTAACAATTTCGGTACAAACTTAACCGATAACGTTAAAAAGTCTAAGTTATTTAGTAACTATATGATGAATTAAACAAAAATCCATACAATAAATTTATTTCTCTCTTGACATTAATCAACTCGACTTATATTCAAAACTAGCAAGTCAAACTCGCTTCGCTCGGGTTCGCCCCTAGCTTGATTCCCAATACAAACTTTCATCCCTATTTCACCCCCTTAAGGGGTGATTTCCTATATCCTTTCCAGGGTCTCAAACCATCTTCTTACCAAATTTCATCTAAATCGGTTCAGTAGATCCGGAGATTACCCCCTACAACGTCACAAACTCACAAACTTTACCTCTTTATAATATTAGTATAGATTAAAGAAAGTTAAAGGAAAACTAGTTTAACATAATGAAATAAATCCCCTACAAGATTCGCTTCTTCGGCCATAAAGTTGCATATCAGTGAATGAAAACGAAGAATTTATCAAGTATTACTTTGCCCGCATACCGTCAAAGTTCTCGCGTATGATCCCGCATCTTTTTTCATCCTGTCGTTACGAACTATTGTGGACTTGTAATAAGCCATTGTAGTCTATTGTACATTATTTTTACTAAAATCCCATAACAATGAGCACTTCTGTGTTTATTTTTACGCATAAATATGAATATCCACTCGACATTTGTGATAGCAACCAAAGACTAATCTGTTACTGTTGTTAAAGCTATGTACTCTCTAAATAAACCTAAATTTATATAGAAATCTGTAATATATATATTTTTTGTTGACTAACTTCAACATAGTTTTTTTGATAGCACTAAAGCTTTTCAATATTAGTACCAAAAAAAGAAGGAAATCGATGGACAAACCGAGGAGAAAAAGATGCTGAACTGTTTGTTTTTTGCCTATTTATTTATAGAAAACTGGGAAAATCTATAAAAAGGTAGTTTCATACAAACTTTCATCCCCTATTTTACCCCCTTATAGCATGAATTTGGAAAAATGCTAAAACACGTATTTATTTAATTTTATCGAAGAGTATTAATACGAGGTATGTGGTAAAAAGTAGCCTATGTCACTCTTCAGCCCTCCAACTACTTCCACACAAAAAATCACGTCAATCCGACACTCCGTTTCGACGTGAAAGAAGGACAAACAAACAAACACACTTTCACATTTATGATATTAAGTATGGATATAGCGGATATTCAAAAGCAATCCCACTAAGGAAGTGATAAATGGCTTTCGATATTTTTTTTTTCTTATTCCAGAATTAATAATAATGCGGCACTAACGATCGCGCGTTTGATTTTTGGAAGAGGCAAATATTTACGTAGAACATTTTGTTCAGAATAGCCAATCGGTAAAATCGATGCTGAAGACATAAAAAATTGACCTTAAAATAACATATATTTAAAAACATAACATTTTGGCATATTTATGAAGCATAATTAATTCACTTTTTTATAAAAAAATTCAAGCGATAACTTAGTAAGGAAAATCTATCTAACAATAAATGCGAAAAGTCAAAGTAAACTCAATTGTCGATACAGATTTTGATTTAACGAAATTGTATTATCTATAACGAAATATCTGACAATATCTTACATTATAATGAAATCTCGAAGACATTTAAAATCTAAGCAATCCCCCGTCCCTAGCGGATACTGCCAGGCTATTTTAGTTGTTTAAACGAATTGAATGAGTCTCAACGAAGTTGCTTACTCACATATTTTATTACGGTTTCCGTTACAGCAAAACTTGTTATATTTTGAGATCTAAAACTCAATTTTGTTAAAAATTTTCCAATAATTTCTTTCCAAATAATGAATTTTGTATTTTTATTTGAACTTAGGTACAAAGTTATCATCGTTGGATTAGATTTTTTTACATTGAATGACTTTTTTTAAATAATGAAATCAGCTCAATGTCTCAACTGTCAAATATCCACCTTTAAAAGGCTTAATTTGTATTGTAATTTGACTTTAACTCTTATATTATTATCAGTAGAAGCAAATATTTAGTTTGTCATTCTTGTAATAATGAAATATTTTTTATTTATCACTAGCTCTAGAAAAATAGTAACAAATCTATCCCACGGGAAATGTACATTGTTCCGGGATAAAATGTAGCCTATGTGCTATTCTAGACTATAACCTATCTCTGTGCCAAATTTCATCCAGACCTGTTCAGCCGTTCTGGCGTAATTGAGTAACAAACATCCATATAAACTTTCACATTTATAATATTAATAAGATAAAATAACCCTTCCTCAGTTTGAAGTTTAAACCACTACGTAGTTAATTGATATACATAAAAATTTGATTATCGGCCTATTTGGCATACATAGTACAAGATGACAAAATAATCGATTCTATCACGACAGCGCACAATTTATGTATGTACGTACGTCCGTTATATTTAAATGAAATGTCAGCTTTTTAGTTCGTACTTTTACATATTATCTAACTCAAGTCCTATTAACTTGACAAGATCTAAACTTTGAATAGAAATCTTAAAGGCCGATATAAATTCGTTGAGTCGAGGGTCGTTTTAAATCACAATAAGACGTGTGATGAAGAGCGCGTGCAAATGAAATGGGTCCTTCGGACCGACATCAGTGGAAGAGGGTTAAATACTAACGGTCCGTTAATTTACAAATACATACATATATTGAGATGTTATTTATTAGACTTAATGTAACGTCTTTGTTTCAAAAAATAACTTTGTCCTTATAAGTTATATTTTAACGGTTAGTAGGTACTAGGTATATCTACAGATTCAACTCAGAATTTTATTATCATCATTATCTCCCTTGCCCATTTCCCAATCAGAATTTCATTTTATCAGAATTTTTTAGTATTTTATTATATGTATAGATAACTACATATTACATATATACTATTGCTTATGAATCTAATTAAATCAGTTGCTCCATAACTACTTGAAAGAAGAACAAACAAACACTTTTATTATATTATATGTATATATCGATATAGATCTGAACCTTTATAACAAAGTATTTCATTCTTTCAATTATTGTCATTACTTACTGTAGCCTTATCTTTAAAACATCTCGGTATAATTCATCGTCAGTCCGCTGTTAAGTAAATTATAGTGCAGTAACTAGAACTTAGTGCTAATGTTAGCTCTATAAATATTAATAATCAATTTTATTTCAATGTAAATTGGGCGTCCTCTCACTAAAGTACTGAGACTGGGCAAAGGTATACAAGATTCATCTCCAAAAACTTACTGGAATAACAAAATGAATTGAGTCCGCTATGTACGAGTTCATTCAAATTTTTAAAATGTAAATTAAAAACGTTGACTCCATTCGTTTAAAATTCCTTTATAGAGAAAAGTTCCGGCCATTCAAGGAAATATACTGAAATTTTAAATGACACATTGAATTGAAGTCGTTTATAGTGCAGGTGTCTTCGTCCCTTTACTGTTTCTTAACTTGGTTAGTTAATCATCTCTATCATTGTTCTCTTGTTGCATTTGTCTAGTGGCTAGCATATTTTGAAGACACGTTTGGCTCAGTTTGTAGCGACTCTACTTGCTGTGTTAGTGGTCGCGGGTTCGAGTCCCGTTGGGGACATTCATTTGTGTGATGAACACGAATGTTTGTACTCTAGTCATGGGTGTTTATATTTATAATTTGTATGTATTAAAAGTTATATATGTGTAGTGTATCAACTATCTGGTATCTACAACATAAGCCTCGTAGCTTACCATGGAACTAGATGGGGCTGTGTGTTAATGTCAAAAAAATAAAATAAAAATAAATATACAGTTGGAGTCGGTTCAGGATTCGTTATTCCATATCTTAATGTATTAAACTCTTATATTAAATGTACTTATTCAACAATGTATTACAATGTGAGGGAGATCAGTCCAGTCCACCACGCTGGCTAAGTGCGGATTTGCGGATTTCATATTTCTGAAAAATTGCTATGTTCTGTCAGACATGCAGGTTTCCTCACGATGTTTTCCTTCACCGAAGTGTAAGGAGGAGGTTTGGGAAGTTAAAATATGTATATACTTTATTCAAATAGACTTAAAACGTCAATTTTAACATTTTAATATATATATTTAAATTAAAGAAAGGCTGGTTTCTGCGGTAATGCGATGCCATTTCATATCGATTTTTAATAATTATTACTGGATTAAGTCGAATCGATTACTTGTGATAAATAGCATCTAAGCGAAGGCAGGTCAGCTCACTATTAAATAACCAAAAGAAACAGTCAAGAAAAAAAACAGGAAAAGCTGACTTAAGTACCTTCTAATATTACATATTTTGTCCCATCTACTTTCAATTCTCAACATCACTTAACCAGCCTTATAAATAGATATATAAAGGAAACAGCTGTCCGTACATAAGTGTACATATATTGTGTAAGATTTATGTGATAAGTTCTTTGTCAAAACAGTGGAACAATAGCATGAGTGTGATGCAGGTGTTGTCGATGCCTTATTGTTTCAAGTTATTTCAAATATTATGCTCGCGAGATAAAATAAAGGGCAATATTGAAAATGAACTTTATATTCAAGATTTATGCATGTATGTGTTCACATACGGTGGTCGTAGGTTCGATGTCGTTCGTGGTAGAAAATGTAATCGGCAATAAAACAAACATGACATAAAATACAACATATAAAAACAATAGCTAGGTATATGAATTAATAATGAAGCTTTAAGGCAAATACACCTTAAATGCTTTGATAATGGGTTCTTTTTTGATATTTCATTACAAGTTATATGCCGAAGTACATATATGTATAGATCTAAAAAATGCATATATATATATATATATATATATATATATATATATATATATATATATATATATAATATTTCAAAACGAATGATTGCCGCATTATAATTTCAATGCATGCCACAACCGTCGCCAGTTTTCGTATAAAAAGACAAAAAGGGAAAAAAAATATACTACGCCCAATAGAATATTTAAATATCGTCTAGCTCAAACAATAGTTGGACCATGGCTTTGTTATGCTAAAACTGAGCTTCGAACCATCAAATACATCGATAAGTGTTCATTGTTTTCACTAACATTTAATGTGTTAGCTTTATGTGTTACAATCTATATAACACTTTAAGGTTAATGAATAAATTAAATACAATTTGAACTGCGTTGATTTAAGCTGATATGCTAAATTTTGCTGTGAATCTGTTAGTTTGTTTTTAGGTTTGTGCTAAGTTTAGTCACACTCAGGTCCATGAACTGCCCTTGCAATACTAATTAGTTTTTTATTAAGAAAAAGTAAGTAAGAAAAAGTAAGTAAGTTTTCCTACGGATAATTCGGTAATACACTGTTTTTACAAAACTATTAATGTACGCGGTGCACGCCAGTAAAGCTTCCAGTCGGTTTGATTTTTCCGACATATTCAACAATCATCGTCATATTTTAGCCAATTTACACGAAACCTTCATGAATTGTAAACCTAAACACGCCTCATATATCACTCCGTTTTTTGGGGAAAGCCGAATGAAAATCCGTTCGGTAGTTTTTGAGTTAATCGCATTCATACAGACAGACGCGGCGGGGGGCCTTTGTTTTGTAATATTTAGTGAAGTAGAACGACATACTTTGAAACAAAGTAACCTTAATTATTATTTTTAAAATTTATACAAAAAACGGTTCTTTTTGCATTTCTGATACACTAGAAAACATATTCAAACTTATGAAAAAGCCATTATCCAAAAAAAATCCATCCATTTACAGTCTTAACCAAAGTCGCTTTACCAAATCATTTATGCACTGCGCTATCTAACCTATATAGCTGGTTATAGATGCATATATTTCTGAAGACCCCAAAGGGGAATTCTTGCCAAGTAATTAATCATTTTCTTAATAATAGTATGCTCGTGTTTTAATGGGTGACACGAAGTTTAGCTATAATACACCTTGTGGCTGTGTTTTGTGCTTAACTTTTAGTAGAACACGTTATTAAGTCACGTTATTCGAGTCTAGTCGCGAGTTTGATTTTTTAATGTCTGTATGAAAGTTTGTATGTGTGTATGTTTGTTACACTTTTAATCTGAAACGGCTAGACGGATTTAGATGAAATTTAATATAGAGATAGAATATAAACAGGACAAATGCATAAGCTAGATTCCTAAAGATGAACAACAGCGACGTAATGTTAGTCTGTATTTTCTTTAAGCTGAACGGATTTGGATGAAATTTAATGAACAGATAGGCTGTGACCAAGATGTTGGTAAATACTTCTTTCTCTAAACAACGAGGCAATATATCAACGTAATTTGCATATAAGTAGGTACATTTTTCTTCAAAATATTAAAACGTCCCAATGGGATATTTATGTTCTTATTGCTAAAAATACAAATAAACTGCCTAAACAGTGGTCACTAGTATTAATCGACAGTGCCAAGGAACAGTATTGTAACTCCGTATTAAAGTAATTTAATAATAGAACTTAATCTCATCATATATTTCAAGCCGAGATTCAAAATTATTACTAAAGTGAGTTACAATATTGCTCATTGATACATCGCAATGTTATTGAGTGAAGTTAAAAAGAGTATACTGGTTATTATTTATATATCTATACATATAATAAAATTCTGAGTCGAATCTGTACATAAAATATTTTTTGGAAAATCTTATTGAAATTGTCATTATTATCGATATAGAGGCCGAATCTATAGTTTTTAGAATTTTTGCCTGTCTGTCTGTCTAGGAACGCATCACGACAAAACCACTGGACAGATTTTGATGAAATTTGGTGTGATGATAGCTGGTTATCTTAATATTATTGGTTATAGAAAATATCTCATCTCTGAGAAATATACACCAACGGTTAAAATGTACCGCTGGTATACCTACTATAGTGAATTCTCTTTGTATTTATTTGTATTGATAAATACATCGTTACCTCGCCTTCATTTTTTTCACTAAGGTATCTTATCTATTGAATTTAGGTTTACAAGTATTGCTTATAGATAAAAAAAATGCGCGGCGTCATCAAACAATACCTATTGGTACATTCTAAGTATTTACTTATCAATCAATTAGAATAATGATAATTGGATAGAATTGCAAATACGAGATATATGCATTTAAAAAGTACGTTGCGATTTATTTCCAAAACAGTGTTCATCATTTGCAAAATTTTTATATAAATCAATATTGTAGATAGTCGATTAAAATAATAATATACGAATATCTTTTTAAATAATTTTCTAAGAATATTCAAAAGTAAGATTTTTATTTAACACATTCTAACGCAAAAAGCTTTGGTCACGTAGCACCTATTTATAAATAGCCCATATTATTTAGAGAAACCGTAGTGGTGACCCCCCTTGCATTGAAGGGGGTTGCACGCCCAGCTGTGGGATTATTAATTCCTCCACGACCGCGGACACGCCGGCGTTACTGTTAACATTAGATTTCTTAGAAACTTAATTAATTTCTTAGAAATATACCTGGAGGTGCTAATTATTAAAAAAAAATTATTCCCTACAAACAAACATATTTAACAACTTCAGCTAGCGTGAGATAAGCTAGTCCCAAGAGCGTATAGTTCGAAGCAACAGCGAAAGCTTTATTGTAAAGCCGGTTAAAAATAAACAGCGTAACTCAAAGGATCACTACGAGTAAAACTACCGAAGATTTACTGTGTCAGGTTCGGGAAGCACACAAGTTGTTCAAACAAGGTCTAAGGATTTGTACACTGCCCATAACCAGGATAAATATTTGCTAGTGATGTTTTGTTATATAAAATACGTAAATACGGCTCGTAACTTCACTGTACTATGAGAATTAATTCATTTAGGCGTATAATTGTCTAGCGACTCACTCTCGCTTCGCTTATTCGTCCTTAGACAAAAAGAAGTCTAACTCACTAGAAACTTACATTTACCGAGATAAAAAGCAACCTATGTGCTATTCCAGACTATAATCTATCTCTGTGCCAAATTTCATCCAGATCAGTTCAGCCGCTCTGGCGTAAAAAAGTAATAAAACAAACATCCTCATAAACTTTTACATTCATAATATTAGTATGGTGTATCGATGATAATTTTCGATTGACATGACTTCTGGGTTTCTGACTGAAAATAAGTCTTATTGCCTTATCTAACCTTGTGAGGTCTAACCGTTTTTTTTGCATACCAGAATCGCACTCGCTGTCTTTATTTCAGTTTAAAACTTCTTTCAGCTTAAATAGCATATACATAAGAGCACATAGCAGACTTTCTATCGACAATAGATTTCAGGTACATATTCAGTATAAAGTTCTAATAGTTAATTATTATTAGTAGATAGAAAATCTACAGTGTGCGAGCTCTTAAAAGATTTTTCCTTAAGTAAAAGCTTAGCGTAGCGTATTAGAACCAAAAAAAAACAATTTAATTTTATCATAGCTTCAAGCTAATGAAAAATTAATATCCATTAATTGAATGGAAACAAAAAGAAAATACACACACATTTCATTGCGCTAAAAGATTTTCCAAAGAATTGCGCGAAAGTAAATTCAACAAACAATGCGATAAATCTTTATAAATACGCCCAAAAAAATTCCCACAATAATCCCCGCCTCGTCTCTTAAGCCCAGCGGTTTACTAGAATTTGTTATTGCCATCGTACTGGAAATACACTATTGTTACTTTTTAATATTACACGAATTGCTTTAACCATTTACTTCTTATTTCTGTACATTTCTTATTTCCATAAAAAAATATACGGGGCAAAATAAACTGAGTTAACTAGTGTAGACGCTAATAATTATAAATTTAAAATAAAAAAAAAAACCCCTACGCCAATTAATTGTCATTTAACGATTACACTGGCACGCGTGAATCGAGTAATCATACGCCAAAATACCTTACATCAGTTTGAAAAAGACTTGATACTCTTAAACTATTGGATCGATATTAACCAAACATAGCTAAAACCACCGCAAGTAAACTGGCTTTCAAATGAAAAAAACCGCATCGAAATTGGTCTATCCGTTTGAGAGCTACGATGCCACAAACAGACACACACACTCAGACAGACAGACAAACAGACACCGACTTCAATTTTATAACACGCCTCTTTTTGCGTCGGGGGTTAAAAAAGTATATCAGACAGAGCGATTATTGTTTAGTAATTCGTTTTGTTAAATAACGTTCTTATATAGCAATGCACATTACAGAAAACCGTATTATATATACTAATATTATAAAGAGTAAGTAAATATACTATCATTTTATTATTAATATCAGTAACATACGTAGATGAAGGATCCCTAGTTAAGACGGTATTCCTGTGTGGTCGGATGAGACAATGGTTTCAACGGAAACACCGGCTTACGTGCTTATAGCTGTATGTTTAGGCCCTTAATCTTATGACACCACTAGATTAGACGGTAGGTACCTACTACAGGCCAAATATGCTAAGTTAGTATGTATTTACTTGTGTATATATATATATATATATATATATATATATATATATATATTATATATACATATTATATATACATATATAATTATTATATATGTATGTAACGCCACCTCTTAATTTTTTTATTACTAACAGCATATATGTTATTACATCATCTAAATTTCTTCCAAACCCATCCAAGGAATGATGTAACAAACATACACGCATGCAAACTTTCGAATTTAAATACTAAATAGTAGTGGAAATTGGTAAATATCGCTTATAATCAGATATCCAAATTATATATTATTATTTCGTAAATTAAACCAAATTCGAGCGTAATATAAGAGAAAAGCTTAATTAGTCAAGTTCCTTTGTTACGTTTGTTTACTTTGTTTACAGGTAATGCTGACTGTTTGCAATCAACGGCAAATACGATAACAATGTAAGGGATTTAGCAGATTGAGTGATTTCGGTTTGTTCATTAGCTTTTGTCCTTTTCAAGCATAGTACGTGTGAGTGAGAAGACTTATCAATTATGTAAATTTTGTGTATCTATTTAAATTAATAGGTACCTTTAAAAGTTAAAAGGTAATTTTAAAAGTTTGAACAGGGAGCCCATTGTTTACTAAGCGAAACCAGTACAACCCCGCACCTCTGAGGTTTTCATGTGCTTTCATTTTCAACATGATTACCCCTTGTTAACACAATGAAGGAAAAGATCGTGAGGAAAACTGTATGTCTGAGAGTTTTCAAGAGAGTTTTTGAGAGAATTCTGTCAACCATTACATATGTACATATATTGCGAGGTGGACGTTGGACATTGAGGGAAGACCACTGCCACAAAGAGATGTGTAAAATGGACATTTTCATCATCGATATAGAACTTAAATTATTTTCCAACTTACTGTATTTTCTACATTTTGTTGCTTTCGTCAGAATTAAATTTAGAAACACTTATTGTTATTACAACTTACAGAGTATCTAACAAATTTCTTAGTCTGTACACGACCGTGCCAAGGTTCGGTTCCGCATCCGCTTCTCAGAATGTAATAATAGAAATTACAAAGTATGTAATATACTGTGTGTGTTTTAAATAATAAAATATATAATATATTTTATATCGAACTTATACCGATGTAAATTGTAATTATTATTATATTAGTTATAATTGTTTGTTTGTTATGCCTATAGATAGAGTAATTTTTTTAGGTACTTAGTGCATATTATAATTATTCAGGCCCTTTTTAACGTCCCACTGATGGGTATAGGCCTTCCTTCAATACGAGGTGGATCAGGCTACCACTGGCCAATTGCGGGTTAGCGAACTTCACATGTCTTTCGAAAACTTGCGAGGTTCTCTCAGACATGCAGGTTTCCTCGCCACGTTTTCCTTTATCGAAAGAATATGTAAGAATATTATATAAGTATTCTATATTAGAAGTTACATCTATCATCAATATTAATTAATTTGCCTAGAAATTATATTTTTGTACATAACCTTACTTCGACTCACTTATTTTATTTAGAACACCTTCAGTAATGCTATGCACGTATCCCCTATGTCGTCTATATAAGTATAACCGTGATAAAAAAACATTAGTAATAAATAGTAATTGCTAAATTACACTCTCTTACTTTTAGAAAAGCCGGACATAGTAAAAAAAATATTGAATAATTAAGAGCTCAAGTAAAGGATTTGAATCTTGCCTAAGACTAAAATGCTTGGCTTGACAGGATGATGCTCCATTGCACCTTGTAAATATCACAACTTTATCAATTTTCCAAAACAAAATAATTAAAAATACTATAAAATAGCACATTTTCATTAAAATCTGTACAGCATGTATGGCACAAACAGCGAATATCATTCCATATGTATGTTTTACCACATGTAGGCAAGGTTTCTACTTCCGCGTTCGTTTCTCTGAATAAGATTAATGATATAACGTGGACACCCGGATTCGCTTGTTCTATTAGATCATTAGTGCTGGGAACTTTGATGTTGGCACTCGCTAATTGTGTAACATTTAGTTTTGATTGCGTTCACTAATTTCTAAGACAAAGACGTCTTGCGGTTTGTAACTAACTTGACGTTTTGGTGTTGCTTAATTATTTTGGCGAACTATTTTCTAATCTACGTATATATAAATCATCAATCATTTGTGATTTGGTTGATGGGAGAATCTGGGAAATCGATTTTTTACCAAATCTTACAAATCGGTTTGTACGTAATATAGTTATTTGTGATATCGATTTTAGGTTTTTACTTTTTAAATAGAACAATCGGGTACCATAGAGCTGATCTGATAATTAAGTCCGAAGGTGTGTAGTGGAACTCTTCGATGATTACTCGAGAATTCTTCGACTCATTTTGGCTATATGTTACGGTTGGTCAAAAGCACTTTTTGTTTTTTTCTTTTAATACTTTCTTAGATCTGTAGCAACTATATAATGACCTTTGAAACGTCTAAAACCTTAGTCTCTCCCGTGACCATGATTTCTTTAAAGCATTCGAAACGAATGGAACCAAAAATAAAAAAAAATCCGTAAAAAAATACCAAAAAGATACTTTTATTTTTCCTGTCTATCTGACGCGGGACTTTTTTATTTTAGTATCGCTTATTTATTTTCCATATAAATCGTGTTGTAGTTGTTGAGTGACGAAGTATGTAAGCAATTTAAGATTTCTAACGACATGACACATAGGATGTTTCCGACAGCTACAAAATAAATACCGTTTACATTTTACTCGTTTTTATTCAATATTCTTTCAATATTTATTTTTTGTGTATAAATTACACAAATCATGGGTAGTTGTCATCATTTGAAATGGACTTTCAACAGGTTAAAGTTAAACCCCTATAAATTAACAAAAAATACAAGTACCTACCCCTAATGGAAAAATAATTGCGTTGAGTAGTTTTCGGTATACTTTTTAAGTTTAAAGGTAATTATTATTACATCCAAAAGCATCCCTAAAACACTTACATATTATAATCTATACTAATATTATAAAGAGGCATAGTATGTTTGTTTGAACGCGCTAATCTCCGGAACTACTAATCCGATTTGAAAAATTCTTTTTGCATTAGATATCCCGTTTATTGAGGAAAGCTATAGGCTATATATCATTTAATATATATTCTACCTATTCCATACGAACCGTTAAAACGTACCTAGGGACAAACCCGAGCAATGCGAGGGTGAGTCACTAGTTTAGTTAATATAGAGTTATAATGAACTGCTATTAACAAAGGTGTTACCAAAATATTTCTATATTTTTTTTTATTTATTTATTTATTTATTTCAGGCAATATTTACATAGGGATCTTAAATATGTAAACAGAGGCCCATAGCATATATACCTTAAAACTAACATATATATTAATTATAAAAACTATAAACCTTCTTAGTGGTAGGTCCTTTATAAAAATACATCATAAATTCCTAGTAATATAACGTAATAGAATATACATATGTAGGAAATTTACAGTCTAATTGTAATATTTAATTGTAAATACTTACTCGTAGAATCGAGTTACAATAACATCGGTTGCTGTCGTCATGTCACCACGTGAATGTCATGTGATATGTTTATAATTAGATGAGTGGAAAAAACTTTGCTACCATGTAATTTTTGCATATTCTACTGACCATTTAGACCAGGAGTTCCCAACCATGAGGGCCCTAGGAGGACGTAGAGTTTATTTTGTATAACTTAAAATTAAAATAAATAAAAATCGTTAAATTAACGTGTGTTGTATCATATAAGAAAAATGGTGGCATGAATAATTTTTTTATAATCCGGAGAAGCTCAACAGGAGAAAGGTTGGGAAACCCTGATTTAGACAATTAGGCATTTTAAAATCGATTTCGCTAATAAAAAATGAAAATATTAAATAAAATTATATATTGAGTTATCATTTCTATATTTTAGAGTTTTCTATTAGCGATATTGTTTTTGAAGTAGACATCTTTTCTATTGTCTAACCTTACTGGATTTTGTACTGGTGGAGCTCGCTGCTCTTTCTGACGATTCTCTATAGGTAGATGTATGTCGTTGAATTTCTAGTTCTTGTCTAATCAAGACAGTTTAATTAGGCAACGTCAATAATAAACAAAGCAGGTAACACTCTTAGAGAAGATTTTGACTTGTGAAGTTCGACAACGCACATTGGCCTTATATATACATACATAATTAGCTTTATAAAAGACAATATGGCGTGATCCGTCTCACACAGGGAGGCTGATGCCTAATAGTGGAATGTTAATGGACTGAATATCTTACTAATATTATAAATGTAAAAGTTTGTGAGGATGGATGGATTGTTACTCTTGCACGCCAGAACGGCTGAACGGATCTGGATGAAATTCGGCACAGAGATAGTTTATAGTTTGGAATAGCGCATAGGTTACTTTTATCCCAGAAAAATGTAGAATTCCTGTGGGATAAATTTATTTTTTTCTGGGGAAGAACCCGAAGCGAAGCGACGGTGAGTCGGTTGTAATAGAATAAAGAAAGATGTCGCGTAACATTCACCCATTAAAAATGTACACCAGAATTGTTCCTCCACCTTTTTGGACTGGTCAGAAATTAATCTTGCTATCACGCGTCTCTCTCTCGGCTCTAAACTAGCTACTCACTATCGCTTCTCTCGGACCCGTCCCTAGATACGTTTTAACGGTTAGTATGGAATAGATAGTCTATCCGTTGCTCTGTAAAAAGCTACCAGTTCAACGGTATTCTTCTGTTTTGATGAAACAGGTGGACCAACTGACAAATATATTATTGCAGATATAATATAAATAGTTGATAATCTAAATCAGATACTCTTTATGTACAGCTACTATAATAGCTCTTATAACTTAATATGTCATTTTCTAAATTGTTTTCATTCTAAGCAAACTATGGTAAAATACCGTACACCATATACAATTTTTCCATCTCATATATAGGTTTTAGAACCTTTCAAGGGAACCGAGGTCGCCCACACGCATCCAACCATGATTTTTTCAAGCTCCATCCTTTTTTGACGCCATGTTGAATTCCAATATAAAAACAAACGAAAATGAACAATAAACTCTTATAATAAAGTCGAAGATCAAATAACGGAAGTCTCAAAAATGAAGTAAAAAGATGGACCCTATAACTTTGTAATAAAGTCTGCTTGACATCGTTTTGAACCCATTGTTGTATGAATCGTCCCTGATTTCGGGTCTGATGATTCTACGTGTACTTTTTTTTATTTTTTGAACTGCCAGAGTACAAACGGCTAGTTAGGTTATTAATCAACTGAGAGGGTCTTTGTTTCGGGAACGCGGTGTCATTGGGGTGTGTTTGGTTAATTTTTCCAAAGAATTTGACATTTCCCCGTCACGGCTTCTGGACTTAAATGGTTTTGTAATGACTTAACACGTACTCGCCGTCAATCATAGCGATAGCATTGTTTTGTTGTTGTTATACCATTTTTGTTTTTGTATTTCAACCAGTTGATATGGAAATTAAAATTACATATATACATATTTACCTTTTTTTATAGTATCTAATTCAATTTTTTTTTATTTCCACTCGATTCTTCTATCAGAACTCCAAATATAAATGCTAACTATGCATAAACTTTCTTCGGTTTTCGCTATATTCTAACATTAAATCGGTATATAGAAATTATTTACTATAAGAATAGTAAATCTCTCACATGCGTACTAACGTGTTCACCCTGAGCGAGATAAAAACCCGCTACCTCTTTAACAAAAGCTAATGATAAAAAATAAATGTTTATAACAATTAATAAGTGATTTTAATTTATTCTCCAAGTGTCAGCATATTGTTTTAAAATGTCCTTAAAGGGCACTGCTCGGAAACCACAAAATTTCGTTCGAGGAATTCATTATGCGAAATAACCGTATCCGTCGATTCATTCATCCGGTCCTTCATGCAAATGTTCATTTTGGACGTTTTTTTATGTATTGCACGAGAATTATTATGGTCCGGATCTCGCTTTACAATAAATCCCCACAGTTTCATACAATGTTGATCAAGAATCTATTTTGTTTTATTTACTATAGTTATTGTTATACCTAACTTTCTTTTATATATGTACCGTAGCGATTATAAAAATCATTAAAATAGTATGATATTTTAATTAAATAAATTAAATTGCTATTAAAATTTGATAGAACCTTTGATCTAGAAATACATTTACCATAGAAATACTTAGAAAACACTTAGAAATACATTTTTACCCTTAAAGCATAATATATTCATACAAAAAGTTTAATTTTCATTTACTTTTACATTACATAACTATCATAAAACATATATACGAATCATAATCTTATGATTAGGCACTTTTAACCCCAAAAGGCCGTTTGATCTTACCGCTTGTTAAATGTAAACCAAAATTAAAGCTTAAAAAATACCCGTCTCATTTCCGCCATATAAATCTCTTAGCGACACCTTTAGGTTAATTTCGTTGAGCCATAAATCCGTTACGTTACTCCGTGCCTGTATTTCTCAAGAACATTGTTCGTTTATACGTAATATTGTTTGGAATTTCCTATATTATAATCAGAATCAGATATTTTCGAAGTCGGTGCCAGCCGACAATGTTTTAAGATATGAATATCTAATAGGTAAATATGATTAGGTATGAACTCTGGTTATAGTTAAAATATTATACATCAACTAGCATTACCCGCGTCTCCGCCCGCGTTCAGATGACCAAAAAGCAAATTCTTAGGTTTTACATATTAGTATACTCTTACAATGCAGTTTTTGTATTTTTTGTCAGAATTGAGATATTTCCAGCGGTAAAAAGTATCCTATATGTTCACCCGGATAGCCAGCTATCACCATACCAAATTTCATCAAAATCCCTCCAGTGGTTTTTCTGTGATGCGGTAACAGACAGACAGACAGACAGACAAAAATTCTAAAAACTATAGTTTCGGCCTCTGTATCGATAATAATGTTTATTTCAATAAGATTTTCCAAAAAATATTTAATGTACAGATTCGACTTAGAATTTTATTATATGTATAGATAGATTTGTGATTTATTTTACGACTTGCTTTCTACGACTTCGAAAATATCTGATTAGGTATCTATTCTAAATGAAAACCTCCGTCTAGTTACTTTTACATTTTAGTGCCTGGAAGTCGTTTTTCTTTAGTTTTTTAGTCAATCTGTTGACTTGCATATCAAACATATTCTAAACACATTGAATAACAATTATGTATATTTTTATAATATACATATCTACATAAGATCTTCTTCTTCTGGCCATTTCCCATCTTTATTTGGGGTCGGCTCTCCTAATCATTTTTCTCCAAACATGTCTTTCCTGGGTCCTTCGTGGGTCAAAATTGTTGTTTTCCATGTCCTTCCTAACTACATACATCCACGTAATTCGGGGTATTCCGCGGTGTTTGGGTCCTGACTTGTGATCGAGCACTTTTCTTGTCATTTGATCTACCGGCCTTCTCAAGACCTACATATGTACAGATATTACATATTTATTCAATCCTGGCATTGCCTGCGGCTCCGCCCGCGTTCAGATGACCAAAAACCAAATTCTTAGGTTTTACATATTAGTATACGAGTACTCTTAAACATTACATTACATTGCAGTTTTTGTATTTTTTCTCAAAAATGAGATATTTTCCCGCGGTATAAAGTATCCTATATGTTGACCCGGATAACCAGCTACCATCATACTAAATTTCATCAAAATCCCTCCAGTGGTTTTTCTGTGATGCGGTAACAGACATACAGACAGACAAAAATTCTAAAAACTATAGATTCGGCCTCTGTATCGATAATAATGTTTATTTCTATAAAATTTTCCAAAAAATATTTAATGTACAAACTCGGCTTAGTTACAATTTTATTATATGTATACATAGATATAATTTTCTGCCATCGCAATTTTGCCATATGTAATTGATCTACTAAAAATTTAAAGGCCACTTAGTGGTGTTGAAATATTATTTCACATAGAAAGTTAGCTTCGCCAGTTTGGATATAATAACATAAGTAGACGACTAACTTGAATTAACAAATATACGCTGTGGTTATGTAAACGGAAAACGGATACAATACGGTCATTTCCTAATACGTCATACAAATAATATTTAAACTCATACATTATCTTGTAAAGACTCGGTTATTAATCGTCACAATAAATTGCTGTATATTTGAGAAATGATCTCTTACATTTTGACTTGTTTATTTTAGTGCTCTTTAAGTAAGTCTTTATTTATGTTTAATGAATGATGGGTTTTATTAGGCTTATTTAAACATTGGTGACTCATCCTTGCTTTGCTCGGGTTCGTCCCTGCTTGCTTCCCAATACAAAGTCTCATCCCCATCTTCACCCCTTTAAGGGATGATTTTCGGGATAAAAAGTATCCTGTGTCCTTTCCAGGGTCTCAAACTATCTTATTACCAAATTTCATCTTAATCGGTTCAGTGGAACCAGAGATTATCCCCTACAACGTCGCAAACTCACAATCTCACAAAGTCGCTAGTCTATACTAATATTGTAAAGAGGTAATCTTTATAATATTAGTATAGACTAGCGACTCATCCTTGCTTCGCTCGGGTTCGTCCCTATGTACGTTTTAACGGTTAGTATGGAATACATAAGACTATAATATATTGTATGGTATAAAGTAGAGATGTACCGAGTAGTGTACTGGCTAATCTCCAAACTAGAACGATTTTGATGGGACTTTCACTGGCAGATAGCTTATGTTATAAGGAGTAACTTAGTTTACTTTTATTTTGGATAAAGAATTAGGGTTTCGCGTAAAAAATTAACTCTTCAAATTGTAAACAAAATCCGCGTACCTACCTAGGGACACACCCGAGCGAAGGCAGGGTATTTCGCTAGTTATACACTAAAAAAAGAACAACACAACATAAACTAATACAAAAGTGCTCATAAATACCCTATCTCCATTAATTCTACACTATATTAGACATAAACATGCGTTTTAAATATAAATGTGAATTATATGTAATATACATATTTTATAGATTTTAAATAAAACTATCTTTTAGAATTTTTTCGTGGATTTCTTTTGATTTTTGGTTCTCGACGTTTCGGATGCTTTAAAGCAATCATGTTCACGTGAAATATCCTAAAAGATAATTTTATTTAAAATATCAAATATTCGCGTAAATCTGAGAAAGTATTATTTTTATATATCTTAAAATAAAAATTATAAATAAAGGTGCAATTGTGATTTTTTCAATTAGTTCTACATATATCTATCTTTTTCTTCATAAGAAGTGCTGCCTCGAATATTAATGACTAACACTTTGTTAATAAGTACACCAGAAATTACGAAAGAATGCTTGAACGGCGCACCAATCCTTGTAGGTACCTATTAAGATACCTATCTATCTAGTAAAATGTGACGACAACAAATACTTGTATGACAAGATTATTTTCTTAGTAATATATGTATGTATGTAATAGGTAGCTATGACGGCACGTTTGGTTCAGTTTTTAGTGACCCTACTTGCTGTGCCAGCAGTCGCGAGTTCGAATTCCGCTGGGGGCATTCATTTGTGTGATGAGCACAAATGTTTGTACTCCATTCATGGGTGTTTATATTTATAACATGTATGTATTTAAAGTTATATATGTGTAGTGTATCAACTATCTGGTATCCATAACACAAGCCTCGCCAAACATTGCATTGCCTTTACCTACAAGTCTTAAGTTACATAATTATTAGAATTGACATATTATGCATTTTTAAATATTTAATTATTTTTATTTAATATTCTTTTTTTGTTTAATAGTTGTTTAAAGCATATAAAAGCTATTAAAAGATAAAATGATATTTAAATAATAATAAAATCCAATATTTTAACGTCTCACGTAATTATACCTGGCAACACGAAACGCTCGATGATCTATGACGTCAGAGTTGCGCCTGCGCAGGTACGAGCTATTCTTGTTCATGGTCAGTGACCACGAGACCTTTTCTTGGGGTGACTGTACCACCAGCGAATAAAGACCCCACAAAATAAACCATTAAACGCTCACGACAGATCAACTAAAACTTGTTCCCAACACCAGTTTAACTTGAACCAGCAAAGTTTCTTGTTTTCCAACAAAAAATAAAGGATGGCCTTCTCGAAAGAGATCCTTTTAAATTGGTCGCGTCTGTCGCATTTCTTTTTCATACCATATGTTTTCTGATTATTTTTCTGTCCTTGGTTGCCTGGACTGGTTATTTATAGGTAGTTCTTACAAAATGGATGGTTAATTTCACCTCTACTAAAGGACTTTGTTTTTGTATCGTCTGGCTTCCACTTATTGGTATATTTTATCAATATATATAAAAATGTATGTTTGTTTGTTTGAAACTAAAGTATTCTGAAACGTTTCATCCAATTGTGATTAAACTTTGGTTTCTGGATAAAATGATTTTCCTACCATAGGTGACCGTGTCGGTTCATTTGTCATTTATTAATTATATATTAGTCTTCATAGTATTATATTACCTATACGTAGTAATGACACTTTATATCTATCTACACACGGTGTAGGCGGGTGTCTAGACCATATCGTGTAATGTATTATAGATTATCGCTATAGAAAATTTTAGATTTCCTTTAAACAGACTACGACCTTGTTTCGTATGCATTGTATACTTCTGAAGTCATAATGAATAAAACTATCTTTTCGGATTTTGGCCAGGATTTATTTAGATTTTTGGTTTCCGACGTTTTACAGCAATCATGGCCACGGGAGAGACGGATTTAAACTTTTTATTTAAAATGTCATATCTATATGATAAAAATTTAACTGAGTCAAATCTGTACATTAAATATTTTTGTGGAAATCTTATTTGAAATAGTCATTCTTATCGATACAGAGGCAGATTGTTATTATTTTGTCTGTGTTTATATGTGTGTTGTTACATTTATTATATTTGTTTGTTTTTTATTGTGTTGTATATTATGTGTGATTATTTTGTCTGTCTGTCTGCCTGTCTGTCTGGGAAGTCATCACGAGAAAACCACTGGACAGATTTTGATGAAACTTAGTATGATAAAAGCTGGTTATCCGGGTCAACACATACCTAGGATACTTTTTGCTGCAGGAAAATAACTCGTCTCTGAGAAATTTATACTAAACGTTCAAAAGTAAATAGGGACGAACCCAAGCGCTAGTATTAGATTAAATCTAAAAAAGTACCTATTAGTCAAATTACTGTTTAGAATTTTCGTCAATATGAATCATGACACGTGGGCGACGCTTGTAACACCGTATAATAAGTTTATATATAAAATCTACTTTACATTTGGAAATATGACTTTACCGTCTTGCTTTTTTCAAGGTTTTAACACAATATCGTTAAAACTTGAATTCAACTTTAATCTTGAAAGTCGTTATTTTGTCAATGAACTATTTCAACGTCATATTATATCTTAAGTTTTTAACTTTATAAATGAATTATTGAATTATAATAATGATTTAACTATATATCAAGCCTTTGTTAACTGTGTTCGATAGTAGTTCTTTCCACGTCATGTATAAAAATTGGTCTGCTGTTCTAACAATCTATGTACCAACTTAAGTTTTCAAAATGTAAAACTCACAAGTGTTTCTTACTCTTCAACTGAATTCGGTATCAATTTCAATGAAATCGGATTCAGCGATCGAATCACAACAAAAATATTATAGAATAGCGCTACAGACAAAATGGCTAAGGATTAATAAATAAAACAACTAAATGTTTATTTAGAAAAGATACTAAAGCTTATTATTAATTATTCAGAGGCAGAAAACAATCTTTTCTGTCAAAAGTTGTTACAATCCTTAATCATAATAAGGCAGTGGTAGCCCAGCGGTAACGCGATCGCTTGGAAAACCGAGTGAAGCGGGTTGAAATCTCGGGTCTCGCATTTCTGATATTTTCATGTGCGAATCATTTCTAACATGATTACCACTTGACTTACGGTGAAGGAAAACATCGTGAGAAAACCTGCATGTCTGAGAAACCTAACATGTTTTAGAAAGACATGTGAAGTCCGCCAACCAGCACTTGGCGAGCGTGGTGGATACGGCCTGATCCCCCTCGTATTAAAAGTAAGCCCGTACCCAGCAGTGGGACATTAAGAAGGGCTGAATATAATTCTTAATATTAAAAATGCGTTTGAATTAAATTAAAACCTTAAAATAAGAATTCTATCGCACAGCAATTGACACATTAAAAATCGACATGCTTTCATGCATCGAGATGATTTGTAAACACACAATTTTTAATCTTGGTACATGCGATTGTTAATCCATTTAAAGATAAACTAAACTAATTAAATTTCCCTAGTATTTATATTCATACAAATAATATTCTAGTGGTATAGATGAATAGATACAGTACCCACCACTCCACTTGTTCCTTTTAGCCTTAACTACGAATTGGATTTCAGTCGCAACAGTCTTAAACTGTACCTGGATAAACATCAATATGATCAAATATTAACCCTGCTACAAATGAACTTACGATTGCCAAGATAGTGTCGGGCGTTGAAAATTGTAATACGACCCTTTCCCACCCATTTCCAATTAAAATGAAGATTAACAATATGAATAATTGAAATTTATACTAATACTATCTAAGCCTGCGGCTTCGCTCGCGCTAAAACTACAAAAATCTCTAAAAAGGTAGTTTTCATACAAACTTTCATGCCCTATTTTACCCCCTTATGGGATAAATTTCGAATAATTATTTATTTATCTTGAAGAGAATTAATACCAAGTTTCAAGTAATTCTGATCATAAATATTTTTTTGGGTTGTATGATATGCCAGACATGAGATGATCTCCCCCGCGATAAAAAGTAGCCTATGTCACTCTCCAGTTTTTCAACTACCTTTACATCAAAAATCACGCCATTGTGTAACTCCGTTTCGACGTTAAAGAAGGACAAACAAACACACTTTCACAGTCATAATATTAAGTATGGAAATACTGCAAATTTTTCTGAGTTTAATGCTATAATTTTTACAATAACTAATCCGATTAGAAAAAAAATATTTCATTTTATAACCTACTAGCAGGAATCGCGGCTTTGCCCGCGTTCAAACTTCCAATCGCCAGCAAACTCCACAGTATCACCAGCTGAGCTATCTGAAGATTACCTGAAAATTTCATCAAAATCGCTCTAGTCGTTTTGGAGTCTATACAGAACATACATACACACATCGATTTATATATATTTATATATATATATATATATATATATATATATATATATATATATATATATATATATATATATATATAGGGTATATATATATATATTACATAAGGTCTTATATAGGGACTGTCTAACTTAGAAGCGAAGCAATTATACCTAAATAAACCAAGCCAAGCGAAGCCACGGATAAAAGCAGATTGAAAATAAATATCTTAGGTGCGTTACCAGTCAGTTAAACAGACCGATGTCGATAAGATAAGGGTGGTCTGAAAGGGTTGATTTAGGTTGACTGATCTAGTTAGAATTGATCCTTGAGGTTAAAGGATGGACGGTCAGAGCCCTAAATGAGAAATCACTGGGTGTATTCAAATGCAAATGTTAAATTTAATAGTGTTTGTTTTATAAACTGACTTTCGTGTAATATTTCTTTTTATATATAGGTAGATGTTCTTCTTCCAGTATTATTTGTCTGTTCAAAAACGTTATTGATGAGTCTATTTCTTTTCTAATAATAGTTTGTTAGTGGATGTAAAGTTATATCTATAACTTTACTTAGGTGTATTATATATGTAGAATACATCTTATTATAGAGATTGTTTATTTTTTTATATATACATAAGTATGTATGTGGATATAGATGGAAAAACCAGAGTTTAAACTCCAGTTGTTTAGTCTAGCAGGTACTCTTAAATTAATAGCCCCTTATAAACGCAGACAGATAAAAAACACGGGCCACTTCCACGAAAACAGTCTCCCAAAAATTAACAATCACGTGAATAAAAATTCCAAAGAAATCGAAACGCTTTAAATCATAGCGCTATAAGGAGTTGTAGGAATTTGAACCTTAAATGTAAATCGTAGAGTCGTGCAGTGGCCGATGTGACTGGTCGAACTGGTTTCGTCAGCCAGACCTGTTTCCTCCCGTTCCGACTCGTCTTATTTTTGTTTTGCAAGGCACTGACCACCACAACAAAGGTTCTATGGCCACGTTTATTTTTTCACAGTGCAATGCCTTTAATGTGATGCTAAGTTATATATACTTATATTCGTAGGTGTCTTGTTGTCTTGCTGTTACTTTGTTTTAAATATTATGTAAAGTGGGATTTGTGGTATTCAATGGTGTTTTAAAGAATAGAAATGTTGTAGGTATTGATTTTTTAATATGGCATGGTAATATTGACAAAAATTGTTGTACTGTTTTGTACGTCAACTTAACTAACAAGTCATTAAATAATACTTCCTTAGATTTACGCGATTATTTGACACTAGCAAGTCACCCTCGCTTCGCACGGGTTCCTCCCTAGTTTGATTCCCCATGCAAAATTTCATCCCCATTCTCTCATCCTTAAGGGATGATTTTCGGGATAAAAAGTATCCTACGTCCTTCCCCGGGTCTCAAACTATCTTCTTACCAAATTTCATCTAAATTGGTTCAGTAGATCCAGAGATTACCCCCTACAACGTCACAAACTCACAATCTCACAAACTCACAAACTTTACCTCTTTATAATATTAGTATAGATTTTAAATAAAACTATCTTTTTGAATTTTTAACAACTATATAATACACCTTTGAGACGTTTAAAACTTTAGTCTCTTCCGTAACCATGATTGCTGTAAAGCATTCGAAACATCGAGAACCAAAAATCAAAATAAATCCGCGAAAATATCCGAAAAGATAAATTTATTTAAAATAATAGATCTTTAGTTTGATGACTACAAGAAGTAGGCACGTACCAGTAGACAAGATGTTTTCTCATAATAATAATTCCAGTAATAGAAAATATTTTTGATTTAAAAAAAACCTAATGGAGTGACATATTTAAACATTAAGTCAAATCTATATAGAAAATAGGCAAAGATAAAACAGTTCAGTACCTTATTCTCCTCTGATCGACCGTTATTTTTGTTTATTTGCTATTTACAAGTTTTGAGTGTTATCAATCAAAAATTTTTTAGAATAGAATTTCGATCACGGGATGAACACGTATTTTTAATTTTCTAAAAGCGTAAACGATGGCAGAATGTCGTTCTGTATAAGCCTATGTAGTATATCGTCTATACTAATAATATAATATTATAAAGAGGTAAAGTTTGTGAGTTTGCGACGTTGTAGGGGGTAATCTCTGGATCTGCGGAACCGATTTCGATGATATTTACTAAGATGATAGTTTGTGACCCTGGGAAGGATATAGGATACTTTTTATCCCGGAAATCATCCCTTAAGGAGGTGAAAATGGGGATGAAAATTTGTTTTGGGAAGCAAGCGACGGGGCGAACCCGAGCGAAGCGAGGGTGAGTCGCTAGTTTGTTATAATTAAATACGTTTCTGATTGATAAACCAAATGGTACATATGTTTTGACATTGACGCCGGTCGGACCCAAATCACTTATTCCAAACATTTAGTGTGTACCTGCTTAGTCATTATATTATTTATATTTAGTTATTCAAGCAGTATTTTTTTTTTGAAAAAGTGTTTTATTATTTATATTAGTTAAGAATTTTTAAGAAACGGTAATGTATACTCTGCACTAAATAAAGTGTAAGAATGATTTCTAACGCTATTTCTAAGTTAAGAAAATTGTAACCTTATACATAGTTGGAATATTTAGCATCTGACAAACACTGTTTACATATTTCATTGAATATCGCTCTCAGAAGTCTTTAAAAACAACTACTATGTAGATAAGGTATCCATATAATAAAAAAATAATACTAAAGAAATTAATACAGAATTTCAAGCTTCACGTTATTCAGCCTAACATTTGACTATTTTTCATTTAAACGCGTAACTAAAAGCTAAAATAAAATAACATCTATCGGTTTACAACGCATCGCCACTCACTGACGTTAACTCCAAATATAGTCGAACCGTAGCTATAAAGCGAATGAGCAGATGAAGTTCAAGATCCTTCTAAAGGAAAGATTACATTGTGTTTGTTTTATTTTTAACCGACTTCAAAAAGGAGGGTGAGGATTTGTCTATTATGTTTTGTGTGTACGTTTTTAAGCGATATCTTTGCCTATTATGAATCGATTTTCAATATATATTTTTTATGAATAATTTATACTCTCAAGTTTGATATGAATTTAAAAAAAATACTTCTAAGGGGCCACTTATTCCGAACTACACTATTAAAAATGAAACATGTAATTTTTATAATGTTATTTTTATTTGTATAGAATAAATACAAGTGTCGAGTAGTAGAAATTAAATAAATCAATTTGTTATTTTTATTATTGTTCATTTAGTTGTATCTCGTATGTAAAGATTTGGTAAAGCGAAGACGTTATTACTGTATCTCTTCCTAAAATTGGTAGACTTCAAAGTGTAAACAAAATCATATTCACACGCTCAATTATACGTAATACTCAACTTTATTTTACTAAAACGAAAATAGATCTATCCCACGGGAACCATACCTTTTTCCGGAATAAAAAGTAGCCTATGTGCTATTTAGCCTATATGTTATAGATATATGAGCTATATTATTGTAAAGTTTCATTAAAATCCATTCAGTAGTTTTTACGTGAAAGAGTAACAAACATCCATACATCGATGTAACATCTATACCTACATCCAGATATCCATACATCCTCACAAACTTTCGCATTTATAATATTAGTATTATTAATATTGACTTTCCTGTAAAGGATTCATAAAATAGGCTATTTTTACGAAACAAAAGTTGTATTAAAAATAGTTTAGTAGTTACACAAGCAAGCGCTCGAGAGCAAAAGCCAGTATGGAACAAAACATATCTGTTAGTATAAGCTTACAAAAACAAATCCCTTTTATCTTTGAAGAATATTTTAAACACGTAATAACCGAACGAGGCCGCGGGCTCGCACTAGTGCTTTGAAATTCAATATTTTTTCAATGCATTTGAATGTTACCTTACAGAAAGTTCTCACCAGAGACGTTTATTTATCTATTAATGGTTCGAAACCGAGTGTTCGTTTAATTTCCAACATGTTGTGTTTACTCTGTGTATTTTTGGAATAGCCGCTACCACGTGGAGTTATGTAGTGGAACTAAATATTTCACTTCTACTAAAAACCACCTCTGTTAAAAGAGAAATTAGGCACAATTTCCTTTGATTCAGTATTCCATTTTACTCCCCGTACAAACAGATTATGGATTTAATTTTTTGCGTCGTTCGCCTTTTTTATTACTGTTTAGATTTCGCGTATTTTTGGACAAGTCGTGTGTGTTATTACAAACATGGCTGGCTCCCTTTAAAATCATATATTGGCGTTCCTATATGAACTGATTTTAGGGTTTATTTTTAAAACACTCTTCTCTAATTTGTATATTATAAAACTTTAAAAAATGAGACTTATTGTAAAAAGTTGGTTTCGTCGAGTATTTAAAATATGTATAAGAAACTTTAATGTTATAGCTAAGTAATAGGTATAAGCAAATAGATATTACATAAAGGGAAAAATATACCTATATATTTTTAGTTATTTGTATTTAATACATAATTGAACAGTTTTTTTTTGTTTCATATACTAAAAGGAAATAGGGCTTTTTCATTTACACACATACACGCACACATATATATAGAATTGATCCTGTGACATCTAAAATTCGTACCTCAGTAATCCAGTTAGGCATCAAACTATCTAAACCAAAATTGCGTTCTTATTTGATAATAAAAACCAGTAAAATAAGTACAGTGAATAAAACAGTATAGAAATGACTGAAATTTAGTACCTACTAATAATTAAAAAAATCAAAATTAAATCTAACTTAAATGCATCCAGCCCTTCAGGGCAGCATCCCTTATCCAACTAAGCCATTATTGCTTGAAGATCTAAAACGTCTGCAAACTACATTTTCGCATTTACATCTTCCCATCCTTTTTAAACATTCACCATTTCATATTAAAAGCCAGCGCATTACATCACAAATCTCATTACACGTTACGCCACAGCACTTTGTATAACCCTATTGTGAACATCCAAAGGCTACTTTTGTACGTCTACTGTCGATGCAGAATTCCCTAGAAGCACTGATTCAATTTATTGAACCTAGCTTTAAAATCTTATCTCGAGTTAAAATGTAAGGAAAGTACATAAAATGCATGCTAAGCTTCCTAAGTGCATTCGTCTGTTGAGATTGCATTGTACACATCACGGGTCTTCGTATAAAGGCCTTGCTTTCTAACAATATTTGATAGCAAGGAAAATCACGGTTTAATCTAAGATATGAAACCCTTATGGGGTGAACCTACGCTTATTCTAAACTCGCTACTGCTCGGGGTGATACTCGTATGTATTATAGCTTTTTCCTTCGCCACAAATGAATAAAATTTCCTTTTTATATAGATTTTGGGTATATAATATAGGGGTTTATATATATATATATATATATATATATATATGGGTGGTTCTTCAAAATTTGGTTAACTTATGGCCTAATTTTGACAAAGGTTTTTTTAGATGGTTATCAGTAAATTCTATACTGTGGATATAATATTTACTTTGTTGCATCTAAAAGGGCCAGTCACTTTACAATGTATTTTAAGAGAAATTCAAGTTTTTTTGAAATCAGTTATCTAGGGACTGACGAGACATGATAGGGACTGACGCCAAAGACGGTTAATGTGTTTAATCACATTTTTATAGCAAAATTAACATTAACAAAATAAAATAACTTGCATATTATTATTAATTATTGTAACAAACAGTCAAAATATAAGATATTTTATATAACAAGTAGAATTGTCTTCCTACAATCTTAAATTTAGTATCATACTCAAAAATATTCAATGTATGAAGTAGACAATCAGTTTTATGTTACCTTGACAAGCTATTTTTTAAATCAGTGAAACTTATTATTACCTACTTATCTCTTCAGTAAACAAAATTTATAAAATCTGAGTAAACTGAAAAGTTACAATCATAGGCTTTCTTTTATTAACTGTACTTTGAGTTTAGTACTTACAAACTAAAAATCTTTAAATAATTAACAATACTTGAAAAATTAGCTTTCTAAGTAACAAAATTATAATTTGAACGTAATAATCACTCTTTCTCTAATTAATCACAAATACTATCATATCACTATTTATTTGTTCTATTTTTCGTAAGCGACAACATGTTCCTAAATTTGTGAAACACGGTTCCACCCTATTAGGTTAGGAACTGGCAGTTATTCTAAAACATTCTTCGTAAGGCACGTCAGCGATATCATTCTCATTTATTTGAAATTCTGTGCCATTTATCAATTCAGCTTTTTGATTAGGCTCGTTAGCCATGGCTTCAATTTTACTTTTTAGTGTAAGTGCTTTCTTATTTTTCGTCATTTTACGTTTCAGTCTTCTGTTTCGTGGTTCTTCTATGCTCACGCGGTGTCATGTCCTTGACACATTTCCTTTGTCCTTTTTCTTTTTTCTTTGGATATTTATGTCGTTCTTTTTCTTTGTACTCTGCTAGCAAAACAGGGTCTTTTTAATTTTTTCCAAACGTCTCTTTGCCTGTTCACACTTTTTTTGGCGAGTTCCTCTTTGGAAAGTAATGTGTTCTTTTTAGGTGCCATATTCTACAACAAATACATATATTTTATTATTAAAACCACGGATCACGCAGTATGACTGTCAGTCCCTAGGTATGCCATCAGGTCAGTCACTTTTACGACGAGGGCCTGACGGTCTAGGGACTGACGAATCAAAGCAAAATCAAAAATAACCTATTATTTAAAATAAACATAACAACCAGCAGGTGATCAAAATAACAAGGCAGACAAAGCTCAAATTTACAATAAGTAATGAGATCAATTATTAATTAACTATCTTTGAAACGACTTACCTAGGGACTGAGAGTTTGACTGGCACAGCACATGTTTCCGTAACAAAGTCGGCGACTGCAGTAAAAACGAAATAGCTGATGCGGCATTGGTCGTGTTTACATTTAACTTCACATCGATGCTTTCGCTTGAGTAAGTTTTGAAAAACGCCATAAGCTTAGATGCCACGTATTTTCGATTTTCGCAAATAGCTAGGGACTGATATTTTTTAACGCTTACACTTTTTAACTTGAAATAATATGATAAAAGTTATTGTTATTAAAAATTAAATCGCAATGACTAGGTTAATAATGTAATAGTAAACGTGTTTAAGTCGAGTTAAATCAAAGTATGATTTAGAGAATTACAATAACAATGAAATGCTTGCTAAATTTGGGAGATCTTACATGGCTAGGGCCTGATATTTGGAGTAGAAAGAAGCGATTTTCTCAAATAATAATATTGCTTAGTAGTTGCAAATATTCAATAAAATAGATATAAATATGTAAAAATTGCTGCTAACACCAAGTTAACCAAATTTTGAAGAATCACCCATATATATATATGTATATACTTTAGTAGATTTACTTGATCAATATATACATATTAAAATGAGACTTAGCACTGTTTTAGATAAATCCCAATTTGAAATAAATCTTCTATAGAAAAAAGCACTCTCAATTTCCCAATTATTCGAGAAACATTTCCAATTTTTTCCCCCTAAAATACTTATTCGAACTGTTGCGAATATTTTAAAAATCAAATTAGTCAATTCGATCGGATCTTTCTCGAGTGATGCGTTTACCAATGAACGACATTAAATTTTTACCCACAAAAAAATCTTTAATTATTGTTACGTACCTACAACTCTTAATCTTTTAATTAAAAATGGATACTCTAGAAGTTCTTCATCTGAAATTCGAACCTGTGTCAAATTTAGTAGTAACAGAGTCACATCAAACAATATTTTATCTATATTTATTAAACTTTTAATATAGAACGCCAGTAAATCCAAGTATATCATAAATAAATTACGTCTTTGCTATCGTATATTCCACTCATGTTTATTTCTACGTTGCAGGTAAACTTCGAAATCGGCACAGTGACTGAACTACACTGTTTATACCCTGGTGTTTGGAGAATCGCAAATTATTAAGTGTACGTATAGCAACACATATAGTATTGCTAATGTATTGGCTATAAAGTAGGAATTTAACCTATTTCGTGTACTGTACGTAACTAAATTATTTGGTGTTTGAATCGTTTACTTACCTTACACGTTTCTATTTATAATGATTAGTTTGCCTTGTATTCAGCCCTTTTTTAACGTCCCACTGCTGCCTTCTTTCAATGCGAAGGGGATTAGGCCATAGTCCACCACACTGACCAAGTGCGGGCGGACTTCACATATCTTTCCAAAACTTGCTAGGTTCTCTCAGACATGCAGGTTTCATGACCTTTTCCTGCACCGTAAGACAATTGATAATCATGTTAAAATTGATTCGCATATAAAAATATCAGAGGTACCAGAATTTCAACCCGCTTCACTCGGTTTCCCAAGCGAGTGTTGCCATTTGGCTACGACTGCCTATAGTTTTCCTAGTTTAACATGTAATTATAATAATTTGGTGATATCAATGCATTCAATTATGACCTCAGTATTATTAGCGAGAAATGCAAATAAGATGGTTTAATTCTGATTGAAACAAGCCTTACATTTTAATTAAAACAATATCTAATTCTATAATATTATTACTTCATCGTCTTATTAAATTCCATACGGATTGGATCAAAATGTATACTATTTGTTTATATTCATTTTCCCTACTGCTGGGCTTTTTATCCGATTTCAAAAAATGGAAATGTACTTTCGGATATACAATGTACATACATAACTCTTATACATATTTTATGATATTTTAGGCCAATTCTGAACTTATTTTTAGAGACTGGGGCGAGAACCTAATTTAGCCTATATACATCTACAGGATGCAATCTATGTCATTGAAATTTTTTATCAAAATCTATTCAGCGGTAAAGGTGAAAGGTAACAAACAGACAGTTACTTTCACATTTATAACATTAGTTTGAATTATAATATTAGATACGCTCTTATAAGTTCAAGGAAATAAGACCATGTACAAAGTATACAGCGTAGATACGAGGAGTAAATAATTAACTGAACATATGGCCTTGTCTTAACTTTTGAACGTATGTAAGTGAATTAAGTAACACACTCTGAAGTTAGCAAGCGTTCCAAGACTTGGATAATTTTATGTGTTACAGCTTTTTCTAGTTAGTTGTCATCACATTTTTGCAATCAAATATATTATTATTAATGTTAGAACCTGTATGGAAATATGTAGCTATACTTTATCTATACTAATATTATAAAGAGGTAGTTTGTGAGTTTGTGACGTTGTAGGGTGTAATCTCTGGGCCCACTGAACCGATTTAGATGAAATTTAGTAAGAAGATAGTTTAAGACCCTGGCAAAGACATAGGATACTTTTTATCCCGGATATCATCTCTTAAGTGGGTGAAAATGGGGATGAAAGTTTGTATTGGGAAACAAGCTAGGGACGAACCCGAGCGAAGCAAAGGTGAGTCGCTAGTAATGTCATATAAATGTATATACTTGTTGCCGTAAAGTTAATAGAAAACATAGTGTGTACCATTTGTGCGTTTAGTTTTTCTAAACTAAGCGATTTTAATACGGTTTTAGTACCTTTCCTTTGGACATTTTCTCTTTGAAGGTTTATGTAAATAATTCTTGCGTATTATAGTTACACATATGTAGGAACTAAAAGGAAGTCCACGTTTTGTAATCAAGCCGCTAAGCCTGAGCAAAGACAAACCGGATCAGTAGTAGTTATTATATAATAAATAAAATAAGCCTGACGACCTAAAATGAAAAATTGATGTGCAAGAAGTCCCGAGTCCGTAATAAATTAATGCGGACTGAGCGTGTTCAAATATTTGTCCAATCCGAGGAACAGATGGTTTAAGTCAAATTTTGATGAAAAAATACCAAGTTTCTTGTTTATTTTGGCCGGAACGCGGTAATGAAGGCTCGCCCTTATTTTGTAGGTTTCACTATGACAAATATTTTTGGCATTTTTTTTTGTAAATGTCAGTAGATCTATTGTTAAAAAGTCCATTACTATTTCTTTATTACTCGACTGCCCCAGAAACAGGGTAATATTTCTATGCCAGTATTTATTCTTAACATATTTAAGTTTAATAATTTAAAGTGAAACTGACTGCACTGACATTTAATTTAAGTTAAAATATAAAATTGAAAATTCAAAAGCGCTTGTAAAAGTCTATATGAATAAAGTATAATTTGATTTGATAGTGATATCGTTTTACGAAGGAAGTGACGCAAAGAATTTTCCATTAATCGTATAATATAGAATAGTATCAAGCCACCTTTTCTAAGAATACTCATTCAATAAAAACTGTCAAAGGGATCGGAGAACTTTACATCTTTATATCCAGACCCAAAAATGTGTCGAGATAGTTTTATCTCTTGGGTCGGCATCCGACAAGGCGTTTGTGTAAAATATGACTATTACACACTATTGACCTTACAAATGGTATTTCATTCCCGAAAAATAGGATATTCGTGCCGCTTAAAACTTCTCTGATACGATATCCGTAGATTTTGTGCTAAAATGATACAATTTTGATTTAAATATTATTATTTGCATTAAATTCCTTTGTATACTGGTATAAGAACCATCAATTAAAAATGTATTATCTATACATATAATAAAATTGTAACTAAGCCGAAATAGACATTATTATCGATACAGAGGCCGAATCTATAATTTTTAGAACTTTGTCTGTTTGGCTGTTACCGCATCACAGAAAAACCACTGAGGGGTTTTGATGAAATTTGGTATGGTGATGGCTGGTTAGCCGGGTCAACATATAGGATACTTTTTACCGCGGGAAAATATCGCATTTTTAAGAAAAAATACAAAAGCTGCAATGTAAAGCTGTATGTAAAACCTAAGAATTTGGTTTTTGGTCATCTGAACGCGGGCGGAAGCGGAAAATAGAATTTTTCAAAAGCAATTGTCTTTTATGCGTTCCTAAACTATTGAAGCGCACCCGAGCGAAGCGTGGGTAAGTCGATAGTATTCTATGTTTACCTACAAAATACTAAACAGTAAACATTAAAAAATACTTCTTTGGCGTAACAGAACAAAAATAGCTAAAGATTTCATCCCGTATGTCACAACTCTCTGTTTGTAAAAGGAATGCAGCTAACTTCATCATGTCGCTTTTTGGCTGTCGATATGCGCGGGCATCTTAAAAATTTTACTCTCATATTTTTTTCCAAACGTGCCAAAAGCAGTATAACTTCAAAAATATCCTCATTTCCAAGTACCTACATAAAAACCGTAAGAACCATATGGCTTAACTGTTACAGTTATATACAAAGAACACATTATGCAACTATGTAATTATCGGCTGGAAAAGGTCGTTGAACTTGAAAATTGCCTTTCCTACATTAACACTGCTATCATAACTTCTGATAAGACCGCTTTATGCACTATCGAATGATTAGAATCGATTATCAAGTGTACTATAATTGATGAATCATATAGAAATGAGAATAAATCACATTATTATGTTTATTATGATAAAATTGAACTTCTGAAGGTTCTAGAACCCGAAACAATGTTTGAGAAAGGCTGTTTTGTAGTTAAGTATAAAAAAAAATCGTGTGTTTGTATTTTGGAACAGAACAAAGATAGCTAAAGATTTCGTCGTATATATTTAACAACAATTACAACTTTCTGTTTATAAAAGGAACGCAGCCAACTTAATCATGTCGCTTTTTGGCTGTCGGTGTGCGCGCGCATCTTAAAAATTTTACTCTCATATTTTTTCCAAACGTGCCAAAAGAAGTATAACTTCAAAAATAGTGAAGCCAACATTGTTTATTGAAGCGATTAGTTACTAATGCAAAAACGTAACTTAGCGTTTTCTAAATTGTTCTTTTAAAAAATTATATTCATTCTATACTTACGAATAATGCTTAAAATAAATAAAACATATACCAAATCCTAAGGTAGTACCGTAACAGAAGCGTATTCTTTATTTTATCCTTAAATTATCAAAATAAGCACTTTTACTTAGAAAGTTTGCCGAAAACCTTTAGACCCTTGGCGAATTTCATTAAAAGTCGCTACGGAACATATAAAACATAGACGATTGTGTCGTAAAACACACTTCAGGTCCAACTTGAGGGATTACATATGAATTATTAATAAGGATATTCACATAAAACCTACCGCTTTTTATCCCGTATTTCTGAACCTACGTTGTCCCGTAATTTTAAGGTTTCAGTACCTCAGAATAGACTGCAAATACGAGGTGTCTTATTAAATATTTAGATCAAGTAATGAAACTAGGTTGAAAGGAAATTTAGTTCCGTATCATTATAAAGAATTTCCAAGATTCGATTTCGCTTCTGTAATAGCTTATATTTTTATTAATAACTAGGTGATTCTTTAAATTGACATGATTTTTTTTTATAATGAGGCGATTGAAATAAAACAAATACTCAATGTTTAGTGAACAATACATTAGTGAAAACCACACCCAAATCGGTTTAGCCGTTTCTGAGACTAGCGCGGACAAACGCATATACATACAAAGTACAAACAGACAAAAATTCTAAAAATGATTGTCTTGGGTTCTATTCTTTTAATAAAGACCCCCAATAATAGTTTTTCTCAAATATCTTCCGTGTACAGACAGCGAACAGTTACAATTTTATTATAGATATGTATAGATTCTATTTTTTCCTTAGAAATGATCAGAAAGTTAATACTAATCGTATCTTCTTTTGAACCAATTACTTAGAATGCTTTTGAATTCTCGCACTAATCACCTTCTCTTGTCTGCTTTGCAATGCTAATTCTCGATTTCCGTGTATTGATTTTATGGTAGTACTAACTACTCATCCTCGCTTCTCTCGGGTTCGCCCCTAGGTACGTTTTAACGGTTAGTATTGAATAGATAGACTATATATTATACATCATTAATAAATAGACTATCTAATACAAAAAGAATTTTTCAAATCGGATTAGTAGTTCCTGAGATTAGCGCGTTCAAACAAACAAACTCTGCCTCTTTATAATATTAGTATAGATTTTAAATATTTTTTGTATATACATATTTCCTATTTACATTTCTAGTATCTACTATCTTTATTAAACATGAAAAATATGAAAGTGTTTGTAATTTTGTCCGTCTGTCAAGCAATTGCGAAACAACGTATTAATGTCTAAAATTTTCAATAGAGATAGTTAATTGACGGGAAAGAGACAGACTATTTTAACCGACTTAAAAAGGAGAGGCGCTCAATTCGACTATTTCGGATACTTTTCGCGGTATATACTTTTAGTGAATACTTATTTTACTTTTAGGTTAAACTCCAAGGATAGAGTCATTTCTTGGATGACTTAAGTCATCAGTCATTCGTGTGGTGTAGCTTTTTTTTTAAAAAGTAATATGGTCAAAAATTAAATCTGCAAAACTTACGATTGTTACTTACAAAACTGAATTGACTCTACATATCTGACATGTATTGTCAGACTTCTACTTCAACAAACACTAATCTTGCATATATACGAGTATTATATACCTAATGCTCTACATTTTCATCGCGTGAATTTTACATCAAGTTGTAATGTTAAGAAGTTCTTTCCAGTTAAAAGGGGTCTAATGAATGAATTGTTTCGTAGAGAACCCGTATCACCCGTATTGTCTGAACATAAAAGACTCCCCTATCTGTATGGCGTATTTAACTCTATGACACATGAATTTATTGGTCCTTAACTTAACTTTGACTGGATCTTAGGGTATAATAATTTTGTAATCACGGTAGCTCAGTGGTGTTTGATTGGCACTGATTAATATGCGGAGAGTAGTGAATTCGATTTCTCACAGTATAAATTTGTATGAACTACTTTTACATACTGATTTCCTTAATTAGAATATCAATATCATAAATTACTTATATGTGATAAGATGCATAATTTGTAGAATTAAAACACGCTTTAAAAATCAGGCTTATCATATATAATAATAGGTATACAACTTTGCTTTCGCCGTTTTTTTTCAAAATTCAAAGCTTTATTATAAAAAAACTGATTATATATTTATGTTTCCAAGTATCGTCCATTGTTTTCTACTACTTTTGTCCACCTTTCTGGTTACAATCGGATCCCGTGTTGAAAAAAACTGGTCATCTTTTGAAGCGATCCATGAATCGATCCAATTTTGGACTTCTTCATAAGACTGAAAGTACTAGTCCGTCAGGCTGTGTGCCATGGATCGGAATAGGTGATTGTCAGAGGGAGCAACGTCTGGAGAATACGGCAGGTGGGGTAAGACTTCCTATTTCAACTTTTCTAAGTATGTTTTGACAACTTTTACAACCCGAGGCCGAGCATTGTCACGTTGCAAAATTACTTTATCATGTCTTTCAAAGGATTGCGGCCGTTTTTCTTTCAATGCTCGGATCAAACGCATTAATTGCGTTCGATAAATATCTCCTGTGATTGTTTGAGACGGGTTTAACAGCTCGTAATATATTACACCGAGCTGGTCCCACCAAATACAGAGCATGACCTTGGAACCGTGAATATTTGGCTTAGCCGTAAGCGCAGAAGCGTGGCCAGGATATCCCCATGATTTTCGGCGCTTGGGGTTATCGAAAAAAATCCATTTTTCGTCACCAGTTACAATGCGATGCAAAAATCCTTCCCGTTTTTGTCTCTCAAGCAGGAGTTCACAAATACAGAAACGCCGTTCAACATCTCTAGGTTTCAACTCGTATGGCACCCAATATCCTTGCTTCTGTGTCATTCCCAAATTGTTTAGGCATTTTGAAACTGTTTTTTGGTTCACTTGCAATGATCTTGCCAACTCCTCTTGACTTTGACACGAGTCTTCATTGAGCAAATGCTCTAATTCTTCATCTTCAAAAACTTGTGATCTTCCACCACTATGCCGGTTTTCTACGGAAAAATCACCGCTCTTGAAGCATTGAAACTACTCACAACATGTTCTTTCACATATAGAAACTTCACCATAAGCGTCTGAGAGCATTTGGTGAGCCTCAGTCGCAGATTTTTTAATATTAAAAAAATAAATTAACACTTCCCGCAAATGACGACAATTCGACTCATAAGTTGACATTTTTATTCGAGAATAACTATATGATGTAAACACAAATCAACTACTGTTGCTATCAGGTTATGTTCACAAGATACTAAGAGTATTTTAAGTCATCCATAATGTATGTACTCGACGTCTAATTGTTGCTAGCGCCATCTTTAAAAAAACGGCGGGAGCAAAGTTGTATACCTTAATACTTAGGTATATCAATAAAAAAGCTGAAGAGATTTTTATTGTTTACTAGCAGAACCCGCGGCTACGCTCGCTTTCAATCTACAAAAAAAAACTTTGGCTTTATGTCATATACCCTCGCTTCGCTCGGGTTCGTTACTATGTATGTATGTATTTATGTAATATTGTTCATACAAAAATACTAAGGTCGCGATTAAAAAATGGGGGCTGGGGGTAGGAGGGTGAAAAATATGTACATTACGTCCTATTCTAATACCTACGAAATATACAAAAAAACCATTTAATCGGACAAGCCGTTTTGGAGGAGTGCGACCACAAACACCGTGACACGAAATATATATATTAGACTAGCAACTCACCCTCGTTTCGCTCGGGTTCGTCCCTAGCTTGCTTCCTAATACAAATTATCATCCCCATTTTCATTCCCTTAAGGGGTGATTTCCGAATAAAAAGTATCCTATGTCCTTCCCAGGATCTCAAACTATCTTCTAACCGAATTTCATCTAAATCGGTTCAATAGATCCAGAGATAACCCTCTACAACGTCACAAACTCTCTATCTCACAAACTTTACCTCTTTATAATATTAGTATAGATTTGAATGCGCTATTCTGTAAATGAATACTTTACCATTCATTAATAGCCTATTAATTAAGGAATGTTACATATTATATGCTACCTAACATAATACTATGACACTCAAAATTCTAAACAAGTATAAAACGTTGTAATTTACTATTACAGTTATTGCTTACATATTTATAAATATTTCGGCACAAGTCTTCTTATGAAGAAATTCGTGTGGTGTAAATGCTTTTATTTAATTAACAAAGGTGAATTTAGATTGCCTGATTAATTTATAACGTGCACCTTCAGATGGGGTCTAATGCGACGCACGTGACGAAGACGACACGATTAATGTTTCACACTTTATAACCGTTAGTCATTTAGTAAAGTAATATTATAATATTAAATTATAAACGATACCTACTATTTATTACATATATATTAATTAAAATATTTTTTTAGATTCTTTTTTTTAGAATTGATAATGAATTAAATTAAACATTCACCAGACAAGATTAAACTAGCAAAATTTTACTGATTTATAAATGTAAAAGTTTGTAGAATGGATGGATGGATGTTTATAACTCTGGCACGCCAGAACGGTTGAACAGATCTGGATGAAATTTGGCACAGACATAGGTTTTTTTCCGGAAAAATGTACGGTTCCTGTGGTATAGATTTGTGTTTTTCTAGGGATAAACACGAAGCAAAGCAAGAGTGAGTCGCTGGTTCAAAATATAACGACATTGTTTCTTCCTTGACCCGGGACTCTCTGCTCTATTTATCTGAAAATATCGCCTAGAAGCCTCGGAACGAAAAATGATAAAAAAAGGAAAATATCGAGAAGAAACCTGTATATCTGTATATTTAGTTGCGAACCGTTTCGACATTAAAACTTTATCTTGGGTTCAGGACCACATATACTTCATCAGCATACACTTCCGGTGCGAGAATCGAACTCGTGACCTCTGGAATAAGTATTATCACTCACACGTCACTTTACAGCCAGTCGTGTGTCATTTACACAACGATTAATTAAAATTCCTTCTGCTAATCTTTGACTATAAATAGACTAACACTCATTTTCAATACTTCGCTGTCTATTTCACGCTGGCTTAAACTCCCTCTTGATTCGATGTAACAAGATATTAGATATTAATTACATCGTGTAAAGATCTCCTATGAGATTCGTGAATGAGTGGTTCTTAATAAAAATATTTCATGCCTAATTTACTTTCTATATTGCATATCATAATGTTAGCTGAGCTGCGTTAGATTTATTGTGTAATTTATACTTGGGTTTATTACTCTACCTTCTTACTAAAAAACTATCATATTAATTTGACAAGGTTTTATTCTCAGAGTGATGGTGCAAGTGTTCTGCTGACACGTACCTCATATTAAAAAGTATAAGAGAAAGCACAACCTTTTACTCTATAAGTCATAAGATCGATTCTCGCCCCGATTAAGATTCGATATCTATACATAATACAAATTTTTGGTCTATATTACAAAATATATTACAAAAAAATATCTTACTACGTTGGCTACGTTTCGTTTGGACGTTAGGGACTCGCTAATTAATTCTTCAAGAGAATCTTCTTTTATAGAGGTCAGACGCAAGTACTTCTAGTGTTGTGAGCGTCTATAGGTTACAAACTGCTTATTATCAAGCAAACTGTATGCTTATTTGTTATCTTTTTTAGTATTTTAACCCAACTCTAATGTCTCTCCTCTATTGTGTATTTTAAATCGATTTTTGACCAGGTCTTATTCTTAGAGTGATGGTGCAAGTGTTCTGCTGACACGTGCCTTATATTATATGGATGTTTGTTAATTTTTCATTGCCAGAACGACTGAACGGATCTGGATAAAATCTGGCACAGAGATAGATTATAGCTTGGAACAGCACATATGCTACTTTTTATCTCGTAAAATGTACAGTTCCCGTGGGATAGATATGTTTTACTAGTAGTACTATAGTACTATAATTAGAAGATCAAGAAAGCGTTTGTAGGCACTTACGAGTAAGTAGCTGTTCTATATGCCTTTGTCTTCATTCCAACCCTTGATTGGTTGTAACGCGAGATGCTACGATATTATATTAATTATCTTAAGCAAAGAGCACTGATGAGATTTATCTTTGCGTGCCGTTGTATGAAATATTAATTGTATGTATTTAATTAACATTCTTAGTTTAGAGATACGTATGTTGATTTCATCGTAATATTATATTGTATTAATATTTATTTGCTCAATCTAACTATCGTATTATAATTTTTTTGTTGCTTAAGTTTTTTTTGTTTTGAATCGATCGATTCTTTTGATCGAAATCGATTATTTCGTTTTGAATGAATCTATATTTACGGAATTTTTCGCAGGTTTCTTTTGATTTTTGGTTCCCAACATTTCGGATGTTTTACGGCAATCATGGTCATGGGTGAGACTAAGGTTGTAGACGCTCCAAAAGTTAGTATATAGTTATCACAGACGTTCAAGCGTCTTTTTAAGGCGTGTGTTAGATTAAAGTATTGTAATAATAAATTTATACCTTCTTCAATATATGCCTGATTAAGAAGTAATCATGTATTATAAAGAAGAATATAGACCGAATGTCATAGAACTAAACACGAAATAATACTTTAAAATAGTATACAAATAACAATTTGTATACTGAGTAATAAGAAAATCAATGTTAATGTTTATATGTACATCTAATAGGGAGTATAGGCCTTAGTATCTGGTATAAATTTCAACTTGCTAGGTCAACCCGTTCCTGAGCAATTTGGTGGTGACACGGACAGACAGACGGATAAGAAAGTCTTTTTTTCCCAGTTATAAGGGTTCCTTTTTTACCTTTTGACGTACGGAACCCTAAAAATACAAAAGAATTATTATTATTCATATTCTATCTCCAAAAATTGTAAATTAACTTATATACCTACATAAAATTTCCTATATTCTTTAAAGAAACTAAACAATCTGTGTTTCAAAATAGTAGCTTAAACAGCAAATCACGCTACTAATTATGACTTTTGACATTTATTTTGGCGGACTCCGTCTATGTAACTCTTTAGTCTGAGGAATTACATAAACCATTTTATTACTAGTACTATAATAATCTACATGCTTGTTAAACATGCAGTTACGTGTGTAACCAGCTTTTGATGGCGTTTAGATTATTATTATTAATAGAAGTGAAATTTCTTTAGAATCGTTGTGATTTGAAACTCGATGAAACGGAAATGCAATACTAATTAAAAAAAAATAAAAATCGTCTTCCAGGCACTAAAATGTAAAAAATAACTAAAGGGGGGTTTTCATTTAGAATAGATACCTAATCATTTTTTCAACTTTTTATTTTACATTTTTAGTGTAAACGTAATAAGCAGGTAATTTGTCAACCGATTTCAAAAAGGAGGAGGTTCTCAATTCGACTGTATTTTTTTTATGTTTGTTTCCTCAGAACTCCGCCATTAATTAACCGATTTGGAAAAATTTTGTGTTGTTTGAAAGTGTATACTTCCAGATTGGTCCCATTTAAATTTCAAAAAAAAATACCACCCCTAAGAGTGGAAAAATAGCTAATGATGAATTTAACCTACTTCTAATGTCATATTGACTTGAAACTTTGCAATTTTTTCTATTTCCGTTGATAGTACAGTGATTCGGTATTGTTGATCTGATCTGATGGTAAGGCCAGAAGGTGGATAAGTGGAACTCTTCAACGGCTAATACTAGATACTTTGAGTTTGGGCTTATTTTGTTTGATTTAACAAGCCTAACACGTTAGAATTCTTACACTGCTACTACTGTACACTAAAAAGGGAAAAATAAAAACTTTTTAACAAAAAAATAAAAACTAACTTCAAACAAAAGCACTAAAAAGTAAAAAATAACTGATTGGTAGTTTTCATTTACTTTACATACCTAATCAAATATTTTCGAAGTCGGTGTGCTTTGGCTAAGTAATTAAAGCCTACCTATTAAATACATACCTAATCAAATATTTTCGAAATCAGTGCTAGCCCATACAAAGCAAAGCACACCGACTTCGAAAATATTTGATTAGGTATGTATAGTAAATGAAAACTACCAATCAGTTATTTTTTACTTTTTAGTGCTTTTGTTTGAAGTCGGTTTTTATTTTTTTTGTTATAAGAAGAAAGTTTTTAAAAAACATATTCGATTAAACAATTCATTTAAAAAAATATATTTATTGTTGATTATTTTTTAAAACCGCTTGACCGATTTCGATAAAATTTAAATGGGTCCACCTGGGAAGTATACCCGTCGAAACAAAAAAATAATTTATAATCGGTTTAGGCGTCTTCGAGTAATCGGTGAACATACATAAAAAAAAGATTTCGACGAATTGAGAATCTCCTCCTTTTTGGATGTTGGCAAAAAAAGACGAACACCTAAATATATAGGATTAAGCCGGCGAGAGAATGATGTAGATTACATTGCCATGTTGCCATGGTAACCGTTGTTATTTGAGATAGAATACATTACACAGGAAGTGAAAAATAATAAAATTAATTACTGATTAATATGTCTATACTAATATTATAAAGAGGTAAAGTTTGTGAGTTTGTGAGATTGTATTTAGATAAAATTTGGTAAGAAGATAGTTTGAGACCCTTGGAAGGACCTAGGATACTTTTTATTCCGGAAATCATCCCTTATGGAGGTGAAAATGGGGATGACAGTTTGTATGGGGAATCAACTTAGTCGCTAGTAATGTATGTTTATGTCAAATTAAATGTAAAATAACTTTAAAACTTGGTAAAATATTATGAAAAAAATAAAACTTATAATTATCCTACTCCTGCTACTCTATATTCATATCATTCTCTCGTAGGTTACTTTTCTGAAGCTTCACTTGTACTGTGTGTGAAATTGCACAAACACGCACTGTTTTTTCAAGTTATCCACAAAATTATAAACAGGTACGAAATCCTTTGTAACATACCAAGACGTATGTTCATCACAATCCAAACTTGATTAATTATTCGAAATTCCTTTGAAATTTGATATTTTGTTACACATAAGCGCTTTATGATATTTAGTTTCTACAAATAATTTTAATTAAAATTACTGAAACCCTTAATATAGTAGGTTTGTATATGACTCTTAACATGCTGAGTTTATACGTGTACGAACCGAGAAGAAAATCTAAATCACCGTCCTATCCGACCTCTATTACCTTCAAATACAAGAGTATAAATTATAATATATTTATATTGGGGCATTATTAAATTATTTCGCTTAACCAATTCCCATTATGCCTTTGAGATGAAAGGAACTTGGACTTTAATTCGTTACCGCAAAGCTCAAAGTTATACAGATGTAATTGCCCGTATCAAAGTGAAAGTTCTCCTCAACTAACGAGACATCTTCAGATGATACTCAGAATCATGGACGAAAACTAGCACTCTCCCTACACAAAGTAAATTAGAATGATTTGGTTTAAGTATTAAAGGGTCGTATGTTATAGATATAAAGAAATATTTGACATAAAAAAAAAATGATCTTTCTTTTTACGTTTTCTGTAGAATCTTGAAAAATTGGTCCAACATTTTCCATATTCACATATACTTTTTGTTCACGTTCTCATTTAGCCCTTCCTTAACGTCCTATTGCCGGGCAAGGTCTTGGCTTGGATTAAAAAAGACAAGAATCCATACCATGGTCCACCATGCTCAGTAATTGTGGATTAGCGAATTTCAGTTTTCTTTTGAAAACTAATTAGGTTCTCTTAGTTAGGTTTTCTCACGATATTTTCCTTCACCGTAAGGCGAGTGATTATTATGTCAAAAATTCTTAATTTGTTTTCAAATTATAACATATAGAGGTGCATGACCTGGATTTGAAACCCTATCCAAAAATACAGTTTTGAGATAAGCCCAACGTACAAATAAAAACTACCTTCTTATAATCTACCTTAGATAAGTCTGAAATAAAGGATAAACTCATGAATACACCCAGATTTTATACTGTACTTTTTATTCATAAAATACATATTTGTTTGAATACTGGCTGTAATATTTATTATGTTTAGATAGTTTACATGCATTTCTTATTAGAATATCTGGTTTTTACTTCTTCTAGTACCGAGACTAACTTGCATTTTCTATCCAAATATCTCATTAAATGTAAAATTCGTTCATTAAAACTTTTAAAAAAGGTCACCTGAAGTGTGTAAAATGTTAATGAAACGTTGCTTGTTGTTGCTAATATACTATTTACTCGTAATACATTTATTAGCGTCCCATAGAAGGAATACCATATGAAAAGTAATTTTAGAGCCTACTGTATTACATCTATACATATAATAAAATTGTAATTAAGTCGAATCTGTACATTAAATATTTTTGGAAAATCTAATTGAAATAGACATTATTATCGATACAGAGTCCGAATCTATAGTTTTTAGAATTTTTGTCTGTCTGTCTGTTACCGCATCACGAGAAAACCACTGGACAGATTTTGATGAAATTTGGTATGATGATAGCTGGTTATCCCGGTCAACATATAGGATACATTTTACCGCGGGAAAATATCTCATTTCTGAGAAAAAATACAAAAACTGCAATGTAAGAGTATACTAATATGTAAAACATAAGAATTTGGTTTTTGGTCATCTAAATGCGAGCGGAGCCGTAGGCAATGCTAGTGATAGATAAAGTAAATTACCTACTCTTTGAAATAACATTATGCTACCTTCGATGTTACAGAATATAAAATGTACAAACTGTACAGATATGACAGTTTTAAACAGTCAAGCTAAAGACCAAAAATATAATACTGACATTATTTTAATATTGTCTTAGGTGTACTATTAGCAAAGACCTCAATTCATTTATATGCATGGTTACCCTATGACTAAAGTAATAAACCATGCCCAAGTGTTCACATAATATGTACAATGTACATACTTTTGCGACACAATTAGATATCTATATGTAATATGTATAATAAAACGGTAGCAACTTCTAGTTTGTTTACGTGAACGTTTATACGTATGTTATTTTTGGGATCTACATATAGGGGTTTACAGAAATACGTGAAAAAAAAGTTTTTTTAAGGACTTTTATTGACTAATTTCTTGTTCTATTGAAAAAAATCGAATCGGCAGTCGTCAGAAGCCTAATCTTACTAATTATAAATACGATAGTTTGTGAGGATATATATGTCTGGATGTATAGATGTATGGATGTTTGTTACTCTTTCAGGCTAAAACTACTGAATGTATTTTAATGAAACTTTACAATATAGCTCATACGTCAGAATAATACAAGGGTACTTTTTGTCTCAAAAAAAAGTATGGTTCCCGTGGGATAAATTACATACAGACAAAGACTGTTTATTATATCCAAAATATTGAAACTACTCTATTTTGGGATTATCTTACTAGGTGTATGTATATTTTAGACAAATTATTATATTCTGCTTATTTCAATACTTAACTTTTTGTGAAATTTTTCATAGAACGGAAGCCAGTTGTGCAATTAAGTATCTACGATACTTGTTTCTTTGAAAACAAGCGACTCACTCTCGCTTCGCTTGGGTTCGTCTCTAGCTTAATTCCCCATACAAACTTTCATCCACATTTTCACCCCCTTAGGGAGTATTTCCGGAATAAAAATGTATCCTATCTCCTTCCCCGGGTCTCAAACTATCTACTTACTAAATTTCATCTAAATCGGTTCAGTATATCCAGAGATTACCCCTTACGACGTTACAAACTCACAATCTCACAAAATCACAAACTTTACCTCTTTATAACATTATTAGTATAGATTGAAATAGTTTGGCAATTGTGTTTTTGACCGTTATAAAAATAGTTTAGTGATGTTAGCCATATCTTTGCTAATTGTGTATAGAACTTCATAATTATATTGTTAATGAATAATTTATTCCACGTATAAGATTCTATTGAATAATATAACAAAATATAAATCACCTCGCGAGCGCAGCCGCGAGCAATTGCTAGTTATCTATACAGTATGTATTCATCCCTTTTTTTTTAAACGTCCCACAGCTGGGCTCGGGCCTCTCTTTAATACGAGGGGGATTAGGCCATAGTCCACCACGCTGGCCAAGTGCGGGTTGGCGGACTTCACATGTCTTTCGAAAACTTGCTAGGTTCTCTCAGACATGCAGGTTTCCTCACGACGTTTTCCTTCACCGTAAGACAAGTGGTAATCATGTTAGAAATGATTCGCACATTAAAATACCAGAGGTGCGAGACCCGGGATTTGAACCCGCTTCACTCGGTTTCCTAATCGAGCGCGTTACCACTGGACTACCACTGCCTATATAGTAAATTAAATTAATTAAACCTAGAAAGATGGAAACTAACAAATAAAGTATCGCATTTATAATGGAAGAGCTTTACACATATAAAATTGCCTATTAAAAAGCGTAAGGAGCTTCACCCGCTACGCTAATATAAAAACATGGTTTATGGGTAAAGAAAACGTTCTTTTCCTGCTTAATTAATCCTGAAGGCCCTCAGGAAACAACCATAAATACCAGGCGAATATAACAGTAAAGGAGGTAACAATTTCCCGTACCGTCTCAATTCATTAGCTCTTGGCAGTCGATTTGAAGCGATTGAAAATGCACCTTAGGTCTATTGACTTAAGAGTTACGTATTAAATAATGAAACACACGTCCACATGCTCTGTTGTTCTGAGTTCCACTTACAACTGAGTTAGAACTTATAAGTTTAACTTTAAGCTACAATGATGTATGTAGTTGTAAGTTCTAAGGACGCACTGTTTTAACGTATTTAGGCTTATAAGTTATACATGCGATACGACCTTGCTTCGTGTGTGTTTTAAATGATTACACTACTATAATAAATGCGAAAGTATGTATGTTTGTTACTATTTTACTCTGAAATAGATGAGCAGATTTGGATGAAATTTAGTGTACAGATAAGACTAAAATCTGGAGTAACATAGGCTAGACAAAAGGTGACGCTGTATGTATTTAACATTATAAATAACAGAAGGCATCTAGGCACCCGAGCAACGCCCTAGAAGGTGCCTTTTAGGGTGTTTCTTTATCGCTGTGTATATATCTAACCAACAAACATATCGACGCCTGCTAGAACAACTTTGCAACTCAGTGTGGTAGCTAATTGAAACTTGCAAGAATTACTTTTGTTTGAACACTGAGTTAAAATATTATTCTAAGGCGGTGTCATTATATTATCGATTAAGATGTCGGAAATATCATTTATTTAACTATATTCTGATACAGTAGATCATTTCATACATTTTAATAATCTCATCTTATAGTTAGGTTTTGAGTTTTAACCACTTGTATGTGTAAAACACGTATGAACATGTTTGATGAACACATTGTATGCGTGAGCGTGAACATGTTCAAAAAAGTTTTTAATATATTAGTAAAGGATATCCTTTTCTAAGTAAACATCCACACGTTTTTTGTGCACATTTACAGCAAACTGGTTCTTTAATGATATAACTTTCACTTCCTTCCTTCTAAATTAATAAGATGTAAAAATGGAACTCAAACTTAAAATATGCTTTATTCAAATAGATCTCTTCAAACACTTTTGAATCGTCGTTTGAATTTTTCCATTTAAATTAAATGTCAGCATTGTAAGTTTGTGAAGTTTTTATATGAACACGTATTTTCATTACATTTATTTAAAGTACTTGGAATTTTCCTTGTCACTTTATAATATTGAAGCATGAGCAAATGAAAGCATAACATATTTAATAAGCTATTTTAATAATTAAGACGCAAACGTCTGCGTCAGGTGGCCAAACAATCGAACCCTTGTCAGTCGATGGGTGTTTTGCATTCACGTTTGCATATTCGCGGTTCCCGACCCGACTGAGTCTTACATATCTATATACTAATAATATCTATATATAAATAGGTAAAGACAAGTTCAGTACATTTTTCTCGTCTGTCTGTCAATTGATTTTCATTTTTTTATATTTGTTTAGTAACGAGCTTTATTGTTATTAATATTTTTTTAAAAACAGTTAATTTTTGGTATAATTTTATTTATATATGTTTTCCCCAAATTTTCAATGTTGTTTATGGTCGAATTCCATATGATATATAGATAGTATGTATAAGTAGTTCTATCTGTTATTTTTATGCTCAAATCGCTAAACAGATTTCGATGAAATTTGACAAGCATAGATTTCATCCTGGAGATAGAACCGAAGCTACCTTTTATCGTCATCTCGCTAGTACTATGTAAAACGAACCGTGGATATAAACTATATTTAATAACAGTGGATGTAATAATAGAATAGGGTCTAGATTAGACTGTTTCGCTTTGGATTACAAATACAATTAAAATTATAAGGGTTCATGAGCTTTGCCTAAATATACAAACGGTTAGGTTAGATTATAATGGTCCCTAGCTTTTCTCCTTTCAGTGCCGGCTTTAATATATTATTTACATTATATATATATATATATATATATATATATATATATATATATATATATATATATATATATATATTGTATATAGAATAATAGAAATTCTTCTGTGGTACCTATTAGTGCATCTTGATCAGCTGGATGGATTTGAATGGATTTTTATATGTTTGTATTGTAGTGTGAATTGAACATTTTATTTCGAATTATCCAATATTTAAGATTAAAAAATAATAATAACTAGCGACTCACCCTTGTTTTGCTCTGGTTCGTCCCTAAGTACGTTTTAACGGTTAGTATGGAATAGTTAGACCACATATTATCTATATTTTTTATATATTATTTAGATACATAGGTAAAAAATAAACAGTTCAGAACTTTTCGATTTTAATTTTTTTTTTGGGTTTCCCCATTTTTTTTTTAATTAAACCACCTCTGACACACCCCGAACAAAACAAAAAAGAAATTCAAATCGGTCCGATCCGGTCCGGTCGGCAATTGATTTTCATATACATATATAGATATAAAAACTTCTTCTCCCTGCCCATTTCCCATAATATAAATATAAAACTACTTTAAATAAATATAGTTTATTAGTGGTTGTTTTGTGTTTTTTTAAATATGTTTTCATTATTAAATTAATATATATATATATATATATATATATATATATATATATATATATATATATATATATATATATATATATTTCTATCGCACATGGCTTAGGCCAGCTGCATTATCATTTAGTCGTGCAACTATTTTGCAAATGTCCTCGTGTATAATAAAAATAACATCAATCAATTAATACAATAATAATATCTAATATAATATAGTTTTTATTAATTTGATGATGATTTTTATTGATTTATCTTAACTATATCTACACAAATGCTGCCTCGGTGGTGTAGTGGCTAGCATGTATGGCTGCACACCCGGAGGTCCTGGGTTCGAGTCCCGGGTCGGGCCAAGTTTAGTTATTGAGACTTTCTGTATAGTAAGTCTCAGTAACAGCCCGGAGTTGGGAAGTTGGCGGTGTCTCACCCCCGTGCCTCGGAGAGCAAGTAAAGCCGTCGGTCCTGCGCCTTAACTCTCACCGGTCGTGTCGAATGGTCGTCCCACCGGAGTATGAGAGTGATAGGAATAGAGAGTGCACTTGTGTCTGCGCGTACACTTGTGCACTATAATATCTCCTGCGCAATTGGCTAATCTTAATGAGATTGGCCGCCGTAGCCGGAATCGGCTAGGAGAACATCATCATCATCTACACAAATAATAAATTGATCTGTTTTTAACGAAAGAATAACAGACCATTAAACAGTTTCCTATATAGTAAAGTATAGTAGAAAGAGAGAAAGAAGTGTGAGAGAGAGAGAGAAAATAAATTATTTTAATAATGTTAAGATCACCACCCATATTTGAAAGGCTTCTACTATGAGAAACCTAATCTACAATCATCGTTGCGGTTGCGATGTCAAAAAACACGATGTTTTTACTCTACCCCTTATTCTTTGTTTTACCGACTCATAAGACAAACGGGTTTAACTGGAATGGGAATCAAAGGTAGTCTATGCCCATCCACAGGATGCAATCTATGTCTTTGCCAAATTTTATCGAAATCTGTTCAGTGGTTACATTTATTAACAGACGAACCGAATGAATTTTGTTATAATAATAAAAATAAGAACGTAATATAGAGGTAATTAGATGTATTTATTAATAACAGTTTTTAATTGCTTTAATTACTTCTAATATTTATTAGACGTAAATGCTACACTGTTAAAAAATTATATGGTAATTTTGCAAAAATGTATTGGGAGTAGGTACATACATATATTTTTTAAAAGTTTTGTAATTTAATAAATCAGCTGTTGTAATGTTTCAAAACATCAAAGTGGTAAAAAGAATATAAAGTTTTTTTAAGCTTCAAATAAATTAATTGTAATATGAATTAGATAAAATATATAAGTTCAAATTTTAATAAATAGAATCGGAAACGATGCTTGTAAATAAAAAAAAAATTCTTGTTGCCAACCGGAAAACTGTGTAAAATTTGTAAAAAAAAAACTTTGTAAAATTACAATTATTTTTTGTAGTTTTCTTATATATGTTTTGAAAAAATACTTGATCTGAGTAGTAATTTTCATTAGTATATGTTAGTTTATAATTTTGTTTAACCATGGTTATGTTTAAATATTGTTATTTTACAAATAATTTTAACCGTGTTGAAATATAAGACGTTTTTAGTTTTATCTATAACTTGTCCCCAATTTTGATTCTGAGTTTTGTTCAAAGAGTAATGTCGTTACGAATTTACCAAAATTCAGGCGAAATAACAAATCATGACGAACAGGGGACTGTTAGCTTTTAATAGAGAGTTGCATAACTTCGTAATTCTTGATGGGTACTTTACAAGATATCCATCCACTTTCTTTTGATCTTTGATTTAATTTTGAAACCTTTGTTTCAAAATTAAAATCAAATCAGAATTTAGACTTTTGTTATTTACCCAAGTTCATATGAAATTAATTTATTGAGTGAATTTTTATTTTATTTTGTATTTTTGATCAAAAATTATAAATAAATATTTACATTGAGCGTGGAGAAGTTATTTTAAAACCATATTGGAGCAAACTGTGTGATACACCATATGACCTATACAGTCGAACTTACGACCCTTTGTTTAATTTAGGTATACAAAATCCATACACACCTATAATAAAATTCTGAGTCTAATCTGTACATTAAATATTTTTTGGGAAATGTTTTTGAAATAGTCATTAATATCGATACAGAGGCCGAATCTATAGTTTTTTAAATTTTTGTCTGTCTGTCAGTATGTCTGGGAACGCATCACAAAAAACCACTGGACAGAATTTGATAAAATGTTGTACAATGTTACCTGGTTATCCGGGTCAACGTATAGGATATATCTCATCCCTGAGAAATCTATACTAAGTTACTAACCGTTAAACTGTGAGTCGCTAGTCCAAATATTGTAAATCACATTAAATTATTAGATACTTATCCTTGTATCATATTTCATAATCGCACAATAACAAAACATTTACACGCGTTTTTCTTAATAGTTGTAAAAACAATTAATTATTTTGTAGGAAATTATCCCTTTGTCTTTATAAATGGAAACACGAAAATCAGACATCAATTATCCTTCAGTAGCCATATTAATGACCTGCAATTTCCGGTTCCGCCCGCATAGTATTTACACCGTTTAGTATTATTCTGTAAACTGTTCGTTAATAAATTTTCAAGGTTTCTAGGATTTTATTATATAAATATATGCTGGTGCTGTATGTTAATGTTCCAAGATATTTATTTATAATAAAAGTGAGGTGCTGTTCAGTAAACCATCACTTGAAAACAGCTTCCTACATCAACCAATTTGGCAATTTTTTGGAAACGTTCCTGATGAGGTATTAAATGCTTATAGAGAAAAAAATAGACTAGTTTAAGAAAGTTAGGAAAGGGAGGAACTAAAAACGTTTTTTTATCGAATTATGAATGACATTTGATATTATAATTTAAAGCCATTGGGACAAAACACCATCAGTCTGTATATATAGACTTTAGCTAGTTTTAATAGATAGCTATTTTCTGATTTCGATTCTATTATTTTGTGAAATAAGTCAATTGTTACAGCAATTACAGAACCTTGTGGAGGCGGCGGTGGGTAAAAGAATGTGGTTTAACCTTGCTTTCGCCTTCCGATTCAATGTATATCGTAGCTATCGAGATACTTGCCACTTAAAAATACCAGAAGTTCATTTATGATTTATTGATGATTAGAGGTCATTGTGTCATATCTAATCTAAACACTTCAGTACTTATTAGTTTAAAATCGTCACTGCTTACGTGGTTGGTTATTTAGGATATAATCTACATCTATCTATACATATAATAAAATTCTAACTGAGTCGAATCTGTACATTAAATATTTTTTGGAATATCTTATTGAAATAGACATTATTATCGAAACCAAATTTATAGTTTTTAGAATTTTTGTCTGTTTGTCTGTGACCGCATCACGAGAAACCACTGGACACATTTTGATGAAATTTGGTATGATGATAACTGGTTATCCGGGTCAACATATAGGATACTTTAAATTGCGGGAAAATATCTTTTCTCTGAGAAATCTATACTAAACGTTAAAACGTAAGTAGGGAAGAACCCGAGCGGAGCGAGGGTGAGTCGCTAGTACACTTATAATTTCAATGAAATCTCATGCGTCCATACTATGGGGAGTTATGATAAACAAACACAGTCTAGACGGAGTAGCTTCAAAGAAGATTATTATAATTGGCTAAGTAATATCTGTTCAACACTCTTTGTTGCCATTAACAAGAAAATTAAATTGAACAAGATTGAAGACAGTAAATACTATAATAGCGATAGCATCTGCTAGTGGGAATATTATTTTTATCTCCTATAACCATATTGGTTATTGAATTTTTTGGAACATTCGTTTATAAAAAAGCTGTTTCTATATATTTTTTTAACACTAAAAGTTCGTCAATAGCTTACTGCTTACTAATTAAAAAAAAAATAGAAAATTGACAAACTGAGGAGAAAAAGGTACTGAACTGTTTAGTTTTTGCCTATTTATATACATACATAGGTATATATATATATATATATATATATATATATATATATATATGTATAGAGATTTCATTCTATGTAATTTCTATCATATTATCGTCTAAATATGGCATGTGTAAGAATTTCATTATATACATAATTTTCTTGCATATTTAAAAATGACAAAAACTATTCCTGGTATAGAAAAGAACTTATATAGCATCGGAGGTCACAGATTCCATTCCCATTTAAGTGAAAACATAAGAAGGTGATATAAAATGATATATGTAATATGTTCGTACATCTATACATATAATAAAATTGTAACTAAGCCGAATCTGTACATTAAATATTTTTTAGAAAATCTTATTGAAATAGACATTATTATCGATACAGAGGCCAAATCTATAGTTTTTATAATTTTTGTCTATCTGTCTGTCTGTTACCGCATCACGGAAAACCACTGGAAGGATTTTGATGAAATTTGGTATGATGATAGCTGGTTATCCAGGTCAACATATTGGATACTTTTTACCGCAGTAAAATATCTCATTTAAGAGAAAAAATACAAAAACTGCAATGTAAGAGTATACTAATATGTAAAACCTAAGAATTTGGTTTTTGGTCATCTGAACGCGAACGGAGCCGCGGGCAATGCTAGTTATACTATAAGAACAAAACAATACAATAATAATAATAATCAAGAAATTTAAGTACATTTATTCTAACACTAAACATTAGGTTCTTTGAATTATAATATCTAAAATCTTACAACTATTCATTCAAACCCCAAGTACGAAATGACTCGTCATATATTCCCCATACATTTTAAAGCAAAGCTGTCGGTTGCCACCTCATTTTTTGTTTGAAACACAAAAGCAATAACCCGCTGTGGTATATAAAGCATAATACGATTACGTATAGGTATGTGACCGTTGATTTCGATTAAAGACATCGTGTGATAACGTAACATTTTTAACTCGATTTTTTATGAATTTTATTGTTATTTAATTTAATTTTTTAAATAATACACAATTTTGAAATATATAGACGACCGTGATACGAAGTACATATATTTTAAGCGGTATTGCTTTTTTTTTTGTTTTTTTTTTTCGCTGGGGAAACCCATCATGGGGACCCTGCCGGCCGTCATAACGGGCAAGGTACTGTGAGACTCCTACTCACTAAAACCCACAGCGGAACCCGTCGCCGAAGCGGTATTGCTTACAAAGCTGAGGGTCGCGTGTTCAATTCTCGCATGGGGCATATATTTGTATTAACTAGATGTATTATTATATAAAAAATACTATTTCCTCGGTCTATAAAAAATAACAAAATAAGGTATTGAATAGATTTTCTCCCTAGATATACATAACGAGTAACTTATATATTATTTATTATATTATATATAAAACGATGTATATTTAGTATATAATACGTAATATCTATTACATTTATCATTAAATAATATGATATCACATATTTATATGGGCTATCCTCCATTACAGATACTGTGCTAGCCAAGCGGACGAGGCACACTGGCCGCCGACCATGAATTAGATATCGCTGCGAACGATATCAAACGTAAGTATACATGTATCTACACTAATATTGTAAAATTGAAGAGTTCTTTTTGTTTGTTTGTATGTTTGTTTGTCTGGAACTACCCACTTGTTAGAATTCAAAAATTCTTCATGCATTTAATTATCTATTTATTAAGAAAATTTAACGATATCTAACATCACGATACAACCCTTCATCGACCAAAAAAGTATTAGTGTACACAATCCCATACAAAAGTTCTCTTAAAACGAACAAACTAATTATAATATTAGTATAGATAAACAATAAAAAGAAAATTAATTTTAAAAACTCAAATTAACTTAAATAACTAAATTAAGATAGTAGTTGTTACTTGTTAGATCTAGTTGTAGACGTTATTTTGTCATGAATGAGAAAACATGTATGAACATGTTAAAACAAAAAATATCTCGAAATACAAATACTATTGCGAATTGTTGTAAAATTTAACTGTTATAATTATATATTCAACCAGCCTTCAACGTTTGCTTAGGACTTGATTGTACAATTAATATATGAAGTTAGATGTTGAACGAGTTTAAACTTTAATCTGATTTTGTAAGGTTCTGAATAAATTTGCACCCTTCATTTATTATGTATACGTGAATTTGTTTCATTGGACTAATGAAATGATTTTATGATATATTCGAGGCAGTGGTAGCCCAGTGGCAACGCGCTCACTTGGAAAACCGAGTGAAGCGGGTTCAAATCGCGGGTCTCGCACCTCTGATATTTTCATGTGCAAATCATTTCCAACATGATTACCATTTGTCTTAACGGTGAAGGAAAACATCGTGATGAAACCTGCATGTCTGAGAGAACCTAGCAAGTTTTCGAAAGACATGTGAAGTCCACCAACCCGCACTTGGCCAGCGTGGTGGACTATGGCCTGATCCCCCTCGTATTAAAGGGAGGCCCGTGCCCAGCAGTGGGACGTTAAAAAGGGCTGAATACAATGAAATGATTTTTATAATTTTACAATGTATATATTATATGTACACATAATCTAAAAAGTTATCCTTAGAGGGGGTTTTCTTTAAATTAAAATTAAACCATCTTGATGTTTAAAATTTAATAAAAAAATAATGGTTTCCAAAATTGGTTCAGCTGAATTGACAATCTCCTTTTTTAAAGTCGGTTAAAAATGTTACTGTCCAAAAAGCCTATATTTTTTTTTAATTTTACCATTAGGTTGTTAATACATTTTCATTCAAAATGCGGGGGAATGCGGCTAGCATTCTTGCCACTATTCCACGCGGACATGACTTGTACAGTAATATTTAAGTGTAGATTTGTTTTGTATTTTATTGTAACCAACTATCACCATACTAAATTTCATCAAGATCGGTCCAGTAATTTTCTCGTGTTGCGTTCCCAGACAGACAGACAAAAATTCGAAAAACTATAGATTTGGTCTCTGTATCGATAATAATGTCTATTTCAATAATATTTTCCAAAAAATATTTAACGTACAGATTTGACTCAGAATTTTATTATCATGTATACATTAATTATTATTTGTAGACAAATTTTTATTCCTCTATTACATTATTATTAATTTTCTCAACTTCTAAAAGCTACAAACAAAAAAAAATAAACTAACTTTGGCTTTTCCCCTAACAACTGCTACAAAATTTAAAATTAACGAGAGTTTGTAAAATAAACTGGACATGATTTATTTATATAGGTATTGTAATAAAAACTCATTTGACACCTTTAGTCCGCGCACCCCTATAATATAAAAATATTATAACTTTCTTTACGATCGCAACCAAAGTTTTGGGGTTATTAAAAATGTACCCTCAGGGGTTGAACTATTCACGTTAAAGTCAGTAACTGTACCTAGAAGTTTACGAATTTATAATAAATTCATTTTACGCGGCATGAACATTACACAACTTCAGCTAATGATTTACTTGTACTGATCCCTATATCATTTTTCATTTTTAGATAATATAATACCTTCTTAGATTTACGCGAATATTTGACATTTTAAATAAAACTATCTATTCGGATTATTTCGGAGAGACTCTCTCCCGTGACCATGATTGCTGTAAAGCATTCGAAACGTCGGGAACTAAAAATGCAAATAAATCCTCGAAAAAATCCGAAAAGATAGTTTTATTTTAGATAATATTTTTAATTTCTTACCAATAATATAATATTTATGATATAGTGTCAACTAAAATTATTTTTATATGTAGGTATGCTTAATTAATCTTAGAGGACTTTTCCATCAATTGTTTAAGCTTTTGGAGCTTTTTATCATTCGTATACTTTTTCTCTTTGAATTTGACTAACCTAGACCTATCAAAAAGTTGCCTATCGCTGTTCACATTATAAGGCCACCCTTGTTCGTTTCTCTATTACTCACATATAATACTCTTTTAGGGGCTCAATATGTCATTATAAGCAATATTGGGGTATTATTTCAATGCCCGAATGAGAAATCAAGCCGGCTGTCTCTATTTGGCTACCACAGCGAGTTCTACTAACAATTCATTATACGTTTTGATAACCATGCATTCAAAGCGTAAACGAGGCAATGTAAATAAAGACGATTTAATTAATCTGTAATTTGGTTTCACGGGCTCTAGTTATTTGCGATTGTGACGGGACTAATTCGATTAGACGTCAGATAACGTATGCAGTGCTGTGCGTGATGTTAGATTAGTAATGATGATTGGTTATATTGAAAACGACAAGTGTTTGTTCTAAAAATAGATAGGTAAAGTAAATAAAAGAAAATGTTTATGTTATTCATATTAATGTTATGTCATGGGTGTTTATATTTATAATATGTATGTGTTTAAAGTCATACTTATATGTGTAGTGTATCAACTGTCTGGTATCCATAACACAAGCCTAGTAGCTTACCATAGAACTAGATGGTGCTGTGTGTTTATGTTCCAACATTTAATATATAAGTCATCTTAATTAAAAATGTTTCTAAGGCAATTATTCAGAAAACAACATTTTCGGAGATCATTCTGTCATGTCAAATATCCTCTCTGTGAATTGAATGTGTATTTACTATTTATTATTAGATTTGATATTTATTTATTGGTACTTTTAGTCTCAAATAACTTTTTATCCTCACAAATATATTAAATACTAGCAACTCACCCTCGCTTTTACCTACTCGGGTTCGTCGATAGCTACGTTTTAACGGTTAGTATGGGATAGATAATCTATATATTAGTACATGTATATATATACATAGGCATGGTGAGTTTTATATATCTTACTTGAGAAATGATGAATAGATTCCCTATACAAATTCTCATCCCCCTTTTCACCCCCTTAAAGTATGATTTCCGGGATACAAACGGGAAATGTCCTAATTAAAAATTATAAATATAAAAATCAAGTTAGCTTTACATTTCCAAATCCAACAATTGATTCTCAATTTTGCTCTATACAAATCAATATCGGTGTAATATATGCTGCTATAAGATACGTGTCTTAGAATATATTAAGCCGGTTCCCAGGCGACATACGTATTCCCAACAATACGTAATAAATTTATAATTAAGCCCTTAAGTTCTTAGTAAACACTACACTGGAGTTCATATCAGCTACCTACACAAAATATTAGACATATGATCACATATGACTTTGAATTATATCAGAATTACTCACTGATTTGTTACAATGTTCATTTCCTATAAATTCTCGTGGTGTTTATTGGTTCGAAACGTTTACATATCTATCAGATAAATAAAATTGAAGTGTCTGTTTGTAATGTCGAAATAAAAGCTTTTACTAAATGCATATGAAATAATATACGGTACTTAAAGAAAAACACAATTTTTAAAATGTGTCAGGCTGTTTGTTTCGGCTAATCTCCGAAATGGCTGGACTTATTTTGACGAGACTTTCACTGGCAGATAGCTGATGTTATAACAAGTAACTTACTTTTATATTACAAAAGGAATTAAGGTTCCGCTCAAAAAAATTATAACGTACCTAGAAACGCACCCGAGTAAAGCGAGTGACTTGCCATCAGTACCCACCATACTAAGATGAATATGTACGAAAGAGGGAGACGAGACTAATATTAATATTTCCATCGCACAGGAATCGAATCGCATACAAAACGAATATCACCTTTAGTAGGCATAGAGTTTTTCTATAGATTATGAATTATAATAGTTCTATTTATATGAATACAAAACTAAATTGTACACATGAAGTTGAATATAAGATTTAAACGCGAGCTAAGTGAAATGTAAATGGGAATTCAATGTTAAAAACGTTGTGCCTTTTAAAACGTTTCAGGCCTGTTTACTCTATTGAATGAATTTCATTGAATTAATTCAAAACTTTATACTATGTTATACTATTCTAGAGTGAATAAGTATTAGCATCGGCTACCTTCATGGCGGCGGACATTGCAAGATGATGATCGCGAATTCGAATTCTGTGCAGGAACATTCTGCATTGGCAATATAGATATTTTTAATATCTACATATATAATGAATATATAAGTCTATGTTGGGTAACTTTTTAAAGTGCCATAATAAACCCCTAAAAGTTATTCACCCCATAAAGGACCCCGCAAAGGTTACTATGTATAAAAGATGTTTTATAGGTTGGTAGAAAAAGCTATGTTTAGAATGAATCACAAGTGACGACATCTGCTTACAAGGGTCACAGTGTCCATATCCGTACATACCGTTTAGTTTTTTTAGGTCTAATAAAAAAAACTGAATGGGCTATGAAAACCAGACAAGTGTAAGACTATATCTTTGAGAGGGTTCCGTACGAAATACAGTTTTTTGTAACGCGGATGTTTTAACGTATATGTATTACTATTGAATTATATGTACATGGTAGCATTGCATGTCTTTTTCACGATCTCCTACAATGTGTTGAGACGAAAATAGATATGTATTATTAATATATTATTTTATACTAGCAATGCCCGCGGCTCCGCCCGCGTTCAGATGATCAAAAACCAAATTCTTAGGTTTTACATATTAGTACACTCTTTCATTGCAGTTTTGTATTTTTTCTCAGAAATAAGATATTTTCCCGCGGTAAAAAGTATCCTATATATTGAACCGGATAACCAGCTATCACCATACCAAAGTTCATCAAAATCTCTCCAGTGGTTTTTCTGTGATGCGGTTCGCGGATTCGGCCTCTGTATCGATAATAATGTTTATTTCAATAAGATTTTCCAAAAAATATTTAATGTACAGATTCGACTTCGTTAGATTTTATTATATATGTATAGATGCATTGGTTGCATTGGCGTAGCTACGCCACTGGTAGTGTGATTATTACAAAACTTCATATTGAAACGACACTGACAAGATCAACTAGTAATTAAAATGGCGAGAGGCTCCTTAAGGACGCAATTACATCGACAATACTTCAAGTTTCAAATGACATGTCCCATTTTCGAAGCACTTAATGTTTCGCGATAACGCCTTTGTCTGTATGAAGATCGAAATTCAATTTGAAAGATAATTTCTTGTTAATTTGGCAGCTGTTTGGTAATGTCTTCGCTTTGTGAAAGAGTCGCAGATTTGATTCCTGGTAGATGTATTTACATAATATGTATGCAATATTTTCAAGCTAGAAAATGTTAGAAGGCGCTTATCTCTAGAACTACCAGACGAATGTTAAAACTATTTAACATCATATCTGAGTGGGAAGTCGATTACTTTATAATAAACAGTTTTTACAGCTTTGGTTTTTTAAGCTTTTACAAACGGCTTGCTATTAGTTTAATATATGGTAAGAAACATGAATATATTTTTATGAGGTATGGTTTTAAATAAACATACTAGATATGTGCATATGGAGAGTTGCATGGGACTAGTTTTTACTTTTTAAGTTTTCATCTTATGACGTGCATGTAATGCTTCTATTTATCTTGTTATATATATTATATATATATATATATATATATATATATATATATATATATATATATATATATATATTTATATATAATATTTTTGTTTTATAGCCTATTTTTTAGTAAAGGCTATCTAACAGCACGCTACGGTCCTTAGGTATGGACCAATTACATAAATACCTCAGCTATGCGAGCTAAGCCGCAGGCAAAAGCTATTATGAACATAAGTTTTTAATTACGTAACCCAAACGTAAGATAAATTGTCGCACGTATTTGAAAGAAAGTATTTGTATAATAAATTAGTCGGGGCATCTGTAAAGCTTCAAAGTTAGTTACAAGTTAATGCCACTTGAGTCAAAGAAGCCGACTAGTGGCGGTGACCTTTATGCTTTTTATAAGAAGTCAAGTTGAAATCTTCTGCATTCAAGAATTGGGTTATAATATTTTACTACCAGTATTTCTTGTTACATTGCTATCTGTTACTGTCTCCTTGATCTAGGCTCTAGTGGCTAGCACGTAATGGTGCATGTCCTGTGTTCGAGTCCAAAGGGATAAATAGTGCTCTTTTATTGTCGCTTTTGTCTCACATGTGCTATGTCATGCGGGACATAAAAGCTGGTGAAAAAATGGCTGGTTTCATTGAAATTAACCGCTGTGGTCGGTTAAAAATATCGGTCACAGAGACGTTATTGATAAAAAAAATCAAAATAAAGTAAGTTGTAATCCAAAATATTAACAAAAAATTAATCTTCTTTATAGGCTTATTGTTGGACGGGTGGACTAATTGCGTTTAAGTAGCTTATGAAGTCAGTATATCATTTTAGTTAACAGATAATTGTTATTCCGGTACATTGTTTTCGTAGAATAATGACTGAAAGTCGAAAAGCATATTTAACGAAGTAGAGTCACTAGTCTACACTAATAATATTAATTATGAAGAGGTAAAGTTTGTGAGCTTGTGACGTTGTAGGAGGTAATCTCTGGATATACTGAACCGATTTAGATGAAATTTGGTAAGAACATAGTTTTATCCCGGAAATCATCCCTTAAGGGGGTGAAGATAGGGATGAAAGTGTGTATGGGAAACCAACCTAGCGACGAACCCGAGCGAAGTGAGGGCGAATCGCTAGTATAACAGTAAATGTAGAGCATAGATTTAGAATCACATGAAATCGTTGAAGGCTATATTTGGAGTTTGGACATTTGCATTTGCCAGTATCGGAAATTAATTCGGAAGGCCTGTCATTGATTGTTTCCGGAGCGGCAAGCGCCAGTATTATAGCATACGTTTTTTTTTTTATAATATTGACAAATTACTATAAAATATATAAATTTATGTACATTACTTTACGTGCTATGATTTTTTTTATCAATCACGTTATAACCTTTTTTCACAATTTGTAATATCCATGTACTTAAAAGTAATCTTTGTATAAAAACACTTCAATATTTAGAAATTACTTTTAAGTAATTTACTTTTATATAGTGACTTAGCACCTGTCCGCGACTCCGTTTTAGCCTCTTCAAACAACCAAAAAAAAAACAAATTGTAATCTTTGTAGAGGTTCATTTTTAAAATCTTTTTCTTTGTGGAATCTTAGATTTGACCTTCCTATAAGAATCTACCTGCTACATCTTAAACCTTGTAGTGTTTACTTTTTCCCAGACATCGTGATTGAATAATATTTCGACTTTATATACGTACATAGATATAGCTTGAAAGAAATAAAAAAAAAAATTTATAAACTTTTAAATAATATCGATACTTTAACTAAAATCGATTGAACATTCGCGATTTTAACAAAGGAACATCACTGCGAAATATCAATTTCAACTCTTTACAAACTCGAGATTCACTGGGAAATTGATCTCGCTTGTATTTCAAATCCAGGTATCCGCAACATGGGGTACATGTACCGTGTAATAGACATCGAACTACCATCAACTTATACTTTGTTTAGTCCCATTAAAATTTATGACCATATTATTTTCCTTTTATATTTATTTATGTGAGAGCTTTCATACGTTGGCATTAAAAGCTCTAATACATAAAGCGTATTTCTAAGCTGAAGTTTACTAAGTTTAACACATCCAGGTAAATTTTTAAGCAAATAATTAAATTTCTAAGAAATCTATTGTTAACTGTAACGCCGGCGTGTCCGCGGTCGTGGAAGGATTAACTCAATAAGTCAAAATACGAAGTGTTAATTATATTTGAGTGTTATGTAATATTATGAAAATTAACATATTACTTCAATATTAATAAAAGAAATAAATAAAAATAGCCTTTATTTCCTCTGACCTTTCTATATACATACTAATTTAAAGATATTTAAAGTACATTTTTTTTAACTAATTTGTTCTTAATATATGTATCTTATATCTATTATATATATATATATATATATATATATATATATATATATATATATATATATATATATATATATATATATATATATATTAACTAAGATTTATATTTATCAGCTACCGGGTCAGGTTGCCTTGCGACATAGACCTCCTCAAATTCCTTCCACATTTGCCTATCCAGCGCTATCCTTCTCCAGCCCTTAGGAAGATATTCCTTAGATACCATTCTGTAACTTTTTTGGTCCATTTTTAAATAAAACTATCTTTTCGGATTATTTCGCGGATTTATTTTGATTTTTGGTTCCCGACGGTTCGAATGCTTTACAGCTTTTTTGGTCCACTTTCCCGTTTGTGTTCTCATCATATGACCTATCCACTTCCATTTTAATGTTCGAGTTCTTACTCTCACGCCTGTTATTTTAGTAATGTTCCTGATTTTTGTATTTTTCCATTTATCTTCCAATCTCAGGCCCAACATACTCCTTTTTACTTCAATATTATCTATATATAAATACGTAAACATTTCAGTACATTTTTTCAGTACTCTCTTTCTCTTCTCTTTGTCAATCGATTTTTTTTATTAATGTGTGTTGTCAAGCTTTAGTGATGTTAATAAAAAAAATATTAAAAAAAAAACATAAAATTAATAGAGTTATGTAAAATCGATATTAAACCATTATTAAGAGGTAAATCTGCACTACAAGGATGCACATTGTCGATCCAAGTCTTATAAATATGTATAAAAAAAAGTTAAACTACGAACCCTCAAATACCTTAAAAACCTTATTCGTCATATTCAGATTTCTTATTTAATTCCCTAGATCCTATCTATATATTATGCATTCATTTTGATGTTAACGCTTCATTAACAAAATGTATTAATATATATTTATATAGGGACCAGGAAAGTCAGCTGAATTTGAAATTCTTAGAGCGTAAAATTCAAATGAATTCTAACATAGTACAAAGCAAACTGGCTTTAATTATAATGTTTTAAGGTATATATTAGCATGGCAAACAAAGTTGTGTTGATTGACGTTGTGATGAACTGGTGGAAGTTGGTAAGGAAGATAATGGATTGAGTGACAGAAATAACGTGACGGATCAAAATAGGGTTAGACGAAACTGGTAGTGGATTCGAATCTGGAAAGTTCTGAGGAAAATGCTATGAACACTATTAGACCTTAGTGTTGTATTTATTGAGAATTTGTACTATGAGAAATTAATTTCTAATTTTTGAAATATGTAAATATTGAGTTACGATGTTTTACTTCGCAGGACGTTATGTTAATAGATAGATACTGAAATGCCTAAAGTGATTTGAATTCAAAATTATTACTGTAATATACTTACATCAATTTATTTGCACTGTTTAGAGTTCACACGCTAATCCTTTGTTTGTATAAAAGACGTTTGTATGTATAAATTAATGTACGGTTAGAATAAAAAACTGAAAAACCCTAAAAACAATGTTTTTATGGGAATATTTTGTTTATTTTGTTATTTTTGTTATTTATTAGGATATACACCATAACAACACATTGTGTAAAAAATTGGCTCGTTAAAAATTACGTCTAAAAAAAGCTCTATCACGGCTCGTTACGGGGAAACTGAGTTCAGTAATAGGGTTTTCAACATTCCAGTAAGTAACCCTAAAAATTATCTTTTAATAAGAAGTAGGTAATACTAGTTTTATAAGAAGGTTAAAACTACATTTTTTTATTCATACATTTTCCTTAGTAAATCGAGGTCTTTAAAGTAACTATGTATGTACTTCCTAAGTAACAAGATGGCCTTGATACCAAATAAAACACTTCTTCTTATCAAGATTTCAACGACAAATGCTAAACTACAATGGCGGTAACATTCGCCAAACACGAAAACTAACTTAGAAATAATGTCAATGAAATATGAACTTTAAAATTAGAAGATAAAGTCCAAATTGAATTATCTCTCGCCAATGTAAATGTTAGACGAATAGGTAATGCCGGGCACCTGTGGCGAACCGTTGAACGCTTCCCTACAGTTTTTGTCGTAAAATACGACCTTCTTCGTGAACTTAATATAGGACTTTATGGATTCTTAACAGAAAACGTGATTTGAAACTAAAAATTAGAAGAAAGAAGATAAGATATCCATACTAATATTATAAATATGAAAGTGTGTTTGTTTGTTTGTCTTTCTTTCACGTCCAAACAGCTTGACGGATTGGCATGATTTTTTGTGTGGAGATTGTTGGAGGGCTGGAGAGTGACATAGACTACTTTTTACCGCGGGAGATTATCTCTTTCCCACGGGAAAACACGTTATAGTACAATTCAAAAAATTATTTATGATCAGAATTACTTGAATCTTGGTATTAATGTTCTTCAATACAATTAATTAAATACCTGTTAGTATTTTTCGAAATTCATCCCATAAGGGGGTAAAATAGCTGATGAAAGTTTGTATGAAACCTACCATTTTACATTTTTTTTTGTAGTTTTAGCGCGAGCGAAGCCGCGGGTTCTGCTAGTAATAGATAAATTGCCTTTATAAAAATTTAAATAAGTATTTTTACTAAAAACAATAATTGTTGTTATTACATTTTGTTAAAACTCACGCCATTGATGTCGAATGAAGGTTACAAAATGAAATATGTTATCGATCACGCCTATTTAATATAGTGTATTGATAATCTAAGATCCTCATCTATTTGGTGGATCCCTCATACTTTTTCCAGGCGAAATATATTTTTTAAACCATAAAACATATTAACAAATACGATCCCGGGGGGTTGCCACCAAAAATTTGCTCCCAAAATCTCTAATTTCCAAAATCCTAAGCAAGATTTATGAAAGTTTAAAAAAAACAATATTTTTGTTATGTTAATTGATAACAAAAAAGAAGAACACAGTGCAAGTAAATTCATTTAACATAAATTTCGAGGCTATTACAAGATATGTATGTATATTGCTTATAAACACAAAAAAGAAAATTATCCCACAGGAACCGTACATTTTTCCGTAATAAAAAGTAGTCTATGTGCTATTCCACACTATAATCTATCTCTGTGCCAAATTTTATCCAGATCCGTTCAGCCGTTCTGGCGTGATTGAGTAACAAACATCCAAACATACATCTAAACTTTCTTATTTATAATATTAGTAAGATATTAATAAAATAATCAGCCCCTTTCAACTAGCCACTGCTGGACAGCTCCTCTTATCAACCCACTTTAGGCTTTACCAGATTAATAATACCAAGTTTCTCTGAAAATTGAATTAATATAATATTATTTACATATTACCTAAGTTATATAATTTTCACTGCGAAATCAATATAAATAAAATTTCCAATAGTAATGTGCATCCAAATAGAATTATTTAGTATTGCCCTCGGGACAGCGTAGTGTGGACGGACACTCAGGACAGTTTAACGTTGTTTTCTCTATAGGCCGCTTACACGAGCGACGGTAATAAAACGCTTATTTAAAAAGAAATCGTATGTAAATACCCTTAGAATTTAAGCGAAAAATGCTTTATGAAAAAAAAACGTATTTCACTGATATGTAAAAAGTATGTATATAATATAATAAATAATAATAAATTAATCAATAAATTCGAATTTTACTAACATTTAAAAATATAAGATTACGTAAAATATTACGGGACGTGTTCATATTAAATTATAGCGATTTCGGTACTTAAAAATAACTTATTCTATTATATTTTATAGTGCAACAAAAATTATTATATTATATATAGGTCACTGTTTTCCTTTTTGATAAGATAAATAATAATGTAACAAAAATTGTACATAATATATATTTCATACATATATTTATGTTTAAAATAATTAAAGGAGCCATCAAAATTTCTATTCTTTCTTTTCTAGATTTTTTTATTGTATTAACACCTCCAGGTACATTTCTAAGAAATTAATTAAAATTCTAATGGCTGATTTCACCAACGTCTCCTAAGTTTAAGGGATCCCCTAAGCATGGTTAGGGGGTTGTTAGGGGACAGTTTCTGTTTCACCGACAGTTAGGGGTCACCTAAATGTTAAAATGCCACCTAAACATAGGTACTAGAAATACGGGCTCTGAGGATGGTAAAACGAAATTTAATTTAGGGGCTAGTTTAGGGGAACCTTTAAGCTAGGGATCCCATACGTAGGTGGTAGCTTATGGGATGTTGGTGAAATCGGACATAAGAAACCTATTGTTGACTGACACGCCGGCGTGTCCGCGGTCGTGGTGGGATTAAGCTTTATTTGTCAATTTACTTTATTTATAAATTAATTGTTTACTTCTATATTCAAATTTTATTCCAATCAGCTTATTTTGGTTGAACTTTTTTGGTCAAAAATCAATAATTACAATAAACAATGGTAATACAAAAAAAACGTGCCAAATAATCCTTCTACTTTACTTTTTTAGTTTGAACCTTCAAGCGTTTTAATCGCATTGTTCAACTTACGTGGTATGTTCAAAAGTACACTGTGTTAATCCAAATTATAAGTTATCTCTATTCGAAATTTTACTCAAATCGCCATAGGAACTTGCGTGACGAAGTAACAGATATACTCACATTTAATATTCATATCATTTCAACGTATTTGTATTTTAAGGACAGATAAATGTCATTTAGTATAGGTACCTATACAGTATACACCCTTATTCATTTCAATCACTGCGTCGTAGTAATGACGTTTGGGACTCTCGATTACATTACGCCAGAGTCACGTACGGTATATATATACGTACATACGTACATATATGTAGTTAGCATATATGAGTACTTTATAAATAGATCGCTTTTAGCAATTTATACTAATGAATTAGTTAACGTAAAAGCTTTTATCACGCTATAATTATAAGGCCGAAAATTTATATACTTGTTACTCAGACGGCTGGACGGATTTGGATGGAGTTTAGTGAGAAGTGACCTGAAGTTGGCGACATATAGGCTACTATCCGTTTTAATATTATAAATGTTAAAATTTGTGAGTATGAATGTTTGTTACTCTTTCAAGCCAGAACGGCTGAACGGATCTGGATGAAAGACACAGAGATAGATTATAGTCTGGAATAACACATAGCACATTTTTTATCCCGAAAAAATGTACGGTTCCCGTGGGATAGGTTTGTTTTTGTTTTCCTAGAGGCGAACTAGAGCGAAGCGAAGGTGAGTTGGTAATAAAAACTACAAAAAGCACCATGCTACCTGTTTTATTATTATAAATACAATAGACGTCTAGTGACGTACCCGAGCGAAGCTTAAGTCTCTAGATAGTTAAAATATCACGATTATTCACTAAAGCTTTTTCTGTTACGTAAATAATTTAGCAAATTTTTATTACAACTTGTATAATGGAAGTCGACGATGCTGTATTCCGACTCTTTTGAGAGGTGAATTTTACATTCTCTACGTTGATATTTGGCTTTGTATGACGAAAAGAGAAGCAAGAAGGGTATAATTAGTTACTCTCTCTCTCTCTCTCTCTCCCTATCTCTCTCTCTCTCTCTCTCTCTCTCTCTCTGTCCCCCTAAATGATGTAATTGTAGTAAATATAAGTCGAAATATACATATATTTTTGCCAGTACTTATTAATAATATGTGTACAAAATACATAGTTACTTTGTAAAGAGGTAAAACGAATCTCAAATGATTATGATGAAGTATACCACATTTTGTGCGCAGTAAACGAAAAACTATTTATAACTCTTGATTAAGCAAATTGTTTTTAGATCATAACCGAGAATCGAACTTAAACTAACTATAATATTACTACTTGTACATTTCCGTCCTGATGGAAATACGCAGCTCGATGTTGATCCACTAGCACACCAATATCTCTAAATTAGGTTTAACAGTATGTAAATAAGGAAAACCAAACAGATGAATTGTAATGGAAGATATTTTAAAGTAACGTGTCATACGTTTTACTTCACAATCATGAATCAACCATAATTTCAAATCTGAGTGCAGGTTATTCACACTGTTCTGGAGTTTTGTTGTTTAAATATATTTTGTAAACGTGATATTAATTCGCGTTGGATTTATTTTATAATGAATGTAAGTAGTCTTTGTTAATATATTATGCAAATTAATGTTACATATTCATATGTATATAGAGGTCGTTGACTCTCTTCGTAAATACGAAATAAGGCGTAAATCTCCATATTTAAAAAATATCACTGAACAACAAAAGATACTACTATAATGTTAAATTCAAACGAATCAACGCTACGCGACATCTAGATTTAAAATGACAATTATCTGAATGTATATAAAAAGTTATTGGTTGTAACTTGTATTATGTCAGTACAGAAATCGAACCTACGACTTTCAGTATTATTAGTTTATTTTGTAAAATATACGTTGAATATAATAAAAATAGGCATTTCTCTACATGTATCAACTTCCTAATGTTAAATTATTAAAACGAAAAGTCTAAATTTGAAATGACAATTATCTCATATAAAAAAGTTTATTGGCTGTAACTTCTATTATGTCATGTCATGTACAGAAATCGAACCCAGGACTTTCAGTATTATTAGTTTATTTTGTAAAATATACGTAGAATATAATAAAAATAAAGCATTTCTCAACATCTATCAAATGGTCGCTTGCGCCAATCGCTGACACCCTTATACCATAATATAAAGTAATTTGACATCCCCTTGCGAGATGAAATGGATTTTATTCAATTATCTTCAAGGTTCTATAAAGTGAGGTATTAGCTTCCTTCTTTGTCTTTTGAGATATTGAGAACATGGTCTTTTGAATCATTAACTTTGCTCTAAATTTATTTTTCTAAGAAATATTTATATAAGTATTTATTTTAAAGTACTTGTGTATGTTAAAGTAATGAAAAATGAAGGCTATTATGATGGTGACATACCGTTCTTGTTTTTAGGCAATAATTAGTATCATTTAAGAAAAATATTTGGATGAACCATACATGTAGGTTACCTTTGCCTATGTCATTTAACATGCCATGTCTGTATTGTTTTACATAGTTTATTACAGAATATATAATACTAGCGACTCACTCTTGCTCAGCATGGGTGCGTCCCTAGGTACGTTTTAATTTTTTTGAGCGGAATCCTTATTCTTTTTCTATAATAAAAGCAGTCTAAGCCTTATAACATCAGTTATCTTCCAGTGAAAGCCCCGTTAAAATCGGTCCAGCCGCTTCGGAAATTAACCGGAACAAACAGACAAACAGACAAAAAATTTAAAAAATGTGTTTTTCTTATATGATTCATTTAGTAAAAAATTGTTATTTTGATATTACAAACAAACACTTCAATCTTATTTATCTGTATAGATTTTTAAATTTGCCACATAAAATTATTCAAACTTACTAAATAAAACTCGAGAGAATTTTTGTCTGTGTAGATTATTTCGAGCTAGGGTTTTGGGAGCGGTAACGTAAAGCTATCCTATAATGAATGGTGTTTAATTGATTTGTTGTAACACTTTCTACTTTCTCCTTTCAGTCACTTTTAGCAGTTCACATACACTGGTACACGCACATTAGTTACCTTTAGTAGCTTTATTCGGTCACTAAGCACTATTTTCCACAACTAGTTTTACTTTTATTATCACTTCACTTAAAAATCATTCTAGAAAAGGAAAAAAAATGCAATTGTATATTCAAAAAACGTTTTTCTAGTCATCTCTAATCCTACCTGGAAAATGCTGTCTCTTTCCCACGCACGACAAATTCCCATTAACTGTTCTTTTCTTAGAATGCAAAGACTGATTGCTATCTTAAAAATAATTCTTAAGCATGCTTCAGGCGTGTTATTTTACATTGTTTACACTCAATTACCCAATACTATGTGTTTGTCTGTAAGTTCTTTACATTTCACCAATCTCCTAAATAAAAACCAGGACAATCTAACAAACATATTTTTTTGTCTCATACATATCTAACCCGTTATCACCGTTACTGTAGATAAAGCCAATGCCATTGCACCACTCCAAAACTCCATAAATCATGTTAACAACAAATGAGTCATTATACTCGCAATTGTTAGTTGGAAACCTACATTATTTCGACTCGATCCTATCTACACACATAAAACATTCAATCGCTATTAATTAAAGAGAATTGAGGGACTGAGCCTATATTACTAGGCCTCGGCATTTACTGTTTATTTCGAAGGTATTTAATAGGAAATACTTGTTCTGTGTCAATAATCAATCTATGTATGTATGTATGTATGTATGTATGTATGTATGTATGTATGTATATAAAATTCAAAGTCCTAACTGATATATCAGCGCACAGCTAAACCGCTGTTTCTAGAGATATGAAATTTGAAGGGTGTGTTCTCTGTGAAGTGCAGGTATCAAAGAAAGGGTTTGTGAAATTCCACTCCTAAAAGGGTGACATGGGGGGTTGGATTTTCTGTGAAACTTTTTATTCTCTGGACTTATTAACTCGAAAATTGGTACACATACTCTTCAATTAAAATTATGAGATACATATATCACAGTTTTTCCAAAACCATCCCCGAACCTAGTCAAATAGGGCTTCGAAAGTTTTAAAGCGAGCAAAGCTGCGGTTTCTGCTAGTTTAGAGTATACACGCTTTATATCTAATACGATATGCGGAAAGCACCTTAAAACTTACCACCTGGCATTTTGCTTTTAATAATTTATTGCTGTTAATAGAATAATATCGATTTTATTGATTACTAGTAACCTTCAAATCATTAGACCGGTAACTTGTATTCGCAAAATACATAGAGAAATCTTCCTAGATAATAACTCTTTCGATTGGTGAAACTCATATGAAAATTCGTACAGTAGTTATCTTTTCTCAGCGCTGCGGGGACTTGAATTTATAATTTGTAGTGATAAACTAGATTTTAGACGCAGCTTCAAATGCGTGGTTGTAATAAATGTCTACTATTATTCGGATTACGTTTTTTAAGTTAAAGAAACAAGTTTATATTGACCCTGTAGTTTTAGAGCTTTTACCAAAAAAAACTGTATTTCTACGGGCAGATATAACAAACTACTGAGTTTAATATGTATACTGATAATGACATAGGCTGTAGCCTATGTCACAGTTACCACACATCACGTCATAGTCATTCTGTATATATTATTTTACCCAAATCTAAAGTAGAAAACATACACACACATACTCATATAAACTTAAGCATTTATAGTCCATATTAATATTATAAATGTGAAAATTTGTGAGGACGTATGAATGGATGTTTGTTACTCAATCACCCCAGAATGGTTGAACGGATCTGGATGAAATTTGGCAGAGTGATAGATTATATTATAATAGTCTGGAATAACGTATAGGTTACTTTTTATCCCGGAAAAATTTACGGTTCCCGTGGGATGGATGACCAAATGTAATCAGATACGAGTATAATATCTATCTCATTAATAATAATATTCAATCTTTTAATTAGTTCATGGTATTTAAACCATTATTTCATATAAATGTCTGTAATAGAAGACAAACTCTTAACATTAATTTAAGCTGAAACTTAAGATTTTATTACCATAATCTAACGGTGTCCAACTCCCATAGAACTTAATGGGAAGTCCCATGAAAAGCCCATTGTGAATGGAAACAAAGCTTTTGTTGTAACCGATGGTTTAGGAGCAATATTAAAGTTATCTTTTCTTTTTCAGGTAAGTAATAGCCAGTTTCTTTAATGTTGTATGAAAAAAATGGAATTATTGTAAGTATGTTTTAAATTAAGGCTTCTGTTTGGCTTTGAAGAAATACGAGTACAAGTTAAAAATGTAGTGAGCACAACTAAAATAAACTAAGTTTTGACTCGTATATCGTAGGTTCGATTCCGTTTTATTTTATAAGGAAAAAGCGTTTACCTATTGGTATAAGTAAGTTTTAAAAAGATTTTTATTTATACGTAAAACCTAAAATATTTTAACATGACAAAAAGGTAGTAGGTACTCATAATACTCGCGATGCCTCGCTTTCTTTTAATAAATACAAAATTCTTGGTGTTTTTATTTTAAAGTAACTTTAAAGAGTATTTTCTATTATAAATGTTAAAGTAAAGATTTCATGGAAATTATCAATTAAATCGCTTTAAGTCTAAAACGATAAGATAAAAGCACTGAAGTTGTTTCCATGGCAACCGCCATATTAGCGTACTCGTGCCTCTTGTACGTTAACATAATATGTAAAGCTTATTAAAATTACTTCACTATACATGATCTTAAAATGCTTATAATATTTAACCGACCTAATATAAAGGGGTTTAGTGTTTCTCATCTTTGCTTGAATTTCAATTAATATTTACGGTTTTACTAATTACACTCGTTTCTTAATATATTTTTGTAGTACTCTCAAGGAATGAATCACTTAAGATGGTCGCATATAAGAATCAAAAATTTATTGCTTCGTTGCTATGTAAAAGAGATACAAACCTAAAGAGACTCTAAAAATTATTTAAAACTAGCATTGCCCGCGGCTCCGCCCGCGTTCAGATAACCAAAAACCAAATTCATAGGTTTTATATATTAGTATACGGTTACGTTGCAGTTTATGTATTTTTACTTAGAAATGAGATATTTTTCCGCGGTAAAAAGTATCCTATATGTTGACCCGGATAACCAGCTATCACCATACCAAATTTCATCAAAATCCCTCTAGTGGTTCTTGTGTGATGCGGTAACAGACAGTGAGACAGACAGACAAAAATTCTAAAAATTATAAATTCGGCCTCTGTGTCGATAATAATGTTTATGTCAATAAGATTTCCCAAAAACTAATGTACAGATTCGGCTTAGTTATAATTTTATTATATGATTAGATGTAATAATATCTATCTATATATTACCTATATGATGATATAACAAAGCCAGCTATATTCTTAACATTTTTCAAGCCAAAATAACACTGAAAATTGTATCCAGATATTTATTTCATATTAGTTCCAGTTATTTAACAGAAAAGATATTCCTAAATTAATAATGTAATAAATTAATATATATAAAACTCGAAAATTCTTATTATTTCTACGATTAACCACTATGATGCTATAACCGAGTACCAGTATTGAATAGCGTCACAACAGGGGCAGCGCCCTTCTAGTAGGAGCTCCATATCGTCTATATTCCATGGATGAAAAAAACATTGATATATAAAAACATAGATACATTTTTAATTACAAATATCTCTTCAAAAAATGGCGTCGACATGTGATGTTAAGTCAAAACAAAGAATAAAATTCTATAATCGAAAGTTCTAATTGTCTAAACACAAATTCAAAATTTAGCATACCACGTGAAGCACTTGTTTAAACAAAAACTTGTGATTTAATTTTATCATCCGAAAAGCAATGAACAAAAGAGATTTTAAAAAAGCGCAATTCAATTATTAATGGTGCACTTCTTATGAGGGCACTTTAGAGACGCTTATTGTTGTTGTTTTTGTATATTAATGTAAAAAACATAAAGATATGAGACATATGTGAAGCAGATAATGCGTTTTATTTCATGGAATATATGCTTTAAATTTTAAGGAGAATTTTAATATTTCAAATACAACTAATTATCATCTTAGATTCGCGATTTTTAAGATTTCAAATACAACTAATTATCATCTTAGATTCGCGTTTAATTACTAATTAGTATTGGTTAACTTACTTAGTTAAGCATATTATATTCAAATTATTTGCCATTTCTTTAGAAAAATCATTTTCTTAAGTGCTTTACTACAAATAATTCATTAGATTGCTTTTGAATTTTGATAACGTTACGTTTGATACGTTAGTGTATAAGCTTCTTATAATCATTGATTTCAATTCCATTCAGAGTGCTTATATTTATAAGAACCATTTATCACTACAAAGTAGGCACTGATAATACAAAATTAAAATAAATAATTATATTAATGTTTTTATAAATTTTCAAATAAATATCCCGGTAAATAGCAAATGGTGGCTACCCTATCCCGGGGTTCCGTCGCCATGGCGACCGCCGTGTTTGCCGCCGCATCGATCGCCTCTGTTTACTTTCCGCATGCACCCGCACAGGAAAACGCTTGTGCAGTTTATTTATAAATGTAGGTAAAAAGGATAAATAGTAACGTATTGTGTAGGTAAATGTTAAATAGACACGTTGTGTTTAGGATATATGTCCATATCTATACCTACTTATAATAAAAGCCGAATCTGTACATTAGACATTTTTTGGAAAATCTTATTGAATTAATAAACATTATTATAGATACAGAGGTCGAATCTATAGTTTTTCGAATTTTTGTCTGTCTGGGAATGCATCGCGAGAAAACCACAGGGCAGATTTTGATGAAATTTGGTATGATAATAGCTGGTTATCCGGATCAACATATAGGATACTTTTTACTGCGAGAAAATATCTTATTTCTGAGAAATCCATACTAAACGTTCAAACGTAACTAGGGACGAAACTGAGCGGAGGGAGGGTGAGTCGTTAGTATTCTATAAGGTAGAGGTTTCTAAATTTTGTACTTAATTTTAGATACGATTTGCTAAGAGCATCTATTTCTTTGTTTTCTAATTACATTTGTATGAGTCATTAAAAACATTTAGGAATCAAACCTGCTACTTTTGGAATACAAGCGCAATTTTTCTTCGTAATTTTTATTAAATAAATTTTAATCAATATCGTAATTTAATAGGATATTATTAAAAATATGTTGTATTTATAACCACCTGTTGTTTCTAGAACTACTTTACATTCTGACTTAAATTACATATTGCGTGTATTAATGGCGTACTTAAAAAGATATATAAAATTCAATTAGATTTTATGAGACGTGTTTTTACATATAAATGTGTTTTTTGAAAAATCTAATAAAATAAATAACGCTTTAGACTTTACTTACCATAGGTAATTCATTCATCAGTCAAATTATTTTATTCAGCATTAAATTATTACAATTTTTTACTGAACGTCATGAGTCTACTACTAGTTCGGAAAGAAAAAGCCTCAGACCTGAGAAGAACTGGCGAAAGAAACTCAGCGGGACTAAAAGAACGTATACTTAAACGCAAAAATACATAATAACCAATACAAATGAACTTTATCTTCAAGCACTAGAGTATTAATTTAAGCGGTGTTTAATGTTAAGAAAACAGGCAAAAGATGGTAAAAATATGTGCTAGTAGCTAGAATAGAAGTAAGTAGTCTTCTTAAAGAAGAAGTAGTAAAACCATACTTAAATATTAAAAGTGGTTTTAAAACTATGACTACCCTTTACTTGTACACCATTACTTTTTTATCTATACATATAATAAAATTCTAACTAAGCCGAATCTGTACATTAAATATTTTTTGGAAAATCTTATTGAAATACACATTATTATCGATACAGAGGCCGAATCTGTTTTTAGAATTTTTGTCTGTCTGTCTGTCTGTTACCGCATCACGGTAAAACCACTGGAAGGATTTTAATGAAATTTGGTATGGTGATAGCTGGTTATCCGGGTCAATCAACATATAGGATACTTTTTACCGCGGGAAAATATCTTATTTCTGAGAAAAAATACAAAAACTGCAATGTAAAAGTATACTAATATGTAAAACCTAAGAATTTGGTTTTTGGTCATCTGAACGCGTGCGGAGCCGCGGGCAATGCTAGTTATTTATATAACGTTATATATTCATCGAACATTCAACAAGATTTGCTATTTAATGATTTTTCTTTTCATATCTATCTCAAAGACTATTTACGAATGAAGATTTCTTTTACAATCTATAAGTAACGTATCTCATAAATAAATCTGTGTATACAAAGATATAGCTTTATAAAGTCGCTTATTTATATGGATTTTGTTTAATAATATTTACTTACTTTCTAAGACGAAATTGTACTTTGTATTTGTAAGAAGAGAAACGACCGAGTGCTCCGATATCAGAAAATACGCTTTGAAAGTCGTCGGTGACAAGTATTCGTGTAGGGCCAATATGTTATTTAGATAACATATTTTTATTGTAATAGATAGGTTTATAGACATTTTTGTCATATTTAACTAAAATATCCTCTTTTGTACTCAGAAATAAGTAAATATCTACGTATACTATAGAGTTATTTATCTAGACATACCTATTATTTATCATTTTCGAGTCCCTAGGTCTAGCTGGCTGAAATTTTGACTTCAAATGCCTATAAAACATAGGTAACTGTTATGGAGGGATTTTTTGATTTGAATTCCTAAATATTCTATAGCATGTATGTGTGAATGTCAAGATTGTTACTCCTGTACGTTAAACGACTGACCGGCTTTGGATAAAAAGACTAGCAACAAAAAGAGTAGCTAAGTCTGTATTGGAAGAATATTTTGCGAAAATAAAAAATAAAATCGAAGCCGGAGGATAGTGCTAGCTTATTTAGAAATTATTTCAACAACATTACGTTTAAACAAAGCTTTGTTTTTCTTTAAAAAGATCAAAGCCATGAATTCTTAATATTATCTATACGTAAGAAAATCTGCGTACGATACAAATTGTATACGTTGCGGGAATCGTGTTTATTTATTCCTTTTCATACGTTTGATTAAAATGAAATTCTATTTCAACTCATTACATTTGAATCCTTCTAATCAACGTTGTTTTGAATGTATGTATCATATTTTTTTTTTCAGATTTTTGTTTATTTTGTGTCCCTTATTACCTACCTTTACTTATACTTCAAACAGTGAATCGTATATTTTATGATTTATCATTTAAATTAATTTAAATATCTTTTCTATACATATAATAAAATTCTGTACATTGTTTTTTTTTTTTAGAAATAGTCATTATTATCGACACAACAGCCGAATCTATAGATTTAGAATTTTGCTCTGTCTATCTGTGTTTGTCTGTCTGTCTGGGAAAGCATCACGTGAAAACCACTGGACAGATTTTGATGAAATTTGGTTTGATCATAGCTGGTTAGCCGAGCCAACATATAGTATACTTTTACTGAGGGAATATATGTCATCTCAAATGGGCAAACGCACAACAATCCAGAACCTTCTCCTCTGTTTGTCAACCAATTTTCTTTGTTTTTAGAAACTATTAAGGACATTTAGTGTCAATCAATTAAAAAAAAAATATTGTTGAATCTCGACTTCTGGGCTAACACTACTAATATAACCTTTTTCTATGTTTATGAACCTAATTTTAATGATGCTTAAAGTAGATGCTGAAAAGTTGACATTTATATCACTTCATTAACCTCCAAAGACGTGTTTCATCATTTTATCGTTATTGTTTACACTATAAAGAGGTAAAACATAAGAGGTATTTTACCTCCTATATTTATTACTTTGGTTTATTATAATTTATGTTATATTTATTACCTCTGGAATGGCTTAATTCCAAAAAAATATTATATATATGGAAAGTATTACTAACCCTTGCTAATTAACAGAATTTTAAATTAGTATCTACTATCCGAGTGAAATCGCGGTCAAAATCTATTGTTTTTCAAAAGCCCTGGTTATATTCTTACATTTCATAGTTTTTTGGAAAAAAATGATAAGTAAGTATATTACGTACGTTATACTTGGGACGGCATTTAGAATGCTGTGTTAATTATAAAAACTAAAGTTTTCCATAAATAATTTTATTTGCAATACTGCTACAATATTTTTGTTACATATGTATAATCTATATTGATATTATAATGAGATAAAGTTTGTGAGACAGTGGTAGCCCAGTGGTAACGCGCTCGCTTGGGAAACCGAGTGAAGCGAGTTCAAATCCCGGGTCTCGCACCTCTGATATTTCCATGTGCGAATCATTTCTAATATGATTACCACTTGTCTTAACGGTGACGGAAAACATCGTGAAGAAACCTGCATGTCTTAGAGAACTTAGCAAATTTTAAAAAGACATGTGTAGTTCGCCAACCCGCACTTGGCCAGCGTGGTGGACTATGGCCTGATCCCCCTCGTATTGAAGGGAGGCCCGTGCCCAGCAGTGGGACGTTAAAAAGGGCTGAATACAAAAGTTTGTGAGTTTGTAGGGTATCTCTGGATCTACTGAACCGATTTAGATGAAATTTGGTAAGAAGATAGTTTGAGACCCTGGGAAGGACATAGGATACTTTTTATCCCGGAAATCATTCCTTAAGTGGGTGAGAATGGGGATGAAAGTTTGTATAAGGAATCAAGGGACGAACCCGAGCGAAGTGAGGGTGAGTCGCTAGTGTGATATAAATAACAAGATCTCTTTTTTCCTCGACGATCAAAGGGTTATAGTGTTATATAAATATGTATGTATAGTGCTGCTAGCTGTCAGTTTTCAATCAATTGCTTTTAATAAACTATATCGATACATAAATATATCGAATCAACACAAATTTACACCCTAATATTTATATATAACCCTAACATTTATACTACCCTAATATTTATATATAATATTGATAATTGAATCATCAATCAAAACGGTACCAAGAACTTCTAAACTGCACTACTGTGCCATAACGATAATCTTAGCTAGGGATTTTAAATTAGAAGTGATTAAATTGATTCGATAGCAATAGTGAGTCGTTAAATAGCTTTTGCAGGCCATTAGTTCCTGAATCTAGGTCTAGTTAACCTCGACATCCGCAATCAATATTACGCAAACGTATATCGAGTTACGTATACGATATCGAGACGCGGTGTAACACAACACTAAACGGAAGGACCTGTCCACTCGCGATTCGCAACCCTCGGTTATAACCAGTTTGATAAAGTACTGTGTCCCGACTTTCAACGCTTATTATTATTGAAGTGAAAACTTCTATAGGCAGGTTTGTATGGGGAGTAAATTCATGTAAGTCGTCATCGACATGGTCACGACGTGACCTGTTAACGCTAACACTCAGAGTGCCGATAGATGTCAAAACCAGATAAATGTATAGAGTTTTAATATACAAATTTTAATTTAAGATCAAACAATTAATTTGAATATCATAAAATAACAACCGTTTGTTTATAGTTGTTCGATTTTCTTTTTTTTTATATGGTCATTTAGATACCACACAGATGGAGTCGTAGGCGAATATTAGTGTCAAATTATAAAGTAGTCCAGAAAACCTTAGAACAATCTAAAGTCTTCCCCTACAATATTTTTATAAAATATGATCAATTTAAAATATTTGATTTTCATACTTTAGACAATACTCTTCTTTGATATTAGGAGGAAATAGCTTTTAGATGGAATGTCGGGGTGAAATGCATTTAAGATTAGTACTATATATCTGTCTTTGTCTGAATCTCAAAGTGGGAGGGGGAAAGATGAATGGACAGGAGTTATTGGAACACTTTATTCTCGCTAACTCTTTGTATATTTTGTTAAATAAACTAGTATCCTCTATAGTCGAATCATGAATGTTAACCGATTCTCTATACTTAATACAGATTTGTGCGTCTTCACAATACTTTCATTAATTGTTAGTGTTTAGATTTTAGTGTATTTTTAATATATAAAATACTAAATAAATTTTCGATGTTTATATGATAATAATTATAAGCAAACTCGTCGATACTGAAAAACAGAAACAAATCTATCCCATGGGAACGGTAATTTTATCCGGGAAAAAAACTAACCTATGTGCTATTCCAGACTATAGTCTATCTCTGTGCCAAATATCCAGGTCCGTTCAGCCGTTCTGGTGTGATTGAGTAACAAACATCCATCTATTCAAACTTTTGAATTTATAACATACCCCATGGCAAAGAAAAATAAGCAGGAATATTATGTTTTGCATTTTACATCTAATGGGCATTGAACCAACACTATTTTGGATAAAACTTATTGTAGTTTACTGAGGAATTCCACTTAGTTTTGAAACTAAGCACCTTGCGGCATTTCTTACTGCTCATATTTCAGGTATATATAAATTAATTTAGAAGTAAATAATCTATTCCCAATAGTTTTTTTTTTGTAATTTAAAAAGAATCCTTAAATCGATTAATCAAATCGTATTGATTCGATTATTTGAATCGATTCACTTTAAACGAGATTGATCTAAAAAGCCACCCAAGTTGAATTATCCTCTTTTTTAAATCGGTCATAAAAATGTTATTTCGAAAATATTTTTAAAATAACGTTCTCAATAACCGACATTTTATCAAAGCTCAGTTAATACGTCTTTGTCCTATCACAAGACCATCTGTATGAGATGAATCATGTGCTATAAAAATGCGTCATAAATTTTAATATAGATGTAGAAGTGGTATACGCGTAAAATACTCTTAAAACTTTGAATCACTATTTTCTGAGGAATTCCACGTTTATCTAAAAAAACGTATGACGTTTACATATATTCTTTGTCTGACAAGGAAGTATATTAGTGAAGTTGGAAATACCGACTGTAATCTATAGGTACTCGTACATATAACAAAACTGTAACTGATCGCTGTCTGTACATGGAAGATATTTAAGAAAAAAACTATTATTGAAGGTCTTTATTAACACAATAGAACCCAAAACTGTGATTTTAAAAATTTGTCTGTTTGTCTGTACGTTTGTGCGCGCTAACCTCAAATACGACTTAACTGATTTTGGTGCGGTTTTCACTAATGTATTGTGATAAGCTTTACTTAACATTTAGTATTTTCTTTTTTATTCATAAATAAAAATTTATGTCGAATTAAAGAATCGCCGAGGGACGAACCCAAGAGAAGCGATGGTGAGTCGCTAGTATATAATATAAACAATGTTTACTATTCAAAATGCATTTAATTCGAACGTATAAAACTAAACAAAATCACCATGACATTAAAAAAATAACACTATTAATAGCCCATAAACCTATATATTAACATTTTACTCCCCTTCATACTTTCTTTTATTTACATAACGTTTTCATACGTTTGATCTTCACGTTTCCTTTGGTTACATAAAATAAACATGATGCCATTTCCAATACCTTCTGGTCTGTGGTGCGGTCGATGACACGGCCATTGACCTCTGCTTATAAAATACCCTTGTACCTGTAGCTTATTGGTGAAGAAGTTATGAGTGATTCGTTACACAGTTCCGGTTTCGTCCAAATACCTCACTTGATTGAATATAAAAGTTTATAACAACGTGCATCATCTCTCTATACGTATAGAATATTATACTTACTAACTGACTCATTTCAAAATGTTTGTTTCGCTTTAACTATATAACTAAATCTAGATGACTAAACATATTTTAGTATAGAAAATACTAGAAAAATTCAGTAATTGTAAAACATAGTAATAGTACTCTAAATTTAGCTTTTTACGAGCTAAGAGAAGACGTAACTAAACGCTTCGTTATCTTAAAGAGGCCGTGACAAGTATTTTTATTCAGTACATTTTATACGAGAATCGAAACCACGGCCTTCGAAATTGTTAATAGAATCGGTTATGTAACTCACTGTGCCGCATAACTTTTATTTATATTATACAAATGATGTCAATTTAAAATTTAGATGACCAGTCGATCTGACACAGCAAATTTGCATAATGAATTTTAATAAGAAAATACATAATGATGCAAGAATGCAAATAGAATGTAACATTTCAATTATATTTCGCAAATATTTTTATATTAAAAGTGATAAACATAGCTTAAATACTTAAGTTTCTTGATATCTTTGTATGTATATATATATATATATATATATATATATATATATATATATATATATATATATATATATAAAGAACTAACGATACGCACTTGCTTTACTTAGGTCCTTGCCATAGATAATAGTAATTTTTAAAGTACTTAAATTTCATTTAAACCATTGTAATAAAAAATATATAACAAACTATTTATCCTTACACGCTCAAAATATATTGACCTGATGTTGTGTGATCTAACAACAAACAAATAAATACAATAGCATAGGAATCTATACTAATATTATAAAGAGGTAAGAGTCGGTTTGTTTGTTTGAATGCGCTAATCTCAGGAACTACTTATTCGATAGGAAAAATTATTTTTGCATTAGTTAGCCCGTTTATTAAGAAAGGCTATAGGCTATATATCATATAATATATAGTCTATCTATTCCATACTAACCGTTATAATGTACCCAGGGACGAACCCGAGCGAAGTGAGGGTTTGTCGCTAGTATTAAAAAAAACGTTGTAGCTCATAAGTATGTCTGACGGGCATTTCCTATTGGACCAGTGATAACGGGTTTGATTCTCGTATAAAGCGATTGTTTTTAATTGAAGAATGTACATCTTCGTCTGATATGTTCATATGCACTGTTTTGAGTTACTAATTAAAAAAATACAATCAAATTCATAAAAATCTACAAAATAAGTTTAATTAAATTAATATAATTTCAAGGAAATTCTATAGCAGAAACTAAACCACAATAATTTATGACGATTTAGAATTTATAATAAAAAATGTATAACACTATTTTATGTAAAGGTTGGGAAAATGTGGCATGTATGCAGATGTTTTAGAATTTTAACAGTATGATTATATTATTATTATTGAAACTAACAAAAAAATATATGTATGTCCTACTATTTTTTGTCCATCGGCTCATCTCGCTTTAAACGTTAACAAAAAATTTTATAAATATAAACAAAAATACATCGTTTTGTTGCTACGAAGTACACAAACGAACAGACACAATTTGACATTTATGATCATAAGAAAATATAAATATGTACATGTAAATATATATTAAAAAAAAACAATTAAAACTTAACCCAAGCAAAGTAAAAAGCAACAGTTAGTTCATAACAAAACGAGTACAGCTTTTAAACAATAGCATAAAAGTAATTATTAACATGTTTGTCTGATAAACTCACGTAAGTGGCCCACTGACACACTTAAAATGCACGCTTGTGACATCGCGTATGCATTTATTATGCACTTAAGATATTGCAAATTCGAAAAAAATATTTCAAAATACGCATACATAAACTATCGACCTCAAAACTAAATAATTTTCGCTGAAATCAAATAGTTGTATGAAGAATTTATATAGTACTAGCGACTCACCCTCGCTTTGCTCGGGTTCGTCCCTAGCTTGCTTCCCAATACAAATTTTCATTCCCATTTTCACCCCCCCAAAAGGGATGATTTCCGGGATAAAAAGTATCCTATGTCCTTCCCAAGGTCTCAAACTATTTTCTTACCAAATTTCATCTAAATCGGTCTAGTAGATCCAGATATTACTCCCTACAATCTCACAAACTATACCTCTTTATAATATTAGTATAGATATATTCTTTCTAGCTATTTACACTACCTGTAAGTCCAGCACAGGGACGACCCACGAGCCAAACTAGCACCCCATCCCACCATCCCACTTATCGACATCGTGGGCAAAATTAACATAGCTCTCTCCCTTCAAAATACCTTGGAAAGAATTATGTGTAGGTAAAAAGAACACAATTTCTGAGAGAACTAACAAAGACTCATATTCCTTCGTTCATAATGGCAATGACACAGGAGTATGATGAAATTATTCAAGAACCCTGATCAAGTTTCGTCTACTTTAGTGACCTTTTGCAATACACTTATTTAACACACACAGTATCAAGAAGCAAGTTTATAAAATTGTCTTTCTAAAACAAAAAGTAACCTTGGTTACATTATAGCGGGAGTTCTCAACCTGGGGGGCTTCATCGCCCTAGGGAGTATAGTGTGAGTTTATTTTGTTTAACATAAAAAAAATCGTTAAAAATTAAATAGTTAAAATAAATAGTTGAAAATTAAATAGTTAAAATAATGTGTTTTATTATATAAAAAAATAAAGGCAACCTTGGCTGAAAATATTTTTTATAATCCTGGGGGGGTCTTAACTGAAGAAAGGTGGGAAACTCTGCGTTACAGCATAGTAGTAAAAAATTAAACAATTAAGTAACAAAGTATAATCATAATGAAGCTACTTAAAATATTTTATGACATTTAAAAGTTTAAAATAATTATAAGCTTTCGAATGCACTTTTATGTCTCCATTCACATAAAATTATCTACATAATACAAAACATTACTTCATTTACTTATTACTTTGTAAATACTGATAAATGCAAGTAACACTATGCTTGCGTGTTCAAATTTGGTTTATCTGTAATACCTTTTTTGATAATTTACAATAAAAAGAACTGATTTCAATGTATTAGAAAACACCTAGGTTCCTTACATTGTATTTTTGTCATAGAAGTAAGAAAGAAAATTAAAAATTTCAGTATAAAATTCGACGAGTTATGTATTATGGCATGAATAGTATGGAATTTTGCATCTCTGTTCTTTATTCACTTGTAAGCAGGTACAATAACAGGTTTTACAAGCCCTAAACAACGTATTAAGTTTAGACAAATTATGTGTTACATTAAATTTTGTGTGTAATTAACGCTTTTCAACTTAAACCTTTGTCTTAATAAATAGACAAATGATTATACGAGAATCAAGCCACAAAATAAATTACGTGAGCGTGTGTGCTTGTTAAATTTTCACCCTGTAATGTCTAAATGTATTAGAGTAAAATTTAAATTGGTAATAACTTATATTCCGAATATATATATATATAAAATTTAAAACAAGATAAATAGAAGCATTACATAAACTTTAATATTAACTATCACATGCACGTCTTAAGATGAAAGCTTAACGAAACGAAAAGTAGAAACTATTCCCATACAAATCTTCATATGTACATATCTTGTATGTTTATTTAAAACCATACCTCATAAAAAGATTTTTAAATTGCATTGAAATGACGTATTTTTTTTTAGATTTTTATTATTCAATCATTATAGAATGACTTGTCTGTAAGTCCGCTGAATTAACATTTACTCTAATTTTTCGAACATACCTAAGACACGACCGAAATCTAATCAATTATAACAAAATCTAAAAGTTCTTTCTCATTACCAACGACATAGATTCTAAAAAGATCTTTTTAATATTAATGTATGTATGTATGTATGTATGTTTGTATGTATTCAGCCCTTTTTAACGTCCCACTGCTGGGCACGGGCCTCCCTTTAATACGAGGGGGATCATGCCATAGTCTAACCACAGTGGTCAAGTGCGGGTTGATAGACTTCACATGTCTTTCGAAAACTTGCTAGGTTCTCTCAGACATGCAGGTTTCCTCACGATGTTTTCCTTCACCGTAACGCAAGTGGTAATAATGTTAGAAATAATTCGCACATGAAAATATCTGAGGTGCTAGACCCGGGATTTGAACTCCCTTCACTTAGCTTTAAAAGCGAGCGCATTACCACTGAGTTATCACTGCCTATAATAATAATAATATTATTTAATACCAAAGTCAGGGTACAATATACCAATCTATCTGTATAAAAGGGAAAACAATTATTACACCCCTACGCATTAAACTACACATGTGTGCAACAGTCGGGAACGGCAGCTGCAAAACTTGAATCCAGTCACCGGTTCTCAAACTTTTATTATTAACTAAACAGTGCACTGACTTACTTGGTGTAAATTATAATCTGTTATTTTTATACCGTATATGTACTTGTTTGGACGATGTAGAATGATGAAATAAAATGTGTTTTTCTTATAATTAATATTCATATGTTACAAAGTCTCTTGTGAGCTCTTTGTGTATTGCCAGTATTAAAAATATTTTAGGATTTTGTATGTACCTATCAAAATAATTATATAAATAATTTATATTTTCTTATAAAGACCACTTTTATTACTATTATTTATAAAACATTTTTATTAATATTATTTAAAAGCTATGAATCAATGTGTGGCAAATTAATATCCATGCGATACAAATTAAGATGGCAATTTTAATTTAACATTGAATATGAAAACCGGTAAACAAAATGATATAAATGTGCGCAATTTGAATGAGCGTTATAAAATTTGGGTACAATGAACGGCACCGGATCGCCTTGAGAACGCGAAATGAAAATTGCAAAAGGAAATAAATGCTAACTAACGATTTTTTTGATGACATCATCTTGAACACGTGATTAGAAATTCATGTTATAGAAAATATGTATATTATTTAACGAAAAGCAATAAAATGACCTAAAATATGAATTGAAAACGTCGCATTTTCTAATATATAATAACGACTAATAACTCGGCAAAATTTTCCACAGGAAATACGTTATGAAACAATTATTCAATTTATAAGCGAACAAAAGAGAAACAAATAAAATAATACGCCCATTAATAAAAGTTGGGTAAAATCACTAATGCGTTTGAGAAGCGCTTTTCGATAATATTTGGGGTACTTTTTTTGTTGTGCATCTCGTAACGTATGGATGGGTGCCTTTGCCTGGTTTTTTTTTTCGAAAACTTGACCCCCTCTGAAGTTTGTCAGTTATGACTCGACCGTTGACGCGGACGGTTGTTCTCGCGTGCTCTTTTCATCTAGTCATTGTCCAAAATTATTTTTCTAGTATTATTTCTGTAATCTGTAGTGGTCTAGAATAGTTTAGTTGTAATTAAATAGCTGTGTTTGTAATAGAAATTACGAAGACTGATTTTAATGAACGGATTTGGTTTGCTTTGGTAAGTTTTTGTTTGAGCCGTCATGTTTTGTTTCAACTGAGCTTTGAATGTTAAAAGTTATTTATACTTTTTTTGTTTTTTTATTTTAATTAGTGATTAATGTATTGTTATAGATTAAAAAAAACAACATTATTTTAATTTCTATTGTTTTTTTTTTAATTCGAGTGTTCATTTCAATTTTAAGTGATATATAACATAATTTTTCATAAGAAACCCATGTTTGCTACATTAAAGTACCGAAAGTGGACAGGTTTCTTTGACAGACTAAATTTAGATCAAGTTTACAAGTTCACCTCAAGTTGATTAACCTTCCAAGCTTGCCCTTGACTATAGTTCGTTAAGATTCTTAGTACATACGTCGTTATGTCATTATAATTTTTACATATAATAACCTTATTGCTAACCAAATATAAAATAATTTATATATTTCCTATAAACTAGTGATGACAATCGACTTTGTCTACATAACGTTAATTAATTATTAAGATTTTCATGAATTATTTTTTGAATATTTTACAGTTATTAATTAGTAAGTTTTAGCTTTATTCTTAAATACACAACTTTTATAAGAATATTCTAAAATCTTCTATTAAAATTGTTTCAAAATCTTGATTATTTAATTAATAAGTAACAAGTTACTTAACTAAAAATTAAGTAATCTACAAGAAGTTGACTTCTAATTAATATTTTTAAACTCCAATATGTTGCCATAGTAACATTAATTTCGCTAAAACATTTCAGTCTAGGCCAACGTCAACCAGTCGAAGCGATTTTAACTTCCCCCGTATTGTATAACGAACACGTTTTTAATCCAATTCGGTTCGTTGTTCACTTGTAAAAGTTTGTTCTGTAAGGAAACCTTTCAGAAAATTGCCTTTCGATCTCGAAGCTTTTGTTATTTTTCTGGTACTATATATATATATATATATATATATATATATATATATATATATATATATATATATATTATTTTGGTTTGATTTGAGTTGCATTTTCTAGTGGTCGGGAGTTTGATTCTTGCTCTTAAGGGTAAAGCATATTAAATATACCGTAAAACCGTAAAGTATGACAGACAAGGGGTTTTCTACATTTTATACTGAAAGATTGATACATACACACTTTTAAAATATGATAAATATTAAATGTGGAAATGATGGTGAGTAATATCGTTACAAACTATTTCATAGAAACGCATGTTTACAAAATACATTCCGGGAAGTGACTACATATAATATAAATACTAGGTATTCGAGATAATTGAGATTTCGTTTTTATTTCTAGGTCGAATGATAACAATGAGTTTGTTGAACTTAATGTGGTCACATATATTTTTATTAAAATATACTTATAATAATTATTTATAGTTCAAGTATGGGAAATGCAAAAAAGTTTTTATAGTAATATCATAAGTTTGTGTGTATGTATGTGTGTTTGTTACTTCTTAAAATTGTAACCTTATATATCCAACGTTAACACCAAGTAGATTCTATTTAAATACCTAGCACGCAAGTGAAGCCACAGGATAAAACTACATAAAATATACTATACAAGCGACTTATCTTACCTCCATTTTGTTTGTTCGGGTACATCCTTAAGTGATAGGAATATTATATACAGCTAACGCCATCTTTTGGCAAACACACACAAACTGGTGATATTTAAAATAATTTTTTTAGTACGTGATTTGTCATAGAAAAAATCTTTCTCTACGGTAAATCTAAATCGTCTAATCTACGAACGGATCTGCGGCCGGATGGTTTTTATATTAATTCACCAAATCGATTATACTATCGGGTTTTCAAAGAAATCTTAGTCATAAATTGTAAGAAATAGGGGAATATCTTAGTATTATGATAAATATACTTTTAAGGAAAATAGATTATTATATATTATCTATACATTTAATAAAATTGTAACTAAGCCGAATCTGTACATTAAATATGTTTTGGAAAATCTTATTGAAATAAACATTATTATCGACACAGAGGCCGAATCTATAGTTTTTAGAATTTTTGTCTGTCTGTCTGTTACCGCATCACAGAAAAACCGCTGGAGGGATTTTGATGAAATTTGGTATGGTGATAGCTGGTTATCCGGGTCAACATATAGGATACTTTTTACCGCGGGAAAATGTCTAATTTCTGAGAAAAAAACACAAATACTGCAATGTAAGAGTATACTAATATGTAAAACCTAAGAATTTGGTTTTTGATCTTTCGAACGCGGGCGGAGCCGCGGACAATGCTAGTCTATATATAAAATAGGCAAAGAAAAAACAGTTTAATGCCGTTTTCTCCTCTGTTTTTCAAGCGATTTTCTTGTTTCTTTATTTACTGTAATGATTATTATCGAATTCCGCCCACGAGACGGACTAGTTAAAATGAATGTACATATTCCTAATACATACACCGTAAACAAAAATGTAATAAACCGGTATTCTGTAATAGGTTCGATTCTCACTCTTGACTTGTATTCATGTACGTTTTGTTTGGGGTCAACGCCCAGCGCATTGGCTGAAAGTAAACAAAAATAAACTTATAACTACATATCTTAAATATATACCTACTAAATCTCTTATTAACTAGGAAATATTTCTCATTCGTTAAATGAAATAGAGAATTGTGTTCTATTGGTTGCTCGATTGCTTATTAAAGCAAATAGTTGGGTCTTAGTGTACGAGAGCTACCAGCAATGATTACGACTTAATTCGTATATTTCGTTTTAGTCCTTCTATTCTGATAGCAATATGTATAGTATACTAGCGACTCACCTTCGCTTCGTTCGGTTTCGTTCCTAAGGACGTTTTGGCGGTTTTTATGGAATAGATAGAATATATGTACATAGGTATAGAAAAGTAGGTAAGTAGTATCAAAAATATAAAATACTAGCGACTCACCCTCGCTCCGCTCGGGTTCGTCCCTGGGGTGTGGTCTGGGAGGACCACCCTTATCCTTATAACTTAGGGGTATAGAAAATAGATAGTAGCCGATTCTCAGATCTACTGAATACGCATATAAAATTTGGTAAAAATCGGTAAAGCCGTTTCGGAGGATTACGGTAACTAACATTGTGACATGGAAATTTTATATATAAGATATATATTATATTGAAAAATAATTGATTTCCCTTACAAACTTTCACCCACTTTTTCAACCCCTTAAGGGATGATTTTTTGGATAAAAACTATCCTATGTCCTTTCCAGGGTTTCAAACTATCTCCATACCAAATTATATCCGAATCGGTTAAGCGGATTAAGCGTAAAAAGGTAACATTCAGATTTATAATATTAGTATGGATAGAATGTCTATTTCAATATTATATAATATTTTTGTTGTATCTCTATCGTTTCCTTGACGTAATCTGACATTCTTAAGATTTTCTCGCCTACAAATCGTCTTTTTATGAGATGCAACTTTAAAACTGGTAACTTAAAACCGGTGGCAGTTCAAACTGTCAGCAACCATCTGATCCGATTTGAATAATTCATTAACAAATATTATAGTAAATTAAATTCTTGTATACAAATGTCAACTAAAAGCTAACTTTTTTTACGAATTAATTATTATGTAATATACATTTCCAACACCCAGGGACAGGGGATTTGGTATTTAGATTTCAGCCAGTCGTTAGAACCAATTTGATTTGTGACTGTGACGAATGGTATCGCTTCCTTGACTGTTAACTGCCGTGCGATTGTCATACCTATACTTTATAGTGACAAATGAATACGTAATACGTACATGTGATGTTGTGATGAGTTTTCAAAATTGTATTGTACCTTATTGATGGTTGTTAACAACTTTGAGGAACCATTACCTTATAGTCTTACCTTGTCCGTCCGTCTGTCCGCAGCTTAGCTCAGAGATAGTATTAGAAAGGTGTTTGGCATGAATATACATATTAGTCACGTGGTTTATTAATCTTGAAAAAAAAAATTTTTAGGTTACCTCTTACATAGAGTGGGGATGTTCTTTTTTCTCGTCTGCCCCACGTTATGGGATATCGTTTGATGTCGTTCAAAAACATTGCGGGTTTGTGAAAACTATTTTTCGATTAATGGGTCCGTTTGTGAAATATTAAGCTTTAAAATGTTAATTTTGTTTGAGTCAAGGGTAACCTCTTCCCTTCCAGCTAAGTGGGTTGTTTTTGGATATGTGAAAAATTTCATGGTAGTAGTACGTATAATGAAGTTAAAAGAAAAACTGAGCCGCCGAAACCGTTAACGTTAAATGTTCATAGTATGAATCAACAAAAAGCCCTCTTGATGAAAAACTACTCTACATGCGCGTGGTCCGACACGCACTTGGCCGATTTTTTTATAATAGCTAGATTGTTTTATAAAAAAATGCATGTTCTTAGTTATGTTTATTTTGTTTTCCCATGTGTCTTTTGTATTTATAATATAACATGCAGGTAGCGCCATCTTTTGACCAGTTTCATTACTAATAGTGGCCTACGTGTATTAAATTTCATCGTACAAAAACCACTTAGCTCATTTTAATAGAAGTGGAATTGTTAAAGTGATATAAAGTACCTATATACATACATAGACCACTGTAAAATACACCCCACCAAGTTTTACCCTATTATTTCGGCGTCATCAGGTAACAGAAACAAAAATGTTAAAAGAATAACAATCTTTCACACGTAAAGCCCACAATCGATCGAGAAACAATTTCCATTCTGTTATTTACTTGTTTCTTTGTTATTCAGGCGCCAAATTGTACTGCGGTACGGAATACCTTGCCTTTGTTTCACTATTTCTTTCATATTTGAAGAAAGACTTATAAAAACTATATAATACATGACTTAACTCCATGGCTCTAGAAAGAAAGAATATATAGATAAAGAAATTTGCCTTAGAAGAACTATTACAATTGTTTTCTTAAAACAACATCTAAATTATTTATTCACCAGCGACTTACCTTAACTTCGCTTCGGATTCGTCCCTAGACAAAAAATCTATCCCACGGGAACTGTACATTTTTCCGGGATGATACATAGCTTATATCCGGGATTATTTATGCTTATATAAGCTTAATAGTTTTTTTTTAAAGTAACATATTTTCTTGGAAGTTTCTACCTGCGTAGTCAAGGGTTAAATAAATATTTAGAATTGTTCGCTTAAACCAGGTAGTAGTAAACGTTATCGAAAACAGTACAATAAAAGTTTTGGCGTCAGACACTATATACCTGTCGTGATGGGATTCCCATCTTTGTGCGGGCAAAATAAATACTCAATAAATGCTCGCTTTTCGTATATAAATTGTTATTTTTCTTCTATGGCTGTGTAAAGTGAGATTTTGTTTACGTATATTTATTTCTAAATAAAACTGCACTATAAACTAACTACTAACTAACTACTTTTTTTTTTTACTTTAAATACTATTATAATTAATTCCCCATCGATATTTTTGATCCTCACAAAACCATGAATTTGTATGTATGTCACAAACATTTACACCACGTGGACTCTATCCAGTACTCTATCATAACATTCTAAAAGTTTAATTTTGTTCTATTTTTTATAATATTTAATAAAAATCTTAAATTATAAACACAAGGCAATATAGGAAAAAAGTCCTCATTACTCATCGACTCAAAGACTTGCCACTCGCGATTAATCAAATTAATTACTTTCATTTCTTCGTAAGAGACTCTGCGATATAAGTTACGAGATAACAGCGATTTACGTATACTTATAATATTTTCTAGTATGTATTATATGTATGAAATAAAATAATAAGAAACCCCTTAGCTTAACGGTTTATGGAATAGTAAGGAGTAGCGACTCACCCTCGCTTCGCTCGGGTACGAACCTAGGGACGACCCTAGGTTGATTCCATATACAAACTTTCATCCCCTTAAGGGATGATTTCTGGGATAAAAAGTATCCTATATTTTTCCCAGGGTCTCAAACTATCTTCTTACCAAATTACATGTAAATCGGTTTAGTAGATCCAGAGATTACCCTCTACAACCTCACAAACTTACAAACTTTACCTCTTTATCATATTAGTATACATAGATTGAGGTGAGGATTGCAAGCAAGCGTTTTAATCTTTTACTTTTTTTCATTATTTTAAAGAGGTGATTTTGATTTAATAATTCCGCAAAAAACCCTGAAAAAATAGTTTTATTTAAAATGTCAAATATTCGCGCAAACCTAAGAAAGTATACTGCCTAAGATATTTCTCGCTATCCATCAACTCTTTAGGCTCATAATTTGTCCTACTATTATAAATACGAATATAAATAGTTTCTGAAGATGATTGTATTTTGTATGTTTTTTTACTCAATCGAGTAAAACTTTTAACAAATTACCATTTAGGTCAAAATTTATACACTAATCTAGATCATGGCTTTAATTGACATAATATATAGTTGCGTTAAATATTGCTATGTTTTTCAAGCATAGAAAATTTAATCTTGATAACAAACCGCTTTTATATCTAACTTACGCCAAGTCCCTCACAAATGGGCTCTCGTACTACGGATATGCCATCTTGACTATTGATTTCTGATGTACATAGCTCTCGCCATTGCAGTGATAATGCAATTACATCTGTCTAGTAATCAACTTATGTGTTATATAATTTGCTTTGGTTTGTACTTTATAGTAAATATGAACAGATGATTTTTGTCGTTTTAACTTTAAATTATATGGATTTTTATTTCTAAGTTCTCAAGTTTGATTCTGTGTAAGGTAAATATTTTATTGACAGTAATATTTTAATATATATTTATATATATTTGGCTTAAACTCTTGTTTACAGTTGCCATCGATGTATAATAGAATACTAAATGTTGTGTTACATGGTACATTTTTTAGTTTTCTACTTACTACATCGTTTGTAGACACCACCTTGTCTAAGAAGATGAAGCTGGTTTTGAAGCTAAAAAATGATCAATGGTAATGACCTCAACAGAGCTTACAAGACCAGTTAGAGCAAGTCGTTTACATTTTAAAATATCACATAAAAATAAAGACTAAGTGATCCAAGAAAATACGTAAAATGAATATGTATAAGTAGCTTAAGAAAAATACGTTACTACAATTTACATTACAATTCTATTAAACGAATCTACGATAGAAATCTTAAGGGTCCTAATCATAGACAAGTTATATGAATTACCCTGCTCTATCATTTAAATTAATGGCTAAAACGTATCTAACCTGCATTATATCGCCACCCTATGAGAAAAACACCCTTAACTACTATCCCACGGTCAGGTGACTATTTCTTTCAAACAAAAGACGTTAGTACAACAAAAGCTGTATACATTTCATATCAGTTAACGGTTTCGACTCTTTGTTCACGTTTTCACCATCGAGTAGGCAAGTTCTTAGAAATTAAAATATTGCCAACTCCTTTATTTGAATATAAAATTCTAAGTTTGCGAAGTAAAAAGACCTATTAACAAGTTTTAGCCATTACGAAGCCTGTGATTTATGAAGAAAAAACTCTTCTTAGGTGTAATTTTAAGGTATAATAATATACTTTATTCTATCTGAAAGGCTAAGGTGCTATTAAAATTAGATAAGGATTCTGAATCTCGTTTCATGGTAGCATTTTCAAATAGAAATCGTTTTAATACAACTGTACGTATAATAAAACAGTAATTTAGCGAAATTGATGAGTGCGTTTCACGCAAAAAGTACTGTACCGATTTTAACTAAATTTCGTGTAGTGATAACTTTTTACTCGGATCAACATTTAGGATACATTTTATTATAGGAAAATCTTTCATTTTCACGGGAAAACACAATAACTGGTTCTATCGAGTCGTCTTTAGACATGTTTAACGCTGGCTAAACCTCAAAACAATGTGCCAGAAAATTGTACGTCTTAAATAAGGCCTACAGAAAAATCTGCAATAGCATAAGTCTTTCTCTTAAGGTACACTCGCAATAACTATTCATATCTGTTTAAAACGTACGTAGAGACGCACCCGAGTTTAGTAATCAATTATTTAGTTAAATTTTCATTCATAAGCAAAGAAAATATATATAAAAAAATATTTAACATACAATTAATGAAATTTAAAAACGCACACTAACCTATCTATCACTCTGTTAAATTATAATAACGTTTAAAACATTACATTTCTCGTATAGAAACAACGAATTCAGCTATGAAACTATACGTATATAGCTATTGGCCTTGTAATTAAAACCTTCATGTCTTACTTAATTTAATAGGGTAGAATTATTATTTAACTGCCTAAAGGCCGCCTAACACCCAATAACCACGCTTTTTCCGCCATTATCGCAACGAAAACGACTAAAACTTAACATTTTCATGTCAAAGCGCTGTAAAATTAAGTAGACGAACGATCGAAGGAACAATGGAAATAATGTTCTTGAGAAGACAATTTTTAGGGAAGGCTGTACTTTCATTTTGAGCGGAAGTTTTATTTCTTTTTCCGTTTTTTATTAACTTACTTTTTTTCTTTGATAGTGTTATAAAAGCTTGTATAGTGTAATGTAGAATAAAAAACATATATGTGTTGTAATATTATATTATATTATATTCTGGATGGACTTCGCTTATTTTATTATAAGGTTTGTTTTCAAGATTATTATTTTTGTTATATGAAAGTACTTTCAGTAGTGTTGTCTGGTCTACAGTTTGGGCGCGGATTCGATTTTCAAATCGCATTTTTGTTGGTAAATTCATATTAAATGTTTTAAACTGCATAATTTGCTTTCCAATATATATATATATATATATATATATATATATATATATATATATATATATATATATATATATATATACACATACATACATATAAGGGAAGGAGCGATGTTTAATTTCTAGAGAATTTTTTCATACAAGATCTATATATGTACTTAAAAAAAAATACACCGTCTGTTTATAGCGTACGATATACACGCACGTAGTACGATTATATTGCCATTTGCCGTTTATAATAAAACTTAAATAATTTAGATGTTCTCAAACTCAAAAACCATGTTATTAAAATACATTTGCATTCATCATTAATATATGTGTTTAACGAGCTTAATAAAGAAATAGCACACTAATAACTACCAAGTATACAGGTAATTTTAGGGCGTGAGGTTCATATTCCGGAACAGTAGTGAAGCCAAATAATCGTTTATTCGTAATACAACGCGTACGAGTCCAAAACCTTAATCAATCAATTACATGTTAAACCAACTGGATAGCATTATTGCTTAATCGTTACACCTTGGATTAGGGGTTTTTTTCACTACATCAGAGTGCTAGGAACAATATAGTAACTCGGTATCATAGCCATTTTTTATTTGGTATATATGAGAAATTAATTTGTATTTATTTTTATCTCAATATTGAGTTACAATGTTGTTCTTTGTAGATGTGGACATGTTTTGGAGCAAATTGAATTTTGATAATATCTTGTCATACTTAACTATTGCATGGGAGTAAAGTTGGTTTTTTGTTTATACTTTCTGTAACTGCTAATTCATTTTTAAACGTTTCTTCTAAATAAACTATACATATAATAATATTCTAAGTCGAATCTGTACATTAATTATTTTTTGGAAAATCTCGTTCAAATAATCATTATTAGCGATACGAATCTACATTTTTTAGAATTTTTGTCTGTCTATCTCTCTCTCTCTCTCTCTCTCTCTCTCTCTCTCTCTCTCTCTCTCTCTCTGTCTGGGAACGCATCACGAGAAAACCACTGGACAGATTTTAATGAAGTTTGGTATGATGATAGCTGGCTATCAGGGTCAACATATAGGATACTTTTTACCGCGGATAAATATCTCATCTCTGAGAAATCTATACTAAACGTCCTATATATTAGTTGGACTAGTCTCTTTGAAGGTTTTCATTAAATACAAAGTTATATTATTTTGTTACATTTTATATAACTTGACTGATTGTGGAAGGTCACATTTACTTATTAACATTCTAAGAGTTTAGTTTATTTTAGATAGTCGATGTAATCAGAACGACAAAGTACAAGCAGCAATGAGCTTGTCGACTCGGGATTAGGCACTTCAAGGATTACGTCTCATTTTGTAACGAAGGACGTCTTTTAACAGTTTTAACATCTTTTAACTTGTATACTTGATTTTGTTTATTCCAACAAAGTCCGTGTCCTACTTTTATGAATCAATTGTTCTGAAATTACATTTAGAATATAATATAAAAAATGAAAGAAAATCTTTATACAAATTTTAATGGTTTCTAATTCCAATAAAATGTAAATGTCCATATATTCTTCATTATAAAAACAATCATGTGATGAAATTTATGGTTCGATTATATCTATAAAAAGTAAATATTTTTCTGCAATACTTACATATGTACATATATCCGTGCAATCTACATTAGACTTTTTTTGCAACAGCTAATTTAATACAAAAGTTTTACTAGAATATTTCTTTACTAGGGCAAGGTTAGAATAAATTAGTGCTATTTAATCCACATTCTAATCTATCTCCAGTGGCAAGACAAAAAACGTTGGAAATGTTAATTGGACACCTTCAATAAAATAAAAAAGTTAAAAGAAATTGTTGACAAACTTGAGTCACGCGTACTCCGTGTTAAGATTAGAGATACGAGTAGCATGGTGGAAAATATTTAAATTATGTTACCTTACCGGCCAATAAACGTTTGAACTGTCCATGGCGCCACTGTCTTTGATATATGTATGGAAATTTTAGTTCCAAGTTCCGCCGCTAGGTTTAAGCTGGCCACTGGTTGGTATCTATCAATGCCGTGGAGTTCATTTAATTTCTTTTTTGGAAGCGTGTTTTGGTGTGAGGTTATCTCATATATTCTTTGTAGAAAGGATACATTTGTTTATATATCGCAAGTGTTTTTGTATAACCACTGATTTTATACTAATATGAATAATTCTAGCTTCTTTAAGTAATGCATTTTGAATGTAACTGAAAAGATATACCTATAATTAAAGCTTTTTGTATTGTATTTTAATCTTTTGATTAAGATTCTAATATAAAATCATACTTTAAATACAAACTAACAATTTGTCAGGTAGTTACTAGTAAAAATATATATATCTAAAATTCTAATTTATATGGGTCAAATCTATAACCAATACGAAAGTTGGACGCCGCGTGTGGAGCGGCTTTCAGCATCATTTGCTTACCGTGAGCTCCATTGAGCATTAAATTTAATTCGTTCGTATTCGCATTGAAAACCAAGTTTATCGCTTCAATAGATTTTTGCCTTTATTGACTTATGATTTTATTAATATTATTTACTTAGATTTTTAATGTTAATTGACGGCACTTTTAACTTCTATTTCCAATGGTTAAAAATAATTTTTCAAAATTCTGTATTTTCTTGTAACATCAGCTAGCTATGTTAATTAAAAAAAATTAAAACGTCTTGTAAATGAAAAAGAAATCATATCTCGTTTATAAGAAAAACCGTTTTAAGGCCCTTGAACTGTAGTCCAATGTCTATCCTTACATATAAACTATAACTCTATGTTCATAATATCTACATCTATATATATATATATATATATTATATATATATATATATATATATATATATATATATATATATAATATAAGTATGTTTATTTGTCATTTCACGTCAAAACGGAGCGACGTGATAATGTGATTTTTGTATGGAGGTAGTTGGAGTGCCGGAGAGTGTTCTAACCTATTTTTTTTAAATGTTTCATTCCTACGAGAAGTAATGTTATAATAAAACTTATACAAACTATGGAGATAATCGAAAACCTCGAGTGACATAATATAAATAAACATGTAGGGACATTAACACACCGCACCATCTAGTTCAATGGTAAGCTACGAGGATACATATATCAGATAATTGATACACTATATGTATATAATTTTAAATACATACATATTATAAATACTAGCATTGCCTGCGGCTCCGCCCGCGTTTAGATGACCAAAGAACCAAATTCTTAGGTTTTAAATATTAGTATACTCTTACATTACAGTTTCTGTGTTTTTTCTCAGAAATGAGGTATTTTCCCGCGGTAAAAAGTATCCTATAAGTTGACACGGATAACCAGCTACCACCATACCAAATTTCATCAAAATTCCTTCAGTAGTTTTTCTGTGATGCGGTAACAGACAGACAGACAGACAAAAATTCTAAAAACTATAGATTCGGCCTCTGTATCGAAAATAATGTTTATTTTAATAAGATTTTTCAAAAAATATCTAATGTACAGATTCGGCGTAGTTACAATTTTATTATAGGTTTGTATAGATAAACACCTCATGACTGGAATACAAACATTCGTGCTTATCACACAAATTAATTCCCCCAGCGGCACTCGAACTCGCGACCGCTGCCTCAGAAGGTAGGGTCACTACAAACTGAGCCAAACGTGTCGTCGAGTATGCTTCTATTTATCTAATAACTAACCCGAGCAAAGCTGCGCCACTAGTAATTTATGTATCAAAGTATACAAACAGCTGATATTTCACATCGCAAGTTATTTCTTAACAAATTGGCGGTGTTCCGACCCAAATACCTTTTATCTTTACCATATATTCTACTTAAACTGGTTTTATGCGAACGTGACTCGAACTCAACTCCTTTTAGGAATATAATAAAATTTGAATCAAGTTTGTTCTATAGAACTTGGTTGGTTTACATCAGAACTTTGCAAGCCGATGTACGTACTCGTACCTAAGTTACCACGAAACCAAATATGGGATAATTAACGCTAAGACGGAATCAACTAATTAATTATTTAGTTGTAAGCTTTGTTCTAATAAAGTTATAAAATTTATCTAAAACCTCGTATATCTTAACATCGTTGTTTGAAGTTTTGGTCTTGTTCACTGTATATTTGAAAGAGAGTAGTTAAATATTATAATGAGGTCGGTCATTATAATTATAACCTACGAATATTTTTCTATACATATAATAAAATTGTAACTAAGCCGAATCTGTACATTAAATATTTTTTGGAAAATCTTATCGAAATAGACATTATTATCGACACAGGCCGAATCTATAGTATTTAGAATTTTTGGCTATCTGACTGTCTGTGGCCGCATCACGGAAAAACCACTGGAGGGATTTTGATGAAATTTGGTATAATGATAGCTGTTTATCCGGGTCAACATATAGGATACTTTTTACTGTGGGAAAATATCTCATCTCTGAGATACCTATACCAAAAGTTAAAACGTACGTAGTTACGAACCCGAGCGGAGTGAGGGTGAGTCACTAGTTTTATTATAAAATCTTTTCATAAAACAGAAAAACTATTATGGAGTAAATAAAGATTTGATATGTCTCCGTGACATATTAAATTGTAAGAATATTTCCATTTGAAGTCGCAACGTAGTTTAACTATTACTAAGCTCGATTTCAGTTAAATTGAAACGCATCTAAAGCAGTTTCAGTAATTTTAAATTAGCTTCCTCCGTTTCCTAGACCAATCTCTTAATCCTGATTGTAACGAGTTCCACAATGTTTTTAATTAAAAACCATTTACTTTATAGGAATATGTTGAATTGTGTTTTCTCTTTAAATAAACTACCAAATCACCCTCGCTTCGCTGGGGTTCGTCCCTAGTGGAAAACAAAACAAATCGAAAACCGTACATTTTTCCGGGATAAAAGTAATCTATGTGCTATTGCAGACTATAATCTATCTCTGTGCCAAATTTCATCCAGATCTATTTAGCCGTTCTAGTGTGTTTTGATAACAAACACCCATCCAGACTTTCTCATTTATAATTAATGGGATCTGATAATGATTTTTGCATAACATAAGTCCATAATAAATAGATTATTTTAATTTAGGTCAAAGGAAAACTTTAAAAATCGTCGTATACATAAATAATAATAAAAAAGCCACAACAAATATAGTGCCTAAATAATAATTATATGTAAGTTCATACTAATATATTCGAAATTTCGTAGTAAAATCCGTTACTGTGACCTAAAAACATGGTGTACATCAATATAAGTATACCGTATCTAAAAATAGAGCCGTTCAGCAACAAGTGCTAGCCAATTGTTTACCCCCCGTGGACCGTTTGCGAAGCCGCGCCTTTTATCAATCTGTGGAAAAAGAGTGACATTTACTCTAACAAAATAATTTTTTTACACTATATATTATATATGTACTTCAGTAGGCATATTTTTTTATTGTTATTTATTTATAACATCGGAAAGATGTTTACAAAAATATTTAAATAATGAGACCTTCTTACTAAAGATGTGGAATCTAAATTTTAATTTTGAATAGCGCTTAGGATCGTTTTAATTTTAAATATGAATCATTAAACTCTTTTAAAAATTTTAATTCCGATTTTTTTCATACAACTCTAACAGCCAATTCTGCAAAATTTTCCCTTAATTATGGATTTTAAAGCTGTTATGTTGATTTTGACGAAATTATCCAAAAAAATTAACAAGTTTCATTCAAAACTTATTCATTTATCAAAATATAATAAGGAATTTAGTAATGAAAAAATATATTTCAAATAGCTTTCAAAAACAGAGTAACAAAAATAGTAAGTACTCTCATATACTATGTAGGTCACACAGCAATGCAACAGGTGTATGGAATCACGTAATTTTGTCCACCTATTTCCTTTGGTGCTACGGTTTTAACTACTCCAACCTGTATTTCCTGTTTTAGCTTCTAAACTCGGCAGCTCTTTGAAATTTATGTCGAATCTTTCACGAAGATACTTGAATATACATATATGTATATTTAATTATATGAATAACTAGCGACTCACCCTCGCTTCGCTCGGCTTCGTACCTAGCTTGATTCCCAATACAAACTTTCATCCCCATTTTCGCCCCCTTAAGGGATGATTTCCGGGATAAAAAGTATTCTATGTCCTTCCCAGGGTCCCAAACTATCTTACCAAATTTCATTTAAATCGGTTCTGTAGACCCAGAGATTACCTCCTACTACGTCAAAAACTCACAAACTTTACCTCTTTATAATATTAGTATAATTTTTCTTGGACTGGTTTACGCGAATATTTGACATTTCGCAATTATTTTGATTTTTGGGTACCGCGAATGCTTTCACTTTACAGCAATCTAACAATAGAAGAGAAGCTTTTAGATTTCTCAAAAATCATTGCATAATTGTTACATACCATGTACCCACAAAATTATACAATAACTTGGAAGTAATAGAAAAATGACACCCAAGATCTTACAACACTTGTTAATTTAATTTTTTTTTTAATTATATTATCTGTGTCAAGAGATCCTTAATGATTCATTTAATTATTTTTTTAAATTTCAAACACTCTTAAATTTTCAATCTAAACAGGTTTAATTACGAACATTTTTTTATAATAATATTATTATCAATCTCAAAAGTCTATACAATATAGCTAAATAATAAAACCTTATTATATTCAGTTCACTTTCTTACCGTTCTTTTGAATGTTCCTTCAGGTTATGAAATACCCGGGCGGAGACAAATTGCGCTTCACAAGTTCCTTGCGAGGGTCTTCAATGCAAGTTGGGTTTTATTTCCAACTGTCGTCGACAGTCGGTCAATTTGTTCATACCATTACGCCTTGTTTTCCGTCCAATAACCTCTCTATATAATGTTACCCGTATTTTAACAAAGAAGGTCTTATATATTCTTAAGTGAATTTTTAGTTGCCATGTTTTATTATTAGATTTTTATTCATATTATTCCTCTTTTGCTCATATGACTATTTAAAGTTGATTTGTCTGTATCTATCATCGAATTTTAGATTTATAAATAAACATTGCGTTTTTTAAATTGTCAATTTTATTTTCTGTTTAGTTTTTTTATTTATTTTAAAATAAATTTAAAATTAAAAAAACACTCAACACAAAAGCCAATCCGTTGAAGGCATTTCAATGAGCATAAACACGATATCTATGCAGTATTATAGTAGAGAGTTGAGTATCTTGCTTATTCCAGGTGACGCAATGTCACTGAAGTAACGGGATACCAAGTTTCTAATAAATTACATCTGTGGAAAATACTTATATCCTTTTACCTAGAAAAGAGCTGATAAACTGCACACGGCTGATTTTCTTGATTTATAACTAAGAACACTCGATTAAGTCACCTTTTAAACGAAAAAAACGTAATTAAAATCGTTTCATCCGTCATGGCGCTACGGAGCGACAGACAGATAAACTTAAAAACACCTCTCCTTTGTGTGGGGGGTTAGGTTAGTAGTAGTTAGTAATATAGTAATTTGATGACTGTCGGTCTAAACTAGGAATCCAACTATCTATACATATATTATAATAAAATTCTAACTAAGCCGAATCTGTACGTTACATATTTTTTGGGCAATCTTATTGAAATAGACATTATCGATACAGAGGCCGAATCTATAGTATTTAGAATGGTTGTCTGTCTGTGACCGCGTTACGTGAAAATCACTGGACAGATTTTGATGAAAACTGTTTATCCGTGTCAACATACAGGATACTGTTTCCTGCGGGCAAATATTTCATCTTTGAGAAATCTATACAAAACTTTAAAACGTAATTAGGCAGAAACCCGAGCGAAGCGAGTGTGAGTCGCTAGTTATCTATATGATCGATATAAATGTTCGCAACGTGCGCGAACCAAACCGATTATAGGGACTTTCAATAAAAAGTATGCAGACGTTTGGCCCAATAAAGGAGATTTAATAAAAAAACCCCTCATTGTGGTCGAATTAAAGAATTTATTTCTCAATCCATGGGAAGATCGTAAATAATGGAACTCGGCGAAATGGTAATGCTCAATAATAGGCAAACAGTCGTAAGATCGCAATATCGCTTCCCTAAGCCTTGAGAGCCCATTCTTTATCGTATCTCTTTTGGTAATATTGGATACGTATTAAGAGTGTTGGTAGAAACAAAGCAACACCAAAATTATTTGTTTTTTTGGAAAATCATCGCGAAAGCTTAGTAATTTAGTGAATTGACTTATTTTTAACATCTGGTAGATGAAAAAAAAATTGGCATCAAAGTTTCTCATGTGGCAGGTTATTGGTGAAAAAGTAAATTGTTACAGGGCTTTAAAAGATAATGAAAGCTCAATTGAAGTTAGAAAACTATTGAAATTCGTGTTTAAGCTTCTATTCTATCTTTAAATTTTAATTCACTATACTATAACTTTATCATTTATTATAAGAGATATGATGAGATAATATAGTTTTAATTATGTCTAGCGACTTACCGTTCCTAGGTAGGTTTAATTTTTTTTTGAGCGGTACTCTAATTCTTGTTCTAAAATAAAAGTAGCCTAAGTTACTCCTTATAAAATCAGCTATCTGTCAGTGAAAGTCCTGTCAAAACCAGTCCAGTCGTATCAGACATTAACCAGGACAAACAGACAAACAAAAATTTTAAAAATTGTAATTTTCTTATAAGTACCGTATTTAATTCCATATGCATTTAGTAAAAACCTATTATTTTGACATTACAAACAGACACTTCAATTTTATTTATCTGTCTATAAAGTTATATTGGCTACAGGAAAACCCATCGAGTTCTCTTTTTGTTAAATAAAGTTACGTTTCTAACATAACTATAAAACGAAAGCAATATATATCTTAACTCTAACTTGTTTTTTTTTACTATATGTTTATTTATATATGTATAATACCTATAGGTATAGTATTTATGTATGTAGTTATTGTGATTATTTATCGATTATTTATACTTTACTTATATTTATTTTGTATTTATTATATATTTGTATGATCCCTATATGTACAAATATATACACTTTCTACTTACTATTTTTTGTTTTTTATTCGCGCCCATTCTATGTAAGTACTATTTCCTACACCTAAAGGTTATCTGGAAGAAATCGCTCTTTAAGCAATAAGGCCGCCTCTTGTACTTTCTCTTATATATTTTTTTTCTCTTTCATAAAGATTTATTTATTTTATATATCGGAAATCAAAACAAAATTTTACTTCATAAGCCACTTGTAATATTTCGACATGAGATAAGAATTTTCTCTGCCTGTTGGCGTACATTTTCTTAAGTGTAAAGAAATAGACGAATGCTTCTGGCTCTTCGCCAGAGGCTTGCAATACGCCTCACTATTTAGTGCCAATTTCCACGAAGACCGACTTTAGGGATGTTTTTAACGGTAATAAGTACTCAATTACACACCTTTAGTACATATTTGGTATATTATATGAGAATGGCTTCTTTACGTAAAGAGAGAATTTATTAAAAATACCTTCTATGTAGCTTTTTAGTTTTTAATGAAAATCTTAATTTGAGAAAGCTTTTTCAGATGTTATGTTCGAATCATAATATTCTTACAGACAAATAAAACATAACACTATAACGAAACAAATTATTTGGTATTAATATTGTACAATAGTTAATGAATAATACAAATATAATAGCAATTGTCAGATGATGCCTAATCCTTAAGTATTTTTACTACAGCAGGTTCGATTTCCGTCACAAACATTTTTTTGTTTTTTTCTGCAGAAAATCTTACATCAAATTGTTGCGTTGGCTGTCTTTTCATATTTATTAATAAGTACTTTGTTTCTTTTTAGGTAAGTAGCTGAACTGCACAATGCACACTAAGAAAATCTTATCAAAACTCCAAGATGGAAACGGTAATAAATTATAAAAATAGTATGTTAAGCATTGTAAGGGTAATTCTAATGCTATAAATGAATGATATATTGTACACTAAAAATATGAATTCACAATTCAATATAGTAAATTGAGGGAAGATATATTTAAAAAAAATTATGAAGAAAGCTTACATAATGTCGACCTTTGCAAAGAACAATATTATAACATAGTATTGAGATTAAATCTCATATGTTTGAAGACCAAATTCAATATTTCTTCAATACTGAGTTATAACGTTGTACCTTGCAGGTGTCGATTGTCGAGGCATTTTTCTAGATAATCCCAAAATTCAATATGTTAAAGACACTTTAAGCAGATAGGGACTAGATGCTCCGTCAGTGACGTAATGGCAAAGCGGTACAAGTTACAGACTTATAATAAAACATTAAAGTTTTAATTTAAATTAAAAAAATATAAAAAAAAATTAAAAATTCGCTTATGCGATAGTATAAGTTTATATAATAATCATTAATCATCAAGTTACATATAATAATCTAACTTTGTAGGTATATCTCTGAAACATATTTCCGGTCGCCATAACTATAGTTTAGAACTTTCAAAGTTTAATCAAAATAGATAGAATAATAACATAATATATTGTGCAACGGTTAGATAATTAATTTAATATATAAATATCTCGTGTCACGGTGTTTGTGGTAGCATTCCTCAGAAACGGCGCGACCGATTTTAATGACTTTTTTGTATATTTGGTAGGTATGATAAAATAGGTCGTAAAGTATTTTTCACCCTCCTCCCCCACCCTCCATATTGTAATCTCGATTTTAGTATTTTTTTATAAACAATTATTAACATAAAGCAAAAGAGTTTTTTTTTTTGTAGATTGAACGCGGTCGAAGCCGCGGATTCTGCTTGTTATTCATATAAAAATGATAGTTACTTGCATCTTATATTATCTACTCTATGAGGAGGTAGAAAATTAATGTCCCAACCGATAATGCCACGTTAAAACTTTTTATCCTTTCTATTCACGTACTCACGGCAGTTTATTTATGACCAAGAAGCTTAAGCTTATTTTCAATCGCGATTATATTGTCATGGGGTTTTATATTACGGCAAAGAAAAATGAATTTAAAAAAATCTCAATAAATGGCATTGTATGGGATGTATATTGATTTTAGTAATAGAAAAAAAACCTTACATATTATAATACTAGCGACTCACCCACGCTTCGCTCGGGTTCGTCCCTAGGTTGATTCCCCCTACAACTTTCATCACTATTCCCCCCCCCCCCCCCCCCCACCCCCCCCCCCCCCCCCCTAAAAGATGATTTTCGGGATAAAAAGTCCTATGTCCTTCCCAGGGTCTCAAACTATCGTCTTACCAAATTTATTTGACTTCTCTGACACTATACATTTCTCGAATATGATATAAAAAACAAATTACGAATAACTTATATTTTTTAATCTATGACCGCATTTTCTTTAGAAATTGCTTATGTCAGATTCGTGTTATCTAGAGTCTAGACGGTATAATTTTGCAATGACAGCTGTCATCCGTATATAATATAACATTTTAATTTGTATTCAATCTGCCAACACCGAACTATACATTTCCCGTATTAGTTCGTTACAACTCCCCTCACTAAAGGAATTGACTGTCTCCAAATCCATATTCAAGAAGAAATTACGTAATCAAAACACGCTTCGATTAGTGAAACCTTTGATTTTGAGCTCTAACTTGTTATAATAAGGTCGATATTTGAGTGGGAGATTTAAGATGAGATTGCACTGAGGTCAGTAGATTCTGTAGTCCACAGGGAGGCGCGTGACCCGATGTTTACGATTACAAACATGTAAATGTAATGAAATGCTTTGTTCTACTACATCCGTTTGTTCGTGGGTGGTAAATAGGGTTGCCATATACTGCTATTAATTTTGGTTTGGTAACTTACTTTTTATTTAAACAGTTATATTGTTATTAAAATTAGTTCATTTTAATTTTATAATATATATATATATATATATATATATATATATAATTTGAATTACGGAATATCGCAAAAAAAAGCTTAATGTATCATCATCATCATCATATCTATAGTATGAGAAATAAATTCACAGAATTTCTTAAACCTACATATTAAAACAAACAGTAAATCAGACCGTATGTATTTTATTAATTATTTAAAATAGTTCCTTGTAAATATATATTGTACATATAATATTATCTTGTAAACTCACGGTTAACATACAAATAGCTCATTTTATGTAATAATATCGTATACATTATTAAAATGTATATTAAAATACTCAACAAACAAGCAAGCATATAACTATTAATATCGCACTAGTTTGTAACAATGTGACACATGAGAATGTGTAATGACGTTATTAGGTAATTAAAATTTATTTCTATAGATCTTCAATTTCACGATTTTAAATGAATTAGAATGTTTTTTTAATGAAATCAACAAAATTTAGTTAGTCTCCACACGTGCTAAATAATTTATTTATACGCAATTATTAATCGAAAACCCGTCTTATATAGATGGACTGAAGTGGTAGGTTTCAAGTCTTTGAAGCGACTAAAACGATTCAATTACTTAAATGTCTTTAAAATGTTAAAATTGCTTACTATCAATACGATGTAATGCTCACCAAAATAATATTGTTTATATGTATTTCATTTATTTACCCTACCATTTAAACACCGTATGAGTACTAATATATAATAATAATACTGAAGTTCAAAGAAGACAAAAGAAAAATTTGCATTGTACATACACCATGTGGCGTTTTCTCTAGTAAAGACCGTTACAATGCCTTATTAAAATATATCAGTAATCTCTCATTCATTAAAATGCACCCAACGGTCTGCCTAATCCTCGTTCCACAGTCCCCTGTCCCCTGTCCCCCGTTCCCTGTTCCTAGTCCCCTGTCTGGCACGTGTCATGCGAGTTACTGCAAGGGTGACCGACACCAATTTACCTTTACATAATAGCCTTTCTCCCTCGCACATCAATCAAATGTACGGGTGTAAAAGGGGAAGCTATAGATTACAGAATGAATAGAGTAATCCTTTCATTTGTTAGCCATAGGGGAATATGGTTATGTCTGTATTTATGTCCACCATGAAACCAATGTGAGAGTGTAAATAAAGTGCCATTTTATACAAATTTACTTTTTTAATCAAAAGGGTAAAAAGTCTGGACAATTCGAATAATGCATGAAACGTTTATGTAGCGGCTCACCCTCGCTTCGCTCAGGTCCGCTTCTTTCTAAAAAAAAATCTATCCCACGGGAACTTTCTCCGGGATAAAAAGTAGCATAATATGTGTTATTCTGATGTGTATGAGCTATATTATTATAAAGTTTCATTAAAATACATTCAGTAGTTTTCGCGTGACAGAGTAACAAACATCCATACATCTATACATCCAGACATCCATACATCCTCACAAACTTTCGTATTTATAATATTAGTAAGACTCAAGCTAGACTAACTATTTTATAAGACAACTGTGTATACTTAAATTGTTAAATAAAGTATCCAGCGTCATTTAATCACTGTAAATTAGTTCCTTATTCTTGTATAACTCAATTTTGTCGGGCTCGCGACGACACGCGTTTTTCTTGATGGCTGACTAAGCAGAAATGTTAAATAAAACGTGACGTTAACAAAAGGCTCAACTTATCCGACAAATCGCACATTACGCGCAACGGAACGCCCAATAACGCCAAAAACGGCGCGAAAAATGACAGCTTACATTCAAAATCGCGTCAGTCGAAGGAATTACACAATTTGTCTCGCGTCGTTTAACGGGCGTTACAAATTAAAATTGTTGTTCATTAATAGGCTACGCTGTGTAATTATACTATGGCTCGACTAAGATTAAATTCTTTATTGAAATTTTCATGAATAATACATAATTTTTTTATTAAATTTAAAAAATCTTATATATTTTGATTGTTCTAATGCCCATATTGCCCATAATATTTTATATTAAGTTTTAGAATTATAAGCGCACAAACGCACCGTCAATCAAGCAGAATATTTTTTTGTATAGAATCTATGTGGGAATAACGAAATTAACTGTAGGATTATTGAATTATGTATCTATAGTAATCGTCGCGCAAGGAAATTAACATATAGTTGTCTATGTAAGCGCAACACTTGAGAGCGACAACCATTTCGGCTATTATTTTTTTTTATATTTATTATAGTACATTTAAGGTATGTAAGAAAACTGGCAAATTCAAAAAAAAACTGCAAGTGCTTTATTATATATAATTGTTATAAACCTTAAACATCAACAATAAATCTATTTAAATTGGGGCGAGAATATCTTTTGCATCAGCTTGTATAAAATAAAATGTTTTTCGTGGTACTTACGAGTATATGTAATGTTGACATGTCCATCCATTTGGGAATATCGATTGAAATACGATAGTTGGGTGTGACATACGCCCCGTCTGTTTGTACATAAGGGAAGTATAGGGTAGGGGCGAAAAAATCGAATGAGCATATTTGCACGACTAACATTAAGAATTTTTGTTTTAGCTTCGTTTTCACATATCGATTTTGAAACTTGATTTGTAGTATCTGTTATACATACACGATATACTTGTATACCAACCTTTTTGGTTGTTTATTTTTTTATATAGAGCCATTAATATTAGTAATCTAAATGAAATTTCTTTCGCCAGTTCTTCTTTCCGAACTGATAGTAGACTCTGGCATTCAGTAAAAATTTAATGCTGAATAAAATATTTTGAATTTGAAAGAAGTTCTTATGATACCTTATGATTTGTTTTAACTATTTATTTTTAATCTATAAATGAAAGTGTTGCTATTTAAGTACAATGTTATATATAACGTAGGTAAATGTCAATACTTCCTGTAAAATTATTATAATGCGGCTTCAGCCTTGAAATTATAACTCTTAAGTTCAATTTGATTGTTTGGACTAATAAAACGATTATCAAAATTTGTACAATATATAATATTATTAGTAATATAAGCGAATGGAGTCGGAAACTAGAACTAGTTTATTAGGTTTATAAATATTGAGATTTGCTAGTTTTATATATAGAAACACACAAACTGGTAGGCTAACACAGACGTCAATTCTCCCTTCGTGATCCAATCACTGCATAATGGGTATCTGATGGTACACTGTCGACATGAAAACTAAATTATTCATACAGAAGTTGTTTATTTGTGGTATCGCTTATTACTTTATGAAATAATATTGAATTTTGTTATTTCTTTTTATCATTTTTTTCCACTAAATTAGGCAATGGTAATTGCTTTTACTTATACAAGTCGTTTAATTTCGCTTTCTGTTTATTCTGATTTTTCTAAGAAATTGAGATTTAAAAGTTGTATTTATATGCCAAAAATTATATATAATATGTACATAAATTACGATATATAATTATTTTTCATATGAAACTACCACATAAAACTACAGTAAACATTGAATTACTTGTAATTATAGCCATTTTTCAAATATAATGGTCTCCTGGGCTTAGCGAAGCTAATTTCTGTGTAAAAGCGATACACACGAGATGAAGTGGCAACATTAATAAAATTTATGTGCACGTACACACACTGTATCAACTTGATGGAGGGTTGTGCTTTGTTGTTAAACAAGGAAGGAGATACATTAATGTATGAGATGAAAGAGACAGATGATAAAGTTTCTAGAAGCAAAATATTAACGTAACTTTGAACCACCGAATGCGTTGTTGTTGTAAAAAATCGCCTGCTTGTAATATTTGAAATAATTATAAAAAACCTATAGGTATACTTATAAATTATATCCTTTCGTAGCTTTTAAATTACTAGTTTTATTATTTTATTATATATATATATATATATATATATATATATATATATATATATATATATATATATATATATATATAATCCAATAATCAACAGTTTAGATATAAAATATATAGGTAGAAAAAATCCAAAAATATTAAAAAAAAATTCAACACGAAAATAAACATCATCATCAGAAATCAAACCCGCACCCATGTTGCACATAGCAACGATACAAAGTAACAGTAATAATAATTTCAGTGAAAGCGTGCCTTATATAATGATTTTATGTAACTGGGGGACTACCAGCTGCCCTCACATCTGCCCTAACAAACGGTTTAAACTGGATCTCCAGGCGGCTTTTTGCAACGCGTGTCACTTAAATGATTTGGCAATTATTAACTCCGCACAAAATAAAAAGATATTTTCGTAGACTGCGCTTTTTAGTAAACAGAACCAGAAATCTATATGAATCTGCGGAAAAAATTGGAAAGATTAATTATAAGAAGTTTTATCCCTTTTGATTTAGAATCTTAGTCTCTCCCGTGACCATGATTGCTTTAATGCATTCGAAAGGTCGGGGACCAAAAATCAAAATAAATCCGCGAAAAAAAAACCGAAAATATAGTTTTATTATAACTGTCAAATACTCGCGTAAATCTAAGAAAGTATTAAGTTTTATCCAGTTTTACACTTTGGCCACAGCGAAAAGTGTTTATAATTTTTTTAGATTAAATAAACATTCGTGATACCAATAGTTGTCCAACAATAAACAAGTTATCAGAAGCATGGCTTCTTCGATCAACAGTAGTATTGTTAATCGAAGCATGTCTTATAAATTAAATTGATTTAGATTAACTTAATTAGAGATTAGGTTTCAAAACAAACTTAAATTAGTCAGTAATTGAGAAACTTTATATTTTAGTAGCATTTTACATCATTATTCTTAGAATCGGAGATAAAAATGTTTTATTTACACTCATTTTTCTTCTAAATTACGCAATGGATTTTGATACGATTTTGGAGATAATATAGACAATTTCTACCAGTTCGTTTTTAATTTATAATTTTTTTTGCAAACTTTCATTCCCATTTTCACCCCATTAATAGATAATTTTCGGAATAAAAAATATCCTATGTCCTTCCCAGGGTCTCAAACTATCTTCTTACCAAATTACTTCTAAATCGGTCCAGTAGTCGTTATAAACATACACAAATTCAAATCTTTCCTGTTTATAATATTAGTGTAGATAAGTATAATATATGTATATATTTTTTTAATTTATTTATTTAAGGTCGTATTTTTTCATCTAAGGTCATTAGCGACCACATTGGACATAGGTTAGGTTAGTACAATAATTTATTTTAGTTGGTCGACATATTTAGCAATGTATATGATAATATTATAAGTAGGTACAGAAAACTAAGAAAAGTCGATTTTAATCGAGAAATAAAATTCATTTCCATAGTAATATGTTCGCATAATAAATACGCCATTGCTATTCCAATAACATAAAACCGTATTGTTTAATGAGAATTCGTATAAACACCGAAAATAGACGTAGACGAGGTTTTTACTTGTTGGTGGTTGATTGTTGATGGATGATACGAAGTGATTGATTGGACACGTTCGAGAATTACCTATAATATTGAAAGACCAATTTCTTTGTTACATTGAATTGATTTTGCAACGTCTCTCTTATGTTTTGAGACGGCATTGTATTGTAAATATTAAAGCTCATATAAAAGCACTTCATCACAACAGCAGGTGTGAGATGTTTGATAAAGATAAAAAACCTCTTAACGTACTCGTACTATTGTATCTTAATTATAACGAGATAACAGGTTTAATATATGTGAAGTAACATTTAAATAATTTTATCAAATACTAGCTGACACGATTTTGGTATGTCAATTTGAATAACTTGTTTGTGATTTTTGAGTTTATACGAATATACGAATTTTTGAGTTTATACGATCTATAGAAAAAGCATTTGGTTTTTTACTAACTTTATAGGCAGTTTTTTCATTTTTTACTAAAACCTTCTTTGAATGATTCCAAGAAAAAATTAACTGAATCGTCCAGTCATTTTCGCTTTATGCCATACCAACGATAAAACATTTCATTGTTTATCAGTAGCTTTTCAAATAAATTAAAACCACTATGTCATTTTGCCCCATTAAATATTTCTATGAAAAAATCCCATTGGTTGGTTCCTAAAAGAATTATAAACAAACTAACACCTTTTATAACTCTTATATATGGAATACTAGGGTTTTCCTGCGGCTCCGCCCGCATAGTACATTAATCACCAACATATCATATACTAAAACTTTCTTCGAAACACGCTTCATCTTATGGTATGAGTATCATTCCGATCGGTTCAGTAGTTATCGCAGTATAACCGAACAAAAAATCGGCTCTCCATTTATTAGTATAGATATTTTACAAAATCTAGCATAAACGTAAATTGCATTTGTTTTATAAAAGCATATTTAGTATGTACTTACAGAAATTTTTCAGAAGACCATTATAGACCACAGAAGAATCGTATTAACTTTTTGCATTCTATAATAACAACGTCTTGTCTTATTGGGATAAAAATCAATTTTTATGAAAAGCTCTCGCCGATTGTCGGGCTCCCTCCAGGGATTACAGTTGATTTTAGTTTTTCTACTTCTTTTTACGACTCATATTTTATTGAAGTTATGAAGAAACATAAATGCTAAGACGATTTGTTTGATGTTGCTATTGTCTTTTTCTGCTAAGTTATAGAGAAAATTTCATCATAACTAATTTCACTAAAACTTATGAACTTTTGTATAATATACTTTATTACCAAATAAGACCTTTCTTTACTTAACCATAGTTATTTAAGTTACCGTTTCATGCAATTTTTTACGTTCAAACAAGCTTGTTTGAATCTATATTAAATTAAATATGTTATGACATTAACACATAGCAACATCTAGTTCCATGGTCAGGTACGAGGCTTGTGTTATGGATACCGGATAGTTGATACACTACGCATATATAACTTTAAATACATACATATTATAAATATAAACACCTATGACTAAGAGTACCTACATAAATTCGTGCTAATCACAAAAATAAATGTTCCCAGGGGGACTCGAACCCGCGATCTTTGGTACAGCAAGTAGGGTCACTACAAACTGAGTCAAACTTGTCGTCATCGTAAGTCATTTCATTGAGAATTTTTGTCTCATATTCCAAATATACATATTTGTGAGAAATAACAAATAATATACAAGTATTTGTAAAACTAATGCAGCGTTTTCAGTTTTAAAATTATAAACATTGTATAAACTTCGAGCAATTTGACTAATATTTAGTAGGTGATATAAACTTCAGAACTGAACGCAATCAACTCAATTTACCACGGCCGTGTGTCCAATTTAATTAGTTAATGCATCACTCGATTTGCTTTTTACGATCTGCAAAGCCACTGTTCTTTAAAGGCTAACCCGAATTTATGTCCCGTATAAAATAGCACTATAAAACTATAAAGTGCTGGGTACAAATGAAAAAGGGCGTCCATAACACGTTTTTATATGGCCTTATAAAAATACTATTTTTTGTATATCTTTATATATATAATTCTTCTGTGAGTGTGTATGTCACTGAACTTCTCTCAAACGACTGGACCGATTTTGATGAAATTTTTTGTGTGTGTTCAAGGGGATCTGGGAATGGTTTAGATTCACAATTTTGTCCAAAAAGTTTGAAATTTTCAAATTAAAGACGTGTAGACAGGACGTCTGTCGGGTCCGCTAGTACATATATATTTTTTTAATGAGCTTTATACTTAACTCGTTTTAAAATATTTGTCATGATTTTGTAGATGCAGACTTTGTTTTAGAAATAGATGAAACAGTCATGTTTAATAAGATTCAAATCATCTGACTACATACAATATAAAAGCGTAAGCTTAGATGGATGGATGTTTGTTACTCAATCACTCCAGAACGGCTGAACGGATGAAATTTGGCACAGTGATAGATTATAGTCTGGAATAGTCCATAGACTTTCCCAGAAAAATATACGGTTCCCGTGGGATACATTTGTTTTAATTTTACCGCTAGTGTTTGATTAAAAATCATACTATGTAAAGACGAAGCAGTTTAGTTTTGATGAATAAAACTGGAAATAGTTCTTTTTCTTATATTTATAAGACCTTTTAATACGCTGTACATAAAAAAAAACATGAAATTTGGTTTACATAGTTTTCGTTTTGTTCATGCTAGTTTTATTCCTGGATAACTAAATTGATCCTATAAAATACATAGATAGAAGTTTTGCGATAATTCTGTTAGTAAGTAGACTATTTAATACGATACGAGGTTGCGGGTAAAGTCGAAGTGTAGCTTGTGTCATATATTTTTGTTAAATCTTATGTTCCGCATCGGGAATTCTAAGAATACAGTATAAGCAGAGTAAACTCGTGGGGAAGTTTTTAATCCCTTAACGTTTTATTGGCTTTGGTCCTAAAAGTTCTCCCAATGAATTTCTTGCGACAATCCGATTTGGGTTAGCCGTAGATTGCGGTCTATTGTCTTTTATTGCAGCCTTGACCCTGGTTTTATTAATTTTACAGTATTTTCTTTATTTTTAAATAATTTTTATCTATACTATAATGTATACTATAATACTATAAAGAGGTAGTTTGTGTGTTTGTGACGTTGTAGGGGGTAATCTCTGGATCTACTGAACCGATTTAGATGCAATTTGATAAGAAGATGGTTTGAGACTGGGAAGGTCATAGGATACTTTTGATCCCGGAAATCATATCTTAAAGGGGTGAAAATGGGGATGAAAATTTGTATGGGGAATCAACCTCGGTACGAACCCGAGCGAATTGAAGGTGAGTCGTTAGTTTTAAATAAAATTACCTTTAACAGGTGTTTGATGAATCCTACAAAAAGGTATTACTTAATATGCTCTACCGTTATTCACAAAAAAAGTGTTTTAAATACAAGTGAGTAGAAAATATTAAATAAACAACCTAGGTTTAGGCTAAAAATAAATCACAACTACTTATTCTAAATGAGATTCATCGATTTCAAAATCGCTTAAACTTATCTCACTCTTAGGGGTTGTAATGTTTTGAAATTTTACATTTGACGAACATATTGTGACTCAGACTAAAAGGTATAATCGAATGGGATACCTCTACCTTTTATAGACGGACAAAAATGTATACAATCATTAATGGACTGAGCTATGACGGAGTCGGGTGGGTTTTTAATAAATCATAATATCATATCCCATGGGATATAAAAGTGAAGCCACCGATATAAATTCCAAGCTTTATCTAAAGTATTTACGGTCTGCACACGTCCTATAAAAGAATTACTCTCACGTGGATGCACGGGTGTAAGGTATATGTACGAGTACATACATATCTATCGATTATAGGTTTCATATATTTTTAAAGGTGAGAGAATGAAAGTTCAGGGCATTTTTCTATACATATAGTAAAATTCTACATTAAATATTTTTTGGAAAATGTTATTGAAATTGTCATTATTATCGGTACAGAGGCTGAATCTATAGTTTTTTAGAATTTTTGTGTTTGGGAACGCATCACGAGAAAACCACTGGACAGATTTTGATGGAAGGTATGATGATAGCTTGTTATCCGGGTCAACACATAGGATACATTTTACTGCGGGAAAATATCTCATCTTTGAGAGATCTATACTAATCGTTAATCATAGTTATAAACCATAACCTAAGTTAATAGTAAGGTTGTAAGTCTCTTAGGTTTAATTTTGTACATGCTTTTGAAAAACATTTTGTTTCTTTCCATATATATTTTTATGAAAAGATTATCTACGCAGTTATCAGTAGTTTTATCAAAGTGAGTCTAGTGCTATAGATAGCAATGTGCCGACTGTTGATGTTTGCTTAATTGATTTTTCCACTAATCGGCCAAATCTAGAATAAATATGAATTAGAAAAAGTACCTATATTATAAATGTGCCGCTTTTTAAAACATCTACAATAACTTTGTTATCTGTGTACGAAATAGAGAAAATTTTTCTACTCCATCTTCTTAACACGTTCATAAATAAAATACATGAAGGCAGTGGTAGCCCAGTGGTAACGCATTCGCTTAGGTAACCGGGTGAAAACATCGTCAGGAAACCTGCTCACATATTTGAAAGATATATGAAGTCCACTAACCCGCACTTGGCCAGCGTAGCCTCGTATTGAAGGGAGGCCCGTACCCAGTATTGGGATGTTAAAAAGATGATGATGAGAGAGAAGATCGAATCTGTAACATCTGCACCATATGATCATGAATTAACTTATTTTAGTTAAACATAAACAGTAGGTATTTCACAGAAATGTATAAATGGAAATTTACTTCCCTAACAAGATTTCTAAACGAATAATATATAAAGGGCACAGTTGGTCTTATAAATTAATTATGTTTAAGTTTCCTCATATTACAGAACCTTCGTTCGAGCTTTAGAATATCATAAATTTCAGTTCAGAACTTGAGTCATTCTGATTTCTGAAAGATATTCCATTACAGTCTTTAATCGTATAATATTAAGAGTTACTTTGATATATAAATGTAAGCTTTTCACATTTGATTTTGAATGTTTCTAGTAAAAATTATCTTATTATCTCGTACGTGTTAATTTTGATTTATTTACCAAAAGATTATACACTCAGTTATAACTAACTCGATTTTCCATTCCCCTAAAAGATTATTAATTTTGTTTATAAAATTGCATCATTCCTATTGTCCAATGTCACATCATTAATTATTAATTATCTATACATATAATAAAATTGTAACTAAGGCGAATCTGTACATTAAATATTTTTTTGTAAATCTTATTGAAATAAACATTATATTGATACAGAGGCCGAATCTATAGTTTTTAGAATTTTTGTCTGTCTGTCTGTCTGTTACCGCATCACAGAAAAATCACTGGAGGGATTTTGATGAAATTTGGTATGGTGATAGCTGGTTATCCGGATCAATATATAGGATACTTTTTACTACGGTAAAATATCTCATTTATGAGAAAAAATGCAAAAACTGCAATGTATACTAATATGTAAAACCTAAGAATTTCGTTTTTGATCATCTGAACGCGGGCGGAGCCGTGGGCAATGCTAGTTTTGTTTATAAAATTGCATCATTCCTATTGTCCAATGTCACATCATTAGTTAGTTATTAATTATCTATATGGATAAAACACGTCACGTGACATTGGGGAAGTAATCTGTGCCCAAATGCTTTGAAGCCATTAACAAGAGAATTGAATTGAATTGAAAATAAATCTATTCCCAGCAGTATGAAACAAAGGCAAATCAACAATTCGACGCACAATTTTCGGATTGATAGTATTAGCGCGATAAATATTTCTTTATTCATATTTAATTATATTACTTTTTACCCGACATTTTGAGGTCACCGCAGTGAAGGTTTGTTAGCTAGGCCGGTATTATTTTGTCAGCCAAACCTGTAGTACCTGTCTAGTAAATTTTATAACAAATATTTAAAATTCCAAATCCCTTATTAAATTTAGGTAAATTAAATAATGGTTATCTATACATATAATAAAATTGTAACTAAGCCGAATCTGTACATTAGATATTTTTTGGAAAATCTTATTGAAATAAACATTATTATCGATACAGAGGCCGAATCTATAGTTTTTAGAATTTTTGTCTGTCTGTCTGTCTGTTACCGCATCACAGAAAAACCACTGGAGGGATTTTCGTATCACCAAAGTTTTTACGATAAAATCATTTTTATGACGTCATAAATATAGCAAGTAAGCCAAATAGTATTTCTATATATGAAACAATAAAGTGTTTTACTTTAACGCAATAAATATGGCGCTTCCATTAACATTTTAGTACTCATCAAATATAAATGACTACCGAAAGTAATAAATGTTTATAATAAAACTTATTAATATCACTTTTGTTAATTTTTCACGGAATGTTAAAAAAATAAATAAAGTACCCATGCGTTAAATAACATTATAATTTCATTGTTAATTTAACACTTTCAAAATAATATTTTAGCTTTATGTTATCTAAATGGCTGATTCTTTGAGATATACCAACATACATATTCAAAGAAAGCTCTTTGTTGTAAATAAACACATTTACGTAAAATGAAAACAGTCGTAACTTCAACACTCATATTCTTAAATTTTATCTTTAAAATATCTGTAAATATACTTACTAATATTATAAAGAGGCAGTGTTTGTTCCTTTGTTTGTTTGTTTGAATGCGCTAATCTCAGGAACTACTAATCTGATTTGGAAAATTCTTTTTTTTTTCTAAAATTCCTTTATTGAGGAAGGCTGTAGGCATTATATCATCATGCTACTGCCCAAGAGAGCGGAGCAGTAGTATAATATATAGTCTATCTATTCCATACTAATTAAAACGTACCTAGGGACGAACCCGAGCGAACCGAGGGTGACCCGCTAGTAATATGATATATGGAAACTGAGAAATGCTAAATTATTTCCCCTACAAATTATCGTTAAGTTGGCAATGCGTGTTGCAGATGTGAACAAACATTTGTATCCGTCAATATTGTAAAGGTGGCTACACATGCTTGGTTTTTGTCACCTTCTAATAGGATGCGGAAATAGTAGATAATGACAAATGTGCGCGTGAAATATATTTTTTAACTTATTTAAGCCGTTATTTATTAGCTTTTTACCAATTTCGAAAAAGGAGGGTTGTTGGGCTTTTTAAAATAAGCTTATAAACCTTAGGGATATCTTTAACTAAATTTCAAGAAAAAACCATATCTGTGAGGAATGTTTATATATAAAACGAATGATTTTAAAGTTGTTTTTTTTTATAAAGAGCCTTAAGCATTTCATCGAAAGTACCTACTTAAAGTACCTAAAGTTGTAACTAACTAGTAACTATTAACTATTAAAAGTTATAGAATAACTTAAATAAATACAAAAAAATATTTTACTAATTAAGTTAACACACAGATTTAATGTGCATTTTCAAAAATTAAGTACATACTAATAATACTTTCTTAGATTTACGCGAATATTTGACATTTTAAATAAAATTATCTTTTCGGATTTTTTCGCGGATTTAGTTGGATTTTTGGTTCCCGACGTTTCGAATGCTTTACAGCAATCATGGTCACGGAAGAGACTAAGGTGTTAGATGTCTATTATACATATAGTAGTTACAGACAGCCTACCCACAAATAACAAAATGAATTCAAAAAAATGAAAAATGGCACCAAAGTAGGTACCTTACAATATTTGTTAATTTTAATTTAATTTTTTTTATAATTGAATATGAAATATTATTTATTTCATGTTATTTATGATGTTAAGTATATAAGTGCCTACTGTCAATTTATTCCAATTAAAAAAGCTTAGGCAGCTTAAGGTTAATTAATAGGCATAAAGCTTAATTTCGTTAGTTAATACGTATAGAATACGGAACATTCGCAATACTATGAAACGTCAATGTAATTTCTTAATTCAAATATCATTATTTAACTATTCAAGTATTGCAAAGTGTGAAGGCTCCTTAATAAGAATTGCTCAAACGATACAATAGAGTGAGGTATACTATTTATCGAACAATCGGTTTGATTTGATCGATTATTCGATTCTCATGCGATCACGACTCGTTTAATTATATTGTTTGCAATTGTAAAATCGATTTTGTGCTTTTGATGGATGGATATACTCTTATTTCGACATCTATATTTAACCTACTCATGCTCATCGTTTTACACAATACAAGCTTTTGCCCGTAACTAGTTTCACATATTATATTCTAAATAAAGTTAACATATTATTTTTCATATTATTTGTTTTGACGACACGTTTGGCTCAGTGTGTAGTGACCCTACTTGCTGTGCCAACGGTCGCGGGTTCGAGTCCCGCTGGGGGCATTCATTGTGTGATGAGCACGAATGTTTGTACTCCACTCATGGCTGTTTATATTTATAATATGTATGTATTTAAAGTTTATATATATGTAGTGTATCAACTATCTGGTATCCATAACACAAGTCTCGTAGCTTACCATGGATCTAGATGGTGCTGTGTATTAATATCCCAACATATTTATTTATTATATGAAATTAATATAAATTAGTTTTTTTTATGTCATTTCACTTATAGCATAGCTGTCTCTGTGTAAAATTGTATCGTTTCTTTAATACTATTATAGAAATTGAATTGAATTATAATATTGCTATTTAAATTTTTACGTACAAATAAACGTAAGTCATTTTAAATATTAGTATGGATAGATTAAAAAGGAACTGAAATAATCACATTGTTAAGACTCTTTAGTCGTCTCTTTATTCCAACTTTTTGGGCATTTTCTTTTGTATTATACCTAGTTGATTCAATCTATTAAATTCATCTCTTTTTCGTATGAAAGTTACAGAAGAAAATCTTTGTAAATAAACCTCATTTTGAGATATTACATGAAATTTTACGCAAATGTACATAATTTAATTTATTTAGCGTATCAACTTTCTAAGCTTTTAAAACTAAGCTTTATACAAACAGAACTTTTCTCTTTCATTAAAACTTACGTATTTTTTTGTATCTGTTATATTTTCAACATTTCACATGTCATCCAGAGCTTTCAAAAGTGACATAGTGTAGTAAATGTAAGGTAGAACAGTGAGCGTACCCAGTGATTAGCGGACACAAAGGGTTCAAATTGTTGCGTGCACCCGCATTGCAGTGCGCATGCTGGGTGGTTATTCATACTTTTGTTTCAAAATGCCTTTACTGTTGCTAATTAGGAAGTTCTACTCACAAACTTAACTATAAGTTAAAAACTATTAAATTTCGTTATATATTATTGTTGTTTATCGATTTTAATGTCAAATTATGTTGGTTTTACTTAGATTTTTGATATAATATTATTTTTATAGATATACTGAGGTAATTTTTTTGCTATAATTATTCCTTAACTCTGACGACACGTTTGGCTCAGTTTGTAGTGAACCTACTTGCTGTGCCAGCGGTCGCGGATTCAAACAGTAGCCTATATGACACTCTAGGTCTTAATCTATCTGTGTACTAAATTTTATCCAAATACGACTAGCCGTTTCAGAGAAAAGGAGTAACAAACATATACACATACATACACTTCCTCGTTCATAATAGTATTGATTAGTAATAATATAATTAAAATTTTCATCAATTTTTAATGATAAAAACGCTACAACTCCTATGAATGTGTGTATCGAGGCAAATACATCTACATATACGGTAATATAACCCGGAATAATTAAATCGTTCAAAACCCGTAGGGATTGCAATCATACTGAAGACATTCATTAATAACCAATTAATATTGCTTCAACCTAAAAGCCTTACAACATTCTTGATATCTGCATACAATTCCAGAATAGAGCGACCAGTTCTTCACTCCAGAACTAAATTACCATTTAAATGAAACAAGCAATTGAAAATGTATTAATTGAAATCTATGTAAGGTAAAGGAGACTGTTAAAGTATATTTTATAGCTGTCGATAAATTGATATCTAAACTTAATATCGTAAATCACGCAGCGGTGGTGCTATATTAGAAACTGTAAATTAAATTTTAATATATATATATATATATATATATATATATATATATATATATATATATATATATATATATATAAGCTTTACTATAGTTTATAATGTAGGGTCTTATTTTGTATTAAATGAGAAAGTTTGTATGGAAGTGTGTATGTTTGTTACTTAATTACATATGAACTCCTGAAACGTGGCATAACGATACACCATGTCCTGAAATATCACACAACTTTTTGTGTCGCTACATCAAGCTATAGTGGCTCAAACTCGCTTCGCTCGGGTCGCCTGTAGTAAAACAAAAACAAATTTGTCCCACGGGAACCGTAAATTTGTCCAGGACATGTATAATACAGACTTTAATCTATCTCTGTGTCAAATTTCATCTAGATCGGGTCAGTCGTTCTGGCGAAATTGAGTAACAAACATCCATAAACTTTCACATTTATAATATTAGCATAGATTCTTAACATGTGTTCAGTAACACATAAGTGTGTGTGTGGGTACACGTCTCTTGAAAAACTCATCGCTAGAAACACAATTCTTAGAAAATATCTAATCAACATTCAATTGAAGCTTTAAAGCTCATGTAGTATTTATTTATTTTTAAAAGCTCTACTTAACATAAAATCTTATACTGTTATCGGTTATTAACATAAAATATTCAATTAGTAGAAAATTTCTAGTAGTTGCGAACATCGTTTCTAAATAGTTAACGAAGCCGTTACTTCTGTTTATTTGTTGGGGCAAATCTTTTAGATTGTGTAAAAAATGAATCTGTTTCTTAATAATATAGATTATTGCTCCGGATAGATTAAGAATATTCTCAATGTTACGAAGTTATGTTATTAAGAATTTAATTTTTTTTAAAAAACACCATATACGCTAACATTATATGCAAAAGTGCTATTTTATTTAAATATCTCGTTCAGTCCTGTTTGCCAAGTTTTTCATTTTTTCCTATTCGATTGCATATTATTTTCCCGACTGTGAGTTGTGACACACTCGGTTATCGATATTATTTCTTGTGATGTATTAACACGAAGTAGTGGTGTCCTCGCCAATATATAATATAGGTTACTTTATTATTTAAATGTTAAATGAAAAAGTTAGTTTATTTGAAGATTGTAGTAGACACGCTCCGCTCGGGTTCGTCCCTAGTTACGTTTTAACGTTTAGTATAGATGTCTCAGAGATGAGATATTCATCGAAATCTGTCTAGTGGTTTTCTCTTGATGCGGTCACAGACAGACAAAAATTTTAAAATCTATTATATATTCGGCCTCTGTATCCATAATAATGACTAATTCAATAAGATTTTCCAAAAAAATATTTAATGTACAGATTCGACTCAGAATTTTATTAAATGTAATGTATAGATTAAGAGTTGTTCGTTTTTCCATACAATGCATGAGAAATTCCTCAAAAATGTATCAGAAGCTTAGATATAAGCTTTTGATTAAGCTTTACAAGTCCATAATAGGGAAGAAAGGAACCCTTATAAGGAGTCTAAATATAAACATAAAACGATGTAAAACAATCTTGTCAGTGCTGAGATAGAAACGTAAAATATTAAATTCCCACTGAGCTGTAGGAATCAACAAACTGTTATTGTGCATTAGATGTTAAAACAAATTTGTCATCATATTAACTAAACAGAATACAATGTAGCTTATTATAAGAGTAATAGAGTTCAAAATTGTAATAAATATTCTAGTCCACGTGAAAACTAGAACTCGAGTGAGATTTGTGAAGATGCATTTGAATGAAATATGCTTAAGTGAATCTATCTGCTACATCGTATAGTGGATGTAGTAAACAAAATAATTTTTGTTTTTATGATTTTGACATTGTGACTTGAAGCGGTAGGTTTTAGGGTTCCGTACCCGATGAGTGCCAACGGAACCCTATTACTGTACCTCCGCTGTCTGTCTGTCCGTCTATCAGAGGGCTTGTAACTCATGAGTCACAGCACTTTGACAGACGGTTATAGGTACGAAATTGAAATTTTCACAGAGTCCGTATTTCTATTGCCGCTATAACAACAAATAATAAAAATAAATAAAAAAATAAAAATATTTTTTTAACTTTCGTAATCGATCATCTAATTTAATGTACTATTTTCATATAGAAGTCATATTAATAATAAAATCTTTTTAACAAAAAATAAAAACCGACTTCAAACAAAAGCACTAAAAAGTAAAAAATAACTGATTGGTAGTTTTCATTTACTATACATACCTAATCAAATATTTTCGAAGTCGGTGTGCTTTGCTTTGTATCGGCTGGCACCGACTTCGAAAACTCGATCCGAGTTTTGTCTTTGCCTATTTATACAATACGAGTGTAGATACTTTGTTTTGACTAAATATTTTTATATATAACCTACACACGAAATAAATTTATAGCTTGAAATAAATTTCTTAATATTTACGCTTGAAACTGTCGACGTCTAATAGGACATAAAAATGGCTGCCTTTAGTCTTCCGCTTCCGGCAGGATAAAAACAATAGAAGCGTGTATAGCTTTACGCGTGTATTTTCCCTTTGACGTAATCAAACCCACGACCTCCGGTGTGAAAAGGATGCTAGTTCGGAGTAATTAACAATCTTTTCATCCTCCACTTATTTCATATATACATATGTACCTATGTACATTCAATATCCGATTTAAACATTTATTTTAGTGCTATCATCTTTACCCTTGAATTTTATTTTAAAAGTTAACAAAGAGTCATTGACTACTGGAAAATGTTTAAAAGTTAAAAAAAATATATATTTATCGACCAATCTCCTTCGTGTCTTCTCCATTCTACGTAATATTGGCGAAGTAATCTGTGCTCAATTAACACGCTTTGAAGCCATTAACAAGAATATCAAATTGAAAAAAAAATTTTTAATACATAAGCCCTAATATAAATATTAAGGTGGACGTAAAATAATAATATTTCAAAGCGAAACAGATTTTTCTAATTGTACCTAAAATCTATAACAACAGTACCTACTACAGCTGTTGCATCCATTACTTTAACAACCCGTAGCAATTTATAGGCCGAACCCATAGCCATTTGGCATAAAAACAAAACATTTAAAGCTATATAAAAAATCGTAGCGCGATTAAAAAATATATAAAAAAATATGGATGACGTGACGCCAGATGTTTCCGAACAGCTGATCGAACGGATATTGCCTGTTAAGGACTCGAGGAATAACAGTTAAAAACCTTAATCCAGAATGGGATCCCGATTTTTTCTTATTAATTTAAATATATCATCGTGTTATTGTTTTAACGTATGTATTTTTAGGTGAAGGTTCTGTGTTCGTCTGAAACTTAAAGCAAATTGTATATAAATTATATATGTTTATATCTACGTTAAAAAGGGCAGAACACAAATATAATTCAAAAGTAATTGTAAAATTGATAATAAATTAGGTACTTACTTATTCTAATCGATTTTATGTCTTTTTCTAAAAACAAAATAAAACATATTAGATATTTATAAATTTTCCAAATAGTTTAATTAATATAAGGTATTAATAATATATATACCTATTTGTTGCAATGTAATCTTGATCCATATACTCTTCAGATATCTCGACGGAGAGAGGCTGACTTCTGTGATCCTGTAATATGCCAAAATACCTTGGTGCTCGAGTCACGCTGAATAAAAGACCTATTAAAAAGAAATTCAAAATATAATTACGTCTAAAGTTTTTAATGACAATGTCAGAATATTTTACGATTTATTATATTTTTTAGTTTAAATAATAATTTTATTCTTATTTAAACTAAAAAATTAATTGAATTTCTAAGAAATCTATACAGATAAAAAAAATTGAAGTGTCTGTTTCTAATGTCAAAATAACAGCTTTTTACTAAATGCATATTGGATGTATACACGGTACATACGAGTATGCCATAAAAACTTTTTAACAAAAAAATAAAAACCGACTTCAAACAAAAGCACTAAAGAGTGAAAAATAACTGATTGGTAGTTTTCATTTACTATACATACCTAATCAAATATTTTCGAAGTCGGTGTGCTTTGCTTTGTATGGGCTGGCACCGATTTCGAAAATATTTGATTAGGTATGTATTTAATAGGTAGGCTTTAATTACTTAGCCAAAGCACACCGACTTCGAAAATATTTGATTAGGTATGTATAGTAAATGAAAACTACCAATCAGCTATTTTTCACGTTTTAGTGCTTTTGTTTGAAGTCGGTTTTTATTTTTTTTGTTAAAAAGTTTTTATTTTTCCCTTTTTAGTGTAGACAGTAGTAGCAAAGTAAGGATTCTAACGTGTTAGGCTTGTCAAATCAAACAAAATAAGCCCTAACTCAAAGTATCTACTATTAGCCGTTGAAGAGTTCCACCTATCCACCTTCTGGCCTTGCCATCCGATCAGGTCAACAACACCGAACCACTGTATTATCAACGGAAATAGAAATAATTGCAAAGTTTCAAGTCAATATGACAATTAGAAGTAGGTTAAATTCGTCATTAGTTGTTTTTCCACCCTTAGGGGTGGTATTTTTTTTGAAATTTAAATGGGACCAATCTGGAAGTATACCCTTTCAAACAAACCAAAAATTGTCCAAATCGGTTAATAAATGACGGAGTTCTGAGGTAACAAACATAAAAAAAAAACATACAGTCGAATTGAGAACCTCCTCCTTTTTGAAGTCGGTTGAAAAGAACATTTTTTACTATTTTTGTCTGTCTGTTTGTCCTGGCTAATCTCTGAAATGGCTGTATCAATTTTGACGGGACTTTCACTGGCAGATAGCTGATGTAATAAGGAGTAACTTAGGCAACTTTTATTTTAGAAAAAAAAATAGGGTGCCTCGAAAAAAACCTAAAACCAATGAAAAATTTAATAATATCCGATTCAAATAGGGAAGTTGTATACATACCCTACGGACGAACCCGAGCGAAGCAAGGGTGAGTCGCTAGTTGTATAAAAAGAGGATCAAATATCTCCTCTCATCATATAATAATAGTAAAAACAATAATTTTTCTCAAAAAAATATTATAAAAGCATTATTTTTTCACTACCTATAAAAAACAATCATAAACATTGTGTACAAAATATTTCTGGAACACATCCCTCCCTCTTAAATTACCCTTAATGAGGTCTTTCAATCGAATGTTTTTTGTTTGTTAATCAATTTTAATTAATTAACCTGTCAAGAAAGAAGGCCGATGGTTAAATTATAGCGTTATCAATTTCGCTTCACACAATTGCTATTTTATGTTGATTTTAAATTCGAATTAGAAATATTTTTTTACTTATCATTCAAAGAAAAATTATATATAAAAATAAATAACTAGCGACTCACCCTCGTTTCGCTCGGGTTCGTCCTAGGTTGATTCCCATACAGACTAATCCCCATTTTCACCCCTTTAAGGGATAATTTCTAGGTTTCCAGGATAAAAAGTATCCTATGTCCTTCCCAGGGTCTCAAACTAGTCTTCTTACCAAATTTCATCTTAATCGGTTCTGTAGATCTAGAGATTACAATGTCACGAACTCACAATTCACAAGCTCACAAACTTTACCTCTTTATAATATTAGTATAGATATCAATATATTGTTAAACGTTCTAATGCATAGTTGAGATCGTATTCCGCCTGCTCTGTTATTGGTTTGGCGGGTAAGGCTCGCTTTTCCCTTAATATGATTTTAGATTAATCTCGCTTGAAGAAGTTACCTTATTGAAAGATTTGCAATTCTAATTTGATGTATGACTAATATTAATAATCTCTGATTCAAATATTTATACGAACCATATAATTTAACTTAGTTTCTGAAGAAACTTTCTGGTGAGTTTTTACCGCCTATTCTTCTTAGGTCTGAGGCTTTTCTTTACTAATATTATAAAGAGGAAAGACTTTTTGTTTGTTTGTTTGTACCGAATAAGCTCCGAAACTACTGGACCGATATAGATGAAATTTGGTAAGAAGATAGTTTGAGACCCTGGGAAGGACAGGATAGTTTTTATCCCGGAAATCAACCCTTAAGGGGGTGAAAATGGTGATGAAAGTTTGTATGGGGAATCAACCTATATAAAGTGGTCTACCCATAAGTTTAGTAAAGAAAACTTGCTATTCAATTTTAAATTTTAAACTATTCTATATAACATAATCATACTATATTTCAAACTATAATATAACCTTAATGTATAACAATGGTAGTTCTTTAGAAAATCGAACATTTTGAAATGAAAATGTCTTACAGGTAAAAGATTACAAATTACGTATGCTTACAATTGATTTCGTCTACATCTGTGCGAGGCAAAAGTAATCGTCGTAACACTTCTGAACTCACCTCGAGCTAGTTAAAACATGTTTCAAATTTCAATTAGAATTTCGGCATTGTTTGTCAAACACAGCTTTGGCATCGGTTATTTACTTCTACTTGCATTAAGTTAACAATGTAAAAAAGAAACATTTATAACTTACATATATTGACTTATTTGAAAATTGCTTCATGAAAATTAATATTTACGATAAAACAAACATTTTATTAAATTTCTAACGAAAAAACGGACAGGACAAAAGATAAATTTGATATAAACAAACACCACTAAATTCATCTCAAATATCTTCTAATTTCTTATTGAAAATCTCTCAAAGAAACTTTCATAAAAGTCACGTTAATTAGCCGCTTGGATTAATTAAAGAAAGTTTGTGGACAAGTTTGGAATGAAAATTAAAAAAAAAAGACTCCGTAATGATGTACCTTTTGATAGCAGTGTTAGGTAAGAAAATTACATCATACCTAATGCAAATTGTAGGGTTTTTTATTGACAGGCTCCTGCCTGCGGCTCCGCTCGCGTAGTTTATTTATACATAATTTTTTCGACGATTCTCACTATTAAACTTCTGAACATGAATATTATTCATGTTCAGAAATCACTCGAACAGGTCTAAGTTACTATACTTGGAAACTTAAAAAAATATTGAGCAACCTTTAAATATTAAAATATCAACTTGAAATTTTTCAGAATCATAATCATTTTTATAGTAGAAAATAGTGAAATAACGAGAAAAAAATTAAATAAAAGAAGAAAAAAAACGATTTTCAACGATTTTGGATATTTTTAAAAATTTTGAGCGACCTTTTAAAAATTATTTTTTGAACTGCACTTTGAAGGGAAATCTTAAATATATTTAATTATAAGAAATATATCTTAAATATATTTAATTGTTAAAAATATATATTTGATTTTTTTGGGCCACCCTATGTATAGGTATAATGTAGCGTTTCTTAAGAGCCATTCTTAAGCGTCGTATTCTTCACGTGATGTTAGATATAATGCGATAAAACGCAAAAAATTTTTTTTGTAATCAGAATGTTCAAACTAATAAAAATTATGTGACAATATCTTGTGCTTTATAATAGTTGTATGTAATATTTATTCTTAGCATTTAACTAGTGCTTACATCTTATTAATCCTACTAATATTATAAATGCAAAAGTTTGTGAGGATGTATGGATCTCTGGATGTACAGATATGGATGTTTGTTACTCTTTCACGCAAAAACAACAAAATGGATTTTAATGAAACTTTACAATAATATAGCTCATGCATCAGAGTAACACATAGGCTACTTTTTATCCCGGAAATATATACTGTTCCCGTGGGATAGATCTGGTTTTGCTTTTCTAGAATCGAGGGTGAACCGCTAGTAACCTATAATGAACACCTTTTTATGAAAATTACCTATCCTTAATTTTCTTTCTCAATTTTTTATCCAAATCATACATGACTTAGTACCAAACGCCCCATTTCTCGTACCAAAATTATAATTTTGTTTTACATTGAAGGAATCTAAACTGCTTCAAATGAATTGGATATAAAAATTTTATTTTCCTTCCCTTTTAATAACCTCAAGTCTTTTACTGGAAAAAGCTGTAAAATGAGAAAGCTTTCATAATAAACCTTTAGCAACGCGCTTTTGTATACTTTCATTTTGTATTCATGTGTTCGTATAATGGATTTTAATTATGTTTTTTTTTCTTTTTTTACAGGTAAGTGTAACGGATTCGTTGGACTCCATCTAAATGGAGGTAAATAATCTATTACATATAAAATTATGAATCCTGACTGATTCATGGCTTAGAATAAACTGATGGGACTTAGAAAGCTATATTTATTTTTAAATCGTAAGAGAGTGAGTGCAAATATTTTTTTCCGAAATATTGAAATCTAGTATTATTGTTATTCGACATAATCATAGAGAATATTATATATAGTAATTTCGATATCCTTATTCAATTTTTTTCTAAATACTTGATGTTAAAAGCTGAACTTTTTTAAAGCTCTTTTAAAAATTCTTTTAAAGCTTGGTGTATGTTATCAATGTTCATTTACTAATTTTCAAATGAAATGTGTCGGTACACATCAAATTAGTCGCTGTGAGGAAACTGGCTTAGTGATTCAACATCCTGGTTTGTTAAAAGGTATATGTATACTATATGTACATAATCTATACATATAATAAAATTCTAACCGAATTGAATTTATTCTTTGAATATTTTTTTTGGAAAATCTTTAGAAATATTCATTATTATCTTTACAGAGACCGAATTATTGTTTTTTGAATTTTTGTCTGTCCGTCCGTCCGCCTGTGAACGCATCACAAGAAAACCATTGGACAGATTTTGATGAAATTTGCTATAATGATAGCTGGTTAACCGGGTCAACATATAGGATATTTTTTATGAGGGAAAATAACTGAGAAATCTATACTAACCTTTAAATCGTACCTAGGAACGAACCCGAGCGGAACAAGTGTGAGTCGCTAGTTACTTATATAATTAATTGGTATATATACAAAACTAGTATAAAAACAATCTGATGTAAACATTTAATAAACCCTTCAACGAACCTAACTTTAAACTCAACTCAAATAAACAGCCAAATTAAATGTTTCATCCAAAACCCTAACTATATAGTACCAAAAAATTAAACTCCAAACAGAATTGCAAATTGTTCGTCTGTTCCAAATCAGGAATTAACGTCTGTATGAATAGAAACAGTAATCCAGCGAATTTACCGAACTATGAATGTACTGGGAGGTACTAATTTATAATCCTGAACTTCGTTAGCGGACCTTCTGCCTGGAAATTGTTTTGGAGTTATATTCATAAAAGTTAAACTTATAAATTATATATAAAACTATAAATTACCAGTACAGCTAAGATATAGTCGATTTTGCTCGCTATGACTATACCAATTATGCGTAATATACAGTAATTACGTAATATTACTTGCGTAATCATCCTTTTTATGATACATTCAATTATCTGAAGAATTTCTGTCTTATTTGAACGTTCCTGTCAACTACAATTTTCCAACTTTTCAACATTTATTAATTACTTAAAACTCAACAAATACTTTTGAATGTTAATTTTGTGTATTTCAAAATGCGACAGTTTAAATCTCGTACCTGGCACCGTGGTAAAGTTTTACTGCGAATTGGTTATTAGTTTATTTTGTAACACTGCAATGGCGGTAAAAGTAAGTTATGAAGCTTTAAAACCATTGTCATATTTATAATGTACACAAAAAACATCTATTCAATATTTTTGTTATATTCGACAAGTATATATTTAATCATTTATAAAATACACAAGCGACTCACCGTCGCGTCGCTCCGCTCGTGTTCGTACCTAGTTACGTTTTGATGTTTAGTTTAAATTTCTCAGAGATGAGATATTTTATTTGACTCAAATTTCCAGCTATCATCATACCAAATTTCATCAAAATTTATCCAGTAGCTTTCTCGTGATACGTTCCCAGACCGACAGTCGAAAATTCTAAAAACTATAGATTCGGCCTCTATTGATAATTAAAATTTTATTATCTATACTAATATTATAAAGAGGTAAAGTTTGTGAGTTTGTGAGGTTGTAGGGGGTAGTCTCTGGATCTACTAAACCGATTTAGATGCAGTAAAAAAATAGTTTGAGACCTTGGAAAGGACATATGATAGTTTATATTCCGGCAATCATCCCTTAAGGGGGTTAAAATGGGAATGAAAGTTTGTATGAGGAATCAAATGTATAGATAGATATAGGTAAAACTTTGAATTAATATAAATGTTACTATGTAATGATACAGCTTATGCATTGGCATATTTTAATGAAAATGAAAGGGGCAAACTAGCAACAATTTACTTTTCTACCGTTTTAAGGGTCCTCAATTTGTAATTAATTGTGAATTGAGGGTGGTTCCAATAAATATTAAGAAAAATCTACCCTTACCGGTGGAATAATCGATTTTTAATTGATTTCATTTTAATATTATTTGTGATTATTCGGAGTTAATGTAGCTTTTTAGCTAAAAAGTAATATTAAACTGCTTTGCTTTTAATGACTAATGGATATAAACATTTTCATCTCTCAAGATTAAGCACTATTAACTGTGAGATAGACAATTACTTTGCTTATTTTACTTTTCTTTATACATCTTGGTGGCAAAACGATAAAAAAGGTGTACAAACCAGCCAATTAAAATAAATATATAAATAAATATGTTGGGGCATTAACACTCAGCACCATCTAGTTCCATGGTAAGCTACGAGGCTTGTGTTATGGATACCAGATAGTTAATACACTACACACATGTAACTTTTAATACATACATATTATAAATATAAACACCCATGACTGGAGTACAAACATTCGTGCTCATCACACAAATGAATGCCCCCAGCGGGACTCGAACCCGCGACCGCTAGCACAGCAAGTAACGTCACTACAAACTAAGCCAAACGTGTCGTTAGAATACCATTTCAGGCTTCAAACACTACATCTTTCACGCTCTATCTATTTCATTCTTTTATTCGGTATGTGGCTTGGGAGTACGCATAAATAAACATTTAATATTTTTACGTGAAACTCATAAAACAAATTTATATGGAATAATAAACAAAAATATGCTAAAAAAGTCTATATTTTAGGTTCACTTAGTAATAATTTCGAAGTCACGTCCCTCATCATACATTATTTATATCGGGACGAGATTTGCATCGCTGTTATTGAACAACTTTTACATTTTGTCGTTGAATTCGAACACTTGCTTTAACGTCTCGTATATTTTAAGTTAATTAAATTTTAATTTAAAAATATTATGGGGAATAACGTTTTCATTTTAACAAATATTAATAATAATAACTTCGTTGTATATTTTTGGTTATTTCCCATATCGTTTCATAATTTTGTAGTAAGTCTGTCTCACAACAAATATGAATATCAAAGAAATACACTACTTTTGTAGGCTACTTTTTTCGATATTTTACATTCAATACCTGCGTCTGTCTAGATAAACTCTTAAAACGGCATATTTATTGTTTGAAACTTTAAAAATTACGTACAAATGTTTATGCCATGTCTTCATTATAAAGCGTTGGTTAGCTCGCTCTCAAAAGAATATTTTTAGCCTCCATATTGGGAAGCTTGTCAAAATTAAACTCGATTTATTACACCCCCGCCGCTTCCAGACTAAAATTATAACGCTACACGCATTCTTTGTAAAGAACTTATTGATAATTACTAATATGTCCTTAACATCATAACATCTATTCGATTTCTGATTGAGGCAATTTTTCTGTTATTTAATAATCGATATTTATATCTTTTGAAACTCCTATAGACTTCTTGGAACTAAAAAATAATTTGAAGTGTCACTCCGTTAATGTGTAAAAAAGGACAAACAAACACTTACGCATTTAAATATTTCGTAAGGATAAACATTGTTTCTAAATAGAATAGACGTCACAGGTGCCGTAAGATTAGTGAATCAAAGCTTTCATGCGTATTCCATTAAAGTTGGATAAACAAAAAGTTTTATAATATACAACCGGAAATTGCGAATTTACGAGCACGCACAGACGCGTAACTTAATAAGTCCCACTTTTATTCATATCCAAATTTATTCAATTCCGAAGGGAAACTTCGTTTTACATTTCTACAATACGAAAACAGACTAATCCGTACGTTGAAAATTTAATCCAGCCGATTACATATTCATATGAAGTCGTTGCAAGAGAAAAAATGGCATTAAGCCGCCGAAACTGCTATGTACATTAACGTGTTACGTGACGTTATAAACGCCGTGTTGCCAGTGAAAAATATGTTCAGTGTCCGCGACATTCTCATGAATTTTAACCACACCTTTGGGGATTTAAATATCACATGGCAACACTTTGTATCCAGTTCCTGGACTAAAGTAAATCAAATTTTTAAGCGGTCTTGACTAAAATGCGGCTTCGGTTTTACTTTTACAAACATTCCCTGTTAAAACCTCTTCTTCATCTTTTATTTTAAATAATTTTTAAATTCTTCGATAAGCATGCGAAAACAAAGAAAATTGTAGATATACCATCTAATATTCTTTAATATCCAGTGTTCCAGCAAACTACCTAAAACTGCAATGTTATTTTAAAAATCGGAAGCAAATATACAATCCTCAAACAGTCAAAACTCTTTTAAACGCAAATATTTCTCAATACAAGCTTCAAAAGTGTAAATATACTTTTACAGGGAAATGTACCTCGAAACTCGCGCACGTGTTAGAAATATGACTGTGACTTCTGGAAGTAATTTTTAGTCTTCACTCTGTGTATCCGGTGCTTGTGATAGACAAATATGGTCGTATGTGCTTTGGAATATTTGAAACGTTATTTTAGTATACATATAGTTCGGAATAAATAGTTTTCCATATAAGAGAAATTGCTATGCGATATTTGCTCAATGCTAACATTTATCTTAGCACATTACTTGACATTGATAAAATTGCCCGAGGTCATTACCAGGGAGCATTAATAAGAAATTCAATTGACCCTCCCAAAAAGAAATATAAGAGAATTAATTCTATTCTCGAAATAATGAATAGCACGAAAACGTGTTACCCTAAAATAATGCCTTTTGCTCCACCTTACGCCTGTCGGATGACCACAAATCCTGGCAGCAGAAAATTCTATCAATTACGAGGCACAGACGATTTCATACCATAACACTTTGTGTTGAAGTCCAATTTACCTTAATAGACAACATTTCGACAAGCTTTTAGTAGCGTAATCTGCTTCGGTCCGATCCCAATTAATGCGGTCCCTATAGAACAACTATCGGTATACAAAGATACAATTTGCAAAACTAGTGATTCTTGACAATTTTCCATACTTTCCCCTCGAGGAAGAACTCTGGCAAGTTGACGACGCTGACAGGGGTTGGATAGTTTTCTGGCGATGTCCTGTGGGACGGCGTTGGCAAACTTTGGCCTGCAAACTTACCAAGATCTTTGGACATTACATAAAGTTAAGAAAAGGTCGGTTGGGTCGTATATAAATTCGATTTTACCATTCATATTCCTCTGGTTACTTAAACTAAAATTTTGCCATTTGACCCTTTTTAAAAGTACTGTAAAATTGTAAGAAGTTGAGTTTTTTAAGAAATATTAATATTAGTATTTATAAATCTAGATTTTTTTGTGCATTCGTCATTTTTATCAAACGTATAGTCTGCGTTGAATAACAACAATTTAATTCACTTGAGCTAGTCTAAACATAATCTATACCTATAGCTGGGTGTCATGTTTAGTGATATTGATTATAGATGACTAAATAGAATACTAAATAAAAAATTTAGAGCGAAAAGGCACCAGAAGAAATGAATAAAAATTAATAATTAAGTGACACATGTACTTTTAGGCAGTATAAATAACACCAGGATATTTTATCCTCTAGAATAAACATAACCTTAAAACTTATGAAAAAAATATCATATCAGCTTTTACATACAGTTGGTACTAATAAAAATTCAGCTCACACTTCTTGTACCTTAGCACTCTTGTTAAAACACCTCGGCAGATTTGTTGCCAACAATAGCATACAATTTTCGACAATTCCACCTGAAGTGCCAGCCGATACAAACGTCTCAAATTGGTTTCCCTTGGAGTTCTGATTACTTAGTGTAATTGTGTCATTCAAATGCTAAGCTTTGCTTTTACGCAAAAGGAAAATATATAATTTTACTCCTATAGAAACTGAAATTGGAAATGTGTGGAATGAGTTTGATTAGATTTTAGCTTTTAATAAAATGTTATTAAGACAAAATTCCATATAAGGATTCAGTGGTTGTGGGTTCAATTTTGAGCAAGACAGGCGTTCTTTTTTCTTCATTAAACTACAATTCTATGCGAATGTTTATATGTGTGTATGTTTGTTACCTCTTCCACTAACGCGGCTGGACGGATTTCGATGAAATTAGGTAAACAGACTATGACCTGCAACACGTAGGGTACTGTTTTTAATAAGGTGGCACTACCTGCATATTATTAACACAAAGGCACCTAGGTCCTAAGTACACCCGAGCCAATCAAGGGTAAGTTTAGTACGTACCAATACATATTGTTTTATTAGCTATCTCCTTAAATCATCCAAAAATATTAAGAAATGATGACATTTTTATAAAAATACGTTTGACATTTTTTAAACCTCCAAACGAGTAGTGAAAAGTTAAATAAAAGACGTACCATTTCCGGTTCCAAGTCAAAACCAAACCAGATATGGAATGGTATGACAGAACTATCTCGAAGCATAAGTTATACTAGTTGTACGGCAATCGATAGTGAAACAAAGGTGCAGTGCCTCAGGTCCCTTATCTATGATACATGGGAAGATGACCTTTAAAAAATGGGTTGTAAAGGTGATAATAGTGTGTTATCACACGCCCATTAGCTTTGCTGAGCATCGGGCTTTGTCTGTGGAGCAATTTATTATGCGGTATGTAATTGTAGGGATGTACATACTCGCTTGCTTAGGGATGTTACGGATTTATTGATCGATTGGAAATAATTTCAATATAATATTAATATCTAGAAATTTATATAATGAATTTAATTTTTGGTTTGTTTCTCGTTTTGAATGGGTTTTGTTTATGTTATACAGGATGTATTTGGAAAAGCAAAATATACAAAGAATATAGGATAAATTTTAGTTATGTGATATGATAAGTATGTCCTAAGGCATGGGGTTTAGGGTTTCATTCCTAAGAGAAAAAGTGTACTATAGGTAAGACACATATCTGAATTGTTGCTAATCGCGAGGTTCCGTATCATTTTGTTCTCGCATTCATAAGTCAGGTGATCTAGTAAAGCTGTCTCAAAAACATAACTTAGGCAGATTTAAAAATGTATATAATGTAACAACGGCTATGAAACCGGTTTAAAAATCGCAGTAATTATTCACTTTAACCGACTTTAAAAAAAGTGGTAATGTAGTTCACAATTTATCAGCACTGATAGGCGATTATCCGCTGGCAGTTCGCCACTTCTATCATATAAATCTTTCCACGCTCTACAGTACATTTTGAGATAAAATATCGTCTATTGGGTGAAACTTTATATAAATCAAGAACACTTAGTTTTATGTCTTAATTTTCATTTTCCATTTGCAAACTTTATAGGGACCTATGTAGCTCTTTGAAATACGCCATAGTTTATGCTGGAGTAATTTGGCATCTGTTTACATTAACATATTATAGTTATATTATATATTTTAAACTTAATTATTTTATACTAGCGACTCACCCTCGCTTCGTTCGGGTTCATCCCTAGGTTGATTCCCCATACAAACTTTCATCCCCATTTTCACCCCTTTATGGGATGATTTCCGGAATAAAAAATATCTTATGTCCTTCCCAGGGTCTCAAACTATTTTCCTATTAACTTTCATCTAAATCGGTCCAGTAGTTTTTGAGTTTATTAGTTACAAATATACAAAAATACAAATCTTTCCTCTTTATAATAGTAGTAAATGAGATAGTGCATATGTCATTTTTGGCTAGAATATATTAGATATTTGCGTTGTGTGTTTTGTATAAAAACTTTTACTCCCTACGTAAATTTTTGGTAAAAAATCTGCATTTAATTTATGGATAACTCATTTTTCATTTTTCTGAAATATCACAATCAAATATTACATAACGGTATCCATGTATAGAATGTCACTTAAATGGATGCATCGCTTGATCGAGCGTCACTAGGGACGCGTGTAATGTATTGCCAGGGTTTGGATCTATCACGTAAATTCATGTATCGATATAGGGTTTCCAACGTATTATCACCTTAAATTTTATATAAAAAATAAATATATATTTAAATTTTAGAGTATTTTATTGCTATAGAAAAGTAACTATGTAAATATTTGGTTTGTCTAACTTGCACTTCTCTTATGGCAGTTTATTGAAATATAAAATCTTAAATAATAATAATAATAATTTATGTAAAGAAATATCGCATTAACTGAAAACGCTAACTTTAAATTGGACGTTTTAAAAATAGTGTAACGCTTGAAATGGTAATTAGATGTAATTTAAACACTAATAACATATCATTATTCGTTATAATAAATATATTGTAAGCAGTAAATCATTATTTGGAATATTAAAAAATCTATCGAAGCCATAGTGTAGCAACCCTACAAGTTTCCAGCAAACTTGCAGTAGTCTAGAATTAGACGGATAGGTCTCGTGATGTATTGTTACGTTAATTCTGGCTTGGTCGTAGTATATATATGAAAAATTTTAATGTTGAGATAAATTATACGTGAAATATTCTCTAGATATACTGTAATTAAATGACCGACTTTGCTTTGCTGTTACACAGATTAGAGCTTATGAGAAAAAAAATATTAGAACTGAACCTTACATATTACTAAAATTCAATTAAATGTGTGTGTGTGTGTATATATATATATATATATATATATATATATTTATATTTATATTAAAATTTATTATAAATATGTAAACTAGCGACTCGCCCTCGCTTCGCCCGGGTTGGTCCCTAGGTTGATTCTCCATACAAACTTCCATCTCCATTTTATCCCCATTCTTTTAAGGGATGATTTCTGAGATAAAAACTATCCTATGTCCTTCTCAGGGTATCAAACTATCTTCTTACCAAATTTCATCTAAATTGGTCCAGTACTTTCGGGCTTATTCGCTACAAACAAATAAACAAAAAAATCTTTCCTCTTTATAATATTAGTATAGACATTGTTATATGCACCGTCAACTGAATTTCACTCAATACATGCGATATGAATAAAATTAAACGTTGATAACGATATAAATACAAAAGCTTTGTTAGCAAAGCTAGTATTTTGTCGCAAGGCATCCATATCATCACTCTTAAGATCTCAAACATTCACAATACTATGGCGAATACAATAATACTAGAAACAAAAGAAATAGATGCGTTCAAATAGATTCAAAATGATATTGAACAAAACACAAAACTTTGAGGTACGCATCGGCCATTCACCTTACAAAAGTTCCCCCTAACACCAAATATACCCTCACCCTAATTTAATACCCCTCGCTGGCCCTCACGTTGCCTAGCAACGCTGTTAAAGTGCAGCACATATCACGCAGCTTGTATTGTAAACAAAAATAGATCTATCCGTATTTAAAAAATACTATCGTAGTTTTTCTATTATTTTCTACGTTCTTATAGTTTTATATATAGAAAATTTACCGTATAAAATAGAAAATAAACAATGAAGTCATACACCAATGTTATGTAAATTGAACTAAGTATTGTATAATATGTTCTGTGACGTCAGAAAATAAGAAAAATGTGTTTTTAATGATTTTAACCATGAATGTGATTTCTACAATATAGCAAAAAACCAGCCGTATAGGGTAGGTTCATTATATGTAGGTAAATGCATATATATATATATATATATATATATATATATATATATATATATATATATATATATATATATATATATATATATATATATATATATATATATATATATATATATTATGTATTTATTGATTCCCCATACAAACTTTCATCCCCATTTTCACCCCCTTAAGGGATGATTTCCGGAATAAAAAGTATCCAATGTCCTTCCCAGGGATTTAGATGAAATTTTACCAAATTTCCTCTAAATGGGTTCTGTAGATCCAGAGATTACCCCTTACAACGTCACAAACACACAATTCACAAACTTTACCTCTTTACTATATTACTCGTAGTATAGATAAAGTATATAGGTATATGTATCTATGTACATGTTTATTGCAATATTAATACTAACCTAACCTAAAATTCTATCCTACCCTCGATCTTGTTCACCCTCTTCCTAATTTAATTATTTAATATTATTCCCCTAGCAAGCTATCCGTTGCTTAGCAACCCACGCATAATGCTTGTTGCATACATCAGAAAGCTCGCTAGAATCATGCCGAAAAAAGCATCTGTGTTTGCCTAAATATATAAAATTTTCTATGAAGCTCATAATTAAGCGTCAATGAATATAAGAAGTATACAATAACTGTCACTATTTTTTCATAAAGTTGTACCCTTAGTAATTCGTACCCTTGTAATTGGTTTGACTACTTTGCCTTTCTTCTATGTCGCCATAAGTACGACTTGCTTAAAGAAGAAAAACTTATGGAGTTCAAACTTATAGACATAATATTTTGAAATATAAAATCACTTTAAAAAAAACCGACTTCCAGACACTAAAATGTAAAAAATAACTAAACGGGGATTATCATTTAGAATAGATACCTAATCAGATATTTTCGAAGGTGCCAACCTAATTGCCAGAACAAATTGAGAACCTCCTCCTTTTTGGAAGTCGGTTGAAAATAATGTTATTCTGTAAATAACATTTTTTACTAACTGTATTTAGAGAAAGAAACTCAAATTATAATTATTCGATACGTTACATTACTACATAATACATATCTAGGTTATTAGTACAAAACATAATATTAGAAACCTTCGCAGTACACAATAAATAACTAAACTTTCATAGCGTAATCCTATCCTATGTTACAAACGGACTAACATAAATTCCTTTTTTATATATACATCTATACATATAATAAAATTGTAACTAAGTCGAATCTGTACATTAAATATTTTTTGGAAAATCTAATCGAAATAGACATTATTATCGATACAGATTCCGAATCTATAGTTTTTAGAATTTTTGTCTGTTTGTCTGTCTTTCTGTCTGTCTGTTTGACTGTTACCGCATCACGAAAAAACCACTGGGCAGATTTCGATGAAATTTGGTATGATGATAGGTGGTTATCTGGGTCAACATATAGGATACTTTTTACCGCGGGAAAATATCTCATTTCTGAGAAAAAATACAAAAACTTCATTGTAAAAGTATACTAATATGTAAAGCCTAAGAATTTGGTTTTTGGTCATCTGAACGCGGGCGGAGCCGCGGGCAATGCTAGTAATATATATAGTAAGTACATTTATATTTTGATCAAATTTATTGTGCTTTAAACTTTCATTTCAACACCAAATTGTTTTAGTTCATTCAATATAACCAACATGTACTCGTTAGGTACTTCCTAAACATCTTTCAAAGAAACATAATTTAATAGAGAAGTGTTACTATTATTACTAAACGCTTCTCGGCAGTTCGAGTCTCGTAGACTGTTATTAATGTATTTTGCTCCCTCGTACACGGGGATCCCATAAAATAAGGTATTAGGGGTCGCACACCCATCTCAACAAAAATATCGATTTTCTTACCTTTGCTGAAGAGGGTTCATTTGCGCGAATGTATAAAATAGCAAATGTGTTAGCTTCTTTTTGTAACCAATTCCGTTTTTACACCTTACTTAATACTTTTGTTTTCTTTCATCAACATATTTTATTTTGGTTTATTTCACAAATAATCAACATACGACATTTAGTTTTTAATAATTATATTACGTATTGAAAATAATTAATATTTTAATAGAAGAGGTTATGTTTTTAAAATCACTTAGTAGTATTATCTCACCCTTAAGGAGTTTTTTTTTTTTAAATTTAGAAACAACTTGCCCTTAACAGCATTCAAAAATATAAAAATCGATTCAAAATCGTCGGAAATATCGTGTAACGATTGTCTACGATAGTTTTTAAGTCAACCAAAAGCTGCATTTAATTAATTTCAAATTAATCAACTCAAAACTATTTTCGTATTATTCATTTTAACCTATAGATTTATATATTTTAAATATTTATTATGTATTTGTTTGGAAACATTGTGACTTTTCATGTTATATTAGAATTTCATGTTTTCGTTAAATACAACATTATCGCAAATATTGAAGTGTCATGTCGATTTATTAACATGCGCTTATATATATGTATGTGTATAGACGAACATATCCCTACAGTGTATTGGTACATAAAATTTATGAAGTATATTCGAAGCTCACGAGGCCATGCTCTAAAATGCATTTATGGTGTATCACTTACCGGCCTCACGGCAAAATGATTTAGTTCCATTTGAGATTGAAACTAACTTAAGATAGGTATATTGTAAAGTGTAATGCTTTCATTTATTTCTTGATAGAATTTAAAATAAGAATTTTATAGCACTTTATACCAATCTATATAGATAAATAAAATTTGAACGAGCTGTCTGTAATGTCAAAATAACAGCTATTTACTAGTAAATATATATGAAATTATATACCGTACTTATAATAAAAATACAATTTTTAATTTCTTTTTCTGTCTGTCTGTTCGTTCCGGCTAATCTCCGAAACGGCTGTACTGATTTTGATGGGACTTTCACTGGCAAATAGCTGATGTTATAAGGAGTAACTGAGGCTACTTTTTTTTAGAAAAAGAATTAGGGTTCCGCTCAAAAAAACTAAAACGTACCTAGGGACGCACCCGAGCGAAGCGAAGGTAAGTTGCTAGCTAGAAATATTGGAGTTATTCTTTAAATAAAATGGGCATTTTAAACATAATATTATATTTGTTGTCTTAAATACATTATTGTGTTATAACAAAGTAGGTATATACCTCGATGCTATTTAAGTGAAAATATACAAGCAGCGTCATCTATTGGCAAATTCTATTACGCGAGCGAAGCCTATGTGCTTCTAAAGCGTAACAATCGTAGTATAACAAACATACACACTTACGCATTCATATTAGTATTCTTATTTTGGATATTTATATTAAAAATTTGAATTTTTTCATATTTTCCAAACTTCCATCACGATTTTTAGGTATCTTCCTACCTTCTTTATTACATGAACGACGTTCCTTCCGCATACAGAACATTTCGAGATGAGTTTTATTTTCACATTAACCACTATTACAGTAGATTCGTATTCCAAAGAGAAGCTATTTCGATTCACGGATAGAATATTGTAAGAATTCTTAATAAATAATATTCGTGTGTCATCTTAGTAGAAATATACTGAAAATGGATACTTTACTTCCTCTTCGTAAGAAATATTATTTGCCACATGTTATGTTACGAGATAACACTCAGACGGAACTTTTGAGGCGCTTTGCTTGTGAATAGGGATAAACACAATGTATGTTTTTGTAATATCGATAATTTTATTATTATCGAGCATCTCTCTCTTTATGAGATTCACTAACAACTTTACGTTCAGCAAATACACAACAAATAATATCAACAAAATCTAAAATACAAACGCACTTATATGTAAATACATGTAAATAGTAAAAATAATCTATACTAATATTATAAACAAGCAGAGTTTGTTTGTTTGTTTGAACGCGCTAATCTCAGGAACTACTCATCCGATATGAAATTTTTTTTACATTAGATAGCCCGTTTATTGAGGAAGGCTATAGGCTCTATATCATATAATATATAATCTATCTATTCCATACTAACCGTTAAACTAATAATTATATATATTTGTCTTATTGAATTCGCCATTAAATATAATTTTTCGGAAGACATGGCAAAACTACAGAACATATATTAAAGTATTTTTTGATACACCCCTTCTATAATAACTTCCAATTGCTAATATTCCAGTGTGCATCTCTCACATACGTTCGGGATTTCGCAGTATATTTAAGATCATATTTTTCCTTAACACGACACGACTATACACCTCGAAATATTATTTATTTTATCACCGTATAGATATTATGTGTTATAATAAGTTCTTGAGCGTGTAGCAAAATTAAGTCTATCTTTTCGTCTTATGTTTATAGCCGCCACGTTTCTTTGATGTTGAAAAACATTTAAGAGTATTAAGATCGTATAATACATTTTGTTGACACTTATTACAATGAATGCGTTGAATTACGTCACATGTTAATATAATTTTGCCTTTTGCTTCTTGATAAATAGCGATTACGGGGATACATTAAGTTACGTCACATATTTTTACAGAATAATATATTACAGATTTATGTAGTTATAGTATACGTATGTACAGTTGAAATTTAATCTGTGTATTCTCTCTTTCCAGGGATGCTGGTTTCCTGAAGATGGCCTCACGCACCCCGTCCCTTGAGTCGCTGCCCGGTGCCAACTCTATAGGTTCGCTAGAGCGTGGCTCCTTATCGCCCTTGACTTTGAGCGGATCATCACCCCCTGCGAGTGACTCCGCCGTATGTGACCTTCGCGAGTTCGACGGCCTCGATACCACCTGCGCAATCTGCCGAGAAACATTCGTCGATCCTAAAGTGCTCAACTGCTTCCACACATTTTGTCGTGGGTGCCTTGAGAGAGAACAGACTCACCCCGATAAAGTCACCTGCGTTACTTGTCGTGTAGACAGCCAATTGCCACCTGCTGGTGTACCTGGATTATTAACAAACCTTGTTATTGCTGCAGCCGTAGAACAAGACGCTGACCTTCTACCTTCAGCTCGTCAAACTAGCTCACCCTCAGCCCGCTGTACCGGTTGCAAATCAAAAGAATCAGACGCTGTAGCGCGTTGTGTTGATTGTGCTAACTTTCTTTGCCCCAACTGCGTCATGGCACACCAATTCATGCATTGCTTTGAAGGCCACCGAGTTTTAGCCTTCACAGACCTAAAAGACGACAAAGGTATGCTTGGATCAACATTAACTACAAGTGGAGACAAAACTGCATTTTGTCCAAGACACAAAAATGACATTCTCAAATATTTCTGCCGTACCTGTTCTGTCCCAGTGTGCAAGGAATGCACAATCATTGAACATCCTGCAGCTTTACATGACTGTGAACACCTTTCGGATGCAGGCCCAAAACAATTAGAACTTATGCAACAAGCTGTTAATGAAGCAAAAACTAGAGCCACTGAAATAAGGCATGTTGTTAAAACCGTAGAGCATGCTGCGGGAAAATTACAAGTACAATACCATAAAGCTCAAAATGAAATTAATGATACTTTCCAATTCTATCGATCAATGCTTGAAGAACGTAAACAAGAGTTATTAAAAGAGCTCGAAAGCGTATTTTCTACTAAACAAATTGCTTTGACTGTGGTCGGGCAAAAAGCTCAAGAAACAGTTGATAAAATCTATCAGACGTGCGACTTTGTCGAACGATTGACGAAATGCGCAAATATCGCTGAAATTTTAATGTTTAGAAAACTTTTAGACACCAAATTACAGTCTTTGATGAGCACTAACCCGGAGCAAAGTGTTCAAACTGCATGTGAACTAGAATTTGTTTCCAACTATCAAGCGATACAAGTTGGCGTGAGAAACACATTTGGATATGTACGCTCGAGTTCAGAAGCGAATGTTGGCCCAACTAAGCAACCACCAATAGCGCGCCCGACAAATGGTTCACTCTTAAACGGAGGTTCGTCTTCAAGTAGTAGCAGTGTAAATGGAAGTTCTGGCAGCCTTAACGGTGGCATTCATCTACCCACAGGACTTAATGGAGTCCTAGATCGCCCATATACAAATGGATTATTAGGTCCCACAAGCCAATCAACTTCTCCATTTGATTCAAATATCATCTCGAAGAGATTTAATAGTGCCAATACTCTTGGTCCTTTCTCAACCACTCTTGGTGATATGAATTTAAACGGAATTAATCCTTACGAGAAATGGTCGAACGGTGGTTGCGATTCACTTTTTCCACCCGCTACTACTGATCCTTACTCACTTACGACTGCCGCACATACTGATCCTATCCTTGACTTGACAAACAAATTGATTTCCACAGCTATTTTCCCGCCAAAGTCACAAATTAAACGACAAAAGATGATTTATCACTGCAAATTTGGAGAATTTGGTGTGATGGAAGGCCAATTCACGGAGCCTAGCGGTGTCGCTGTTAATGCTCAAAATGATATTATCGTCGCTGATACTAATAATCACAGAATTCAGATATTCGATAAGGAAGGCCGATTTAAATTTCAATTTGGCGAATGTGGCAAACGCGACGGCCAACTTCTATACCCCAACAGAGTCGCCGTAGTCCGAACATCTGGTGACATTATTGTGACAGAAAGATCACCAACTCATCAAATACAAATCTACAATCAATACGGTCAGTTTGTTCGAAAATTCGGCGCAAACATTCTTCAACATCCACGTGGAGTCACAGTCGACAATAAAGGGAGAATTGTTGTTGTTGAATGCAAGGTAATGCGCGTAATCATCTTTGATCAAGTTGGCAATGTCTTGCAAAAGTTCGGCTGTTCAAAACACCTTGAATTTCCTAACGGTGTCGTGGTAAACGACAAACAAGAAATATTTATTAGCGACAACCGTGCGCACTGTGTAAAAGTATTTAATTATGAGGGTATCTACTTACGTCAGATCGGTGGTGAAGGAGTAACTAACTACCCTATTGGTGTGGGTATCAACGCTTCTGGAGAAATCCTCATTGCAGATAATCATAATAACTTTAATTTGACAATATTTACACAAGATGGCCAACTGGTGTCGGCGCTAGAAAGTAAAGTGAAACACGCACAGTGTTTTGACGTAGCGCTTATGGATGACGGTTCAGTGGTGCTCGCCAGCAAAGATTACCGGCTTTACATCTATCGCTATGTACAAGTTCCGCCTATAGGCATGTGAGCCTCCCGTTCTGATCACAAAAGATCGAATTGACCGACGAAGTATAAGCCAAAAATCGACACTTCAAAACGTAAATAAACTAACTGACAATTTAAAACGGTTCTGGCCATTGGTGTCAATTTTTAAATAGGTGAAGTGATGATTCGTTGACAGTTTGAACTATAAGGTTACGTAAGTGCAAGTGTTACAATGATTGTGGCTGTCTCGATGTGATCAATCAAACTACGGCAATCCTATATTTTGGCGTGAGATCTCCGAAGCAATTATTCGTAAACAAAACTGTAATGAGATTAGTTGTAGTATTGACATTGTTATATGAGTACCTATTTGAAGAATAGAGATTATTCCGTTAGTTCGATCCAGTAAAACGAAAGGTTCTCGACCCTTATCATTTTTTGATCTATTGAATAATATTTTTTCATATCCCACATCGTTAAATTAGGGATGAATATTAAGGGCGTTTGTATTATTTAGCCCATTTGTTGGACCAATATTTTAACTATTATTACTTAAAATTGTTAGGCGTTAAGCGTGTGATTTTATTATAATAAGAGAGCATCGAGCGGTATTGTTGTTAGTTTTAAGTCTATTCTTCGGCACAATGGCACTTCCTGTTTTTAATTAGCACTTATTCTGTGTCGATGAAAAACATGATTATGAAACTAAGAAGTTGTTACATTATTATTAGGTAAGTGTTAAATTGATTGAGCTGATATGGACAATCTTTAGTTACTACCCCTTTTAATGTAGTTACAAAATTTAGGGAAACGTGATGTTAGGGGTTTTATCAATGACAAAGTTGACTGCGGCGTTCCTTAGGCATGTGCAGCGATAGGCTCAATAGTGGACCTACTGAAGCCTTATTGTTGACTTGAAAACCAAATTACATTCATCACAAGATGGCAAGTGATCGAAAATGTTTTATAGACCTCAGTCAGTTTCAAAAATACATTTAAGTTTCGCCGGTCTTTTGACTACATATAACCTTGAGTATTATAAAGCATTTTAGAGTAACGAATAGAGTTGGTTGTAGTTTTTTATTCTTGAATTATTGGATAATTGTTGGAAGACAGTTTCCTGCATCTCGACCGTTGACGTCATACCGCCTAGTCACTGAGAGCCCACGAACCCATAATTCCTCAATTTCGTTGTTTTATTTTAACGATTAGTAACTTTGGTTGATTATAATATTATTCGTTTTTATACAAATCTAAGTAGGTATTTGAATGTTTTTTTACTAGTAATTGGACACGGTAGTAACTAGTAGAGCACTTTAGCAAATGGTCGTCTCGCTAGACATTTTTATTACTGATATTTTTTCTGAGATTTTAAAAGAGCACCATGTGTTTGCGCGTTTGCGTTGTTATTCTGGTAAGATATTTTTATATGAAAACAATTTTATTTTTTGTAGCAGTAGTATTATACGGTGCATGTGTCGTTTACTTCCTTTGTATTTTATAAATATTATGCTATTATTATTTTTTATTACATTACCGTGTGTTTGAGTGTGTTAGCAGAATTATTTTAGTTCGATTTCATTAGTTTTGATTTTCTTAGTGAATAATGATTTTAGTATTTTTTTATTTGCTGAATCTATGACAATAAAGATCTGAAACGAGCCATCGCTCCGAGTTTGGAGATCGTTTAATTAATTATCGATCTGCATAAGTTTACATTTAGTTTATGCGTTACAATGTGGTGATACCCTTATTATTAAATTATCTCATTTATATAATTACATGAAAATACATTGAAGCCACGTCACGGGATGATCGTACCTGCTCGCACCATCGTTCGTTTGCATACCTGCGTAACATGTGCCATAAAACCATGTTGTGATTTAATAAGTGATATTTAGTGTTGTTTGTAAATATGTACCATAAACTCCTGATATATTCAATTTAATCATAAGTAAACTTACAATCTTCAATGGTTTCGTCACTTCTACATGTTAGTGCATTATAGTTGACTTAACGCAATGAATTTTATCAACTTGCATGACTGATGAATTTACTGTTACTGTTTTATTTTCTATATTGAATTTCAATAGCATCTAAGTTAAATAATGTCGACTACATTTGCACTAACCATAGAAAGTTTAAGATCAAGTTTTTTTAATGAATTTATAATTAATTCTTCTGCATTTTGCAACCCACAGTGCTAGCAGGGAGCCAATCATATTGACGTGTCTTCGATAGGTTCCATCAAAATCGTAGTGCATTAGATTAGGTGAAGTAGAATTAATATCCAGACCTTAGTATCCAAATTTCAGTGATGAATCACCAATGATTTTATATATAGACTGCCCTGTTCCTAATAAATTATTATCTTTTGTAAGATCGGATACATATTGTATTTCACTTAATCTACTGTAATTATAAATTAAATTGATTGTAAAATGATTGAGTTTTGCCATCGCAATGTCCGCTTCGCTTCAGATTTTTTGGGCGTAATACTAGCTTATATCTTTTAAGTATTACGGTGTCTACGATTACTTTAAAACCTATTTACATCGATCGCCCTTAAAATCTGACGTCATGCTAGAAACATTTGGGCTTTGATTACTTAGAATTTACCGCCCAAAATGTCTTTCTTTGAAAATTGCAGATCGTAATGTAATTTCAACGAAATGACAATTTTGGTTTAAACATACGCTTCTACTTAATTGAAATTTTCAACGTATTATATTTATATTAAGTACCTATAGTATAGTGTATCCAAATTTTATGTAAGATTATGCAAATATGACAACTATTCTTTCACATTTATGGTAAAATCTGTGTAATCCATACTATTTACTTGTCATTTAACAATGAGTTAATTATCCTGAAATTATTTAAGATTTTTTTTGTTCAATTTAATTTCGTTCACAATTATTTTTTTATTTTGCATAATACATATAAGTAATGATTTTAGTGAAAAACAATTCATTCATAAAATTGCATTTCTAAAGCTGAGGACTGATTAAATTTGAAACATGTTTTGTCTTTAAATATATTTTGTCGATGTTTGTTGTTATAATTATTATATTTTTTTAATTATTTGTATAAACAATTGTTCTTTAAATTAATGTACGTCGTTTTGTTTTGATTTATTTTTGTTGTATAATTGCTTTTTTATAATAATACCAGTTCATTGCAGTTTTACAGTGTGTTTTATTTTTTTTTTATTTGCCCGAGTAGTGTAGTGATTCGGTGAAGACTAATTTGGTTTTACTAAATTAGTTTTGACTGATGGATGAAGTTTGTGCTTTTGAATCGTATAACGATCGCCTAAACAGTCTGTGCCTTAAAGTTCTTGATATTATCAATAAATCCGCTTCTACGCTATAATACAAATACATTTAAAACGGCTTCTATGAAACACTGGAAAATTTTCGAAGGATTCTCTAGCACAAACACGAGTGTGGTGATAGATTTTATGTGTGTGTGAAAATTTATGGATTCACGTGTGTGTGCATTTTTATAAGATTTCATTTGAAACAGTTGGTGTTGGGGAACAAATGTTGGCATGAGATTTGTAAGTATTGCTTTAGATTTAATACACATCTTAGAGAGGCACTTGCCTAAAATTGCTCCCAGTAGTGTTTTATTGCACAGTACAGAGAATTGCTTAATCAACGAATTTTAAAAACGAAATTTAGTACATTAAACAATGGAGCTGATCTCAGTGGATAGGCGGTAATCATCATAATTTCACACGCAATTTTCTAAACTACATATTCTTATGAATGTAGGCTATAATTCTACGAGTTAAGATCTAATTGTATTCTAAAATAAGTAACTTTAATATCCCGACTAAGCTTTACTTTTTTACGAGTAGCTGAGACCGATCTAGGACTTAACGGATCCAATTTTCCATTTCCCTTCAGCAGCACTGCTTCTAAGGTTAAATAAATCGCTAACCTAATAAAAACACTATTTCCAAGTCAATTACTCTAGGGAACATTTTACTACTTACTAGCACCTATTAGTGTAACGTAAGCACGAGTTAGGCTTACAATATTGTTTATAATTTTATACTCAGCAAATTTCTTAAGATTAAAATTAAGACTTGTCACTCAGATTTGTTTATATACTTCAGTGAAATCATCAACGAATATTTTATCTAAATATTGGCGATTATTAAATATGAAAATCTGTTTCTGCAGCCGGCCATTCTCTAATCGACATCCACAGTTAATGCTGCTGTTTCCTCTCCTTGTTGTGTTCGAACCTTCATCTTCTTGCCTTGCCTACGGTATCGGTAGTAATCATTATCATGATAAGGTCTAATTGTGAATTTTCGATCGCCCAAGAGCTTTTAACTTTCCGAATTTCTGTAACAAATTTTGCTTAAAGAATAAATGGCGGAAGATCGCATATTAACAGTTAGGCCTAGTGGTCTGCAATGATCATTGATGAAATTTCAAGCTTTTACTTAGCCCCATCATAACCATTTTTTCATTTGGCAAAATTACCTATGCAACTGAAATCCCACAGGAAGTGTATAAAATGTAAATATATTTAGATTAACTACGTTAGTAGTTGTATTTTTTAGGTATAAGGAATGCCGGGACGTGTACAAGATGGAGATGGTCAAATAATCAATTCACAAATTGAATAAACGTGAAAAAGTGTGTATTTTTATAATGAAAATTATGATTCAATGATAGATATTTCTAATATGTTATTTAGGAGCAAAGGTGTATATGAGCGATTGCAAACGTTTGGACAAGGCTCGATTTGTTGAAAAGTAAGGTGTGAAATATAAACTCGGAAGGATTAGTATCTTCTTAAGGATTAACAGTAACCATATCGATAGCTATACTCTTAAAATATTGTTTGAAATCGATAATTTCGTAACAGTTATAAATTCACCTGTTAATGTATTCATCATGGTAGAAGTAATGTATCAATGTTAGCTTGTCAGATTGTATGTGGTTGACAATTTGGTCACTTATTATATTACTTAGTAGAGCGTCGTTGAATTTTATAGAACTTAACGATACGTTGATGTATTATACGGATTTGTAAATAACATTTTCGCTTCTACGTTCGTTCGGACTCCGATTGTCACAGGCTGGCGGCGTACATCCAGTGATTCAATATTTGGTCCCAGATTCTTAAACCAGGAAAGGTTTATCGCCGCTCACATTATTCAATACTAGTGGCTCACGCGGTTGTGTCACTGAATGTAACGCCGTCGCAAACACGATCAATTGCTCAGGAATTGCATTAGTTTTCTCATTGTATTTTGATAATTTACAATATTTTCTATCATCGCTTCTAAGAAATTATATTTAGCGGCGATGTTGTATCATTGTTGAATTTAATTAATTCGCTAATCGATATATAATTTAGTGAATTGTGCACAGAACGTTGGTGTTTCACTTAATTTTTGAGATATTTTCTTAAACGTGATGCATGCAATGATTTACTGCATTTAATGACTGAAGTTGAGTTTTTAGAATTCTTGGACATTGTGTAAAACGGAACAAAGTTGCATCCGCGATGTAGACGCGGGGCTCGAAGCAGTCTAGATGCTAGATCTAGGTTCCGGAAAGCAAAGTTGCTTCCGTTTGTACGCAAATTGTCGAAATTGTGATTGTTGTAAGTTAAGGTGAAAGAAACAAAGCACATATGAGCACAAACCTTCCATCCTCAAAGATAACTACGCTGAATGTTTTGATTGACTCACGTTTGAATTTATGATACATTTTATTATAAAAAAAAGAAAAATATTTTACTATCGCTTATGTTAGTTGAGACGTTTGCAAATAAATAGTATTTATTTTCCAGTAATTCTTAAAAACGAAGATTTGGATATTATCTTAACGTATTTATAAATGATATGAATTCTACTAAATTATTGTACTTAGATTTAGATTAACTTATTCTGAGTTCTTGTCCCCTTCTAGTTTTATGGCAGTCCGTAGTGCGTTTTACTCTTCGTAGAGTCGCTCGTCTGTTCACCGCACTCGAACGAAGGCTTGCGGCAACAGATGAGAGGCTCGAGATGTACGTTCCATTTCAAGATTCATTTCTCAAAGTGTGTTAGGTAATTTAATATGTATAATCGTAAGGGTGTGTGATTTTAGTTATCGATAAAGTTTTTATACGCGGAAAGATTCCAAATGAAGCTGGGGAGACGGTATAGTAAATGACATATCAAAGTAATGTTTCTATAATTAAAAGGTATAGGCGAGAGTAGGAAATGGTTAGTGAAATAATGTATAGCGCTGTTTTTAGTTCGACCTACAGACAATATGACAGTTTCTGATGTTGAAAGTTAAAGGTTTAATAGAGAATTGTTTCATACGTTGAAACTTGACATATCATCCACATAGTGGTGTCATTGATATACTAAATTAATAGTCCAAATTCGGGTTTCGTTAGGAAATGATTTTAATAGTGTGTTGATTGAACGACGGTGCGGTGGATAGACAATTTGGAATCTTTCTCATTGAAGCTAGTCGCCAAAGAAGTCGCTTTTAGGTAATTAAATGTTATCGTAATATGTGTATGCACGTAAGTTTAAACTTAGTTATACGATGCTTAAATTGTCCACATAATTCGATTTTACACACATAATTAATGCCATCCTGCCAGAATATGATAAAGACACAATGCTTATGAACTAAATTTATATTATATCCTACTTAGCGTACGGTGTAGTGTGTATTTTTAGATATTGCATTGTCTATGTTAGATTAGTGTTTAAGACACCTTGAGCTTTGAACAGTCTGTCACGATATTTTTTACAAATGTATCGGTAGAACTCAACCCGTGCTCTCAACTAGTCACGATAGGGTAAGACGCTGTTTCACTAAAACTCCAAGCACTTTCATTTGCACGGTTCTTCGATAGCCAAAAGAGATTCGTGCGTTCGCGAGCACCGAGAGCTTCAACACTGTACATAAGGCCCGTCATTAGAATAATGGCATCTGTAAAAGGTAAATGTAACTCAGTAATATTTACTATATGTACTACTGAAACACCATATTGCGCCGTGGCCTTATATTTGAAAGGATGTTTTATTCCTTTAATAAAAAATATGAAAACTCAGTTGAATTTTGTACAGACTTAAGTACTTCTATGTTTCACATTCATGCATAACATGTAACGTAAGGTAATTATTGTAGTAGCCCATGTATAGATTAGATGTTGCCGTAGCGGTCTGTGTAGCTGTAACTACATCCTAAATAATATAAGTCGTTGATTTCAATACTTCGATTCGTGCATATCCCCAACACTTGATAATTGTTACCTACATTAGTTACTTCGAGACTGTTCAAAATATACTCTATCGAGTTTTCTCTAAGGGAAAGGGCTGTTTTAGCAGATATTTTTGATACATTGAGGATAATCGAAGGGAAACGATCTTGTATTGTAGATAAACAATTAAATTCGGTAATGGGTACTTTTGGATACTCCAAGAATTGAGGGGTTTTCCAAAATTCACCGAAGCCTTCGCGGGCTTGTTGAGTGTCATCGTCTAGATGATCTGTTTTCTCATCTCTATGTCATAAGTGAGTATAATACATTTAATGTTACTGAAACAAAAACAATGTTGTTCTTATAAGAAATGCGATGGTATTCGCTGATAACTTGTTGTTTTTCATATATTCGTAATATTTCCTTTATTTTTTGTACTCTTTAGTGTTAAGATAATTATAAAAACTATTCAATGTTGATTACTCTAAAACCAATAATGTATGTATTAAGGATGGTATAATTAGTTTCCCCGAGAGCCTTACTAGTGAAGAAGCCTTTTCCTTAGACAGTTAATCTTTCCTATTTCACGTTTTAATTGTAAAATGTATGAGCAATGTGGACAACATCAAAACAATATGAATGAGTACGGTCTTGATATGACGAAAATTTAATATAATTGTTTAAAGATCATGTGTAATCGTCATCTACACTAAAGTACTCTATCCTTCTGCCTCTTCTATCCTTGAAATAGCTATTCTTATTTTCAAATTACAGTTTACCACTGAAACCTCACGCACACTCCGTGCTAGTTCAGGCCTAGTGATGATTTAAGGTAAATTTAAGGGTTCATAATTTCTTACTTAGATTGTATGACTCAATTTTAAGACTGATCGCAGAAAAATAAAAAAAATACCAAAAAAAGACAACCTAATCCTGTAATTGTTTTGCATTGGTTATTTACCACTATCATTTCACTTATCAGTTTTCAGATGACGAAGTGAATTCGGTAGTGTATTTACGTAAATCGTTAGCCAAATTTGAGTAATGGAAAATTTATCTCGTCATCTGAGCTGTGTCATGTACGTCTTCTGTCGACTTTCTGTCTTCTAATTCAAATGACGATGGTAAAACACGAAGAAAGATCGGTGAAGATAAAATAACCCATGGTAATGTTAACTTTAAATATGTTGGCGTTACTGTTGAAATTGATGGAAAAAAAAAGAAAAATACTATTTGTTGCCAAAGTGTTGTTAGGGGTAAACGTGTAGTTATAAAAATCGGTTGTCACATGCATAATTAAGTTGTTCTTGAGTGGTATGAGATTAAGAGAGAAGTTGAAGAATATTTCCAATGATATATTTTTTCATAATGAACTTGAATGCTAATCGATACTTAAGGTTTATATCTGTGTAGGATTTAAATTTAACGTGTGGTATAAATATATCGTTGCTACGATTCAGTCTTTATGTAGAACGAAGTCTATTTCATAATTGGCCAATACTGACATGGTTAAGAAACTCAGAATTGATGGAGAGACAAATCGTGGCAAATGATTTAGTTGTTTAGTGTTCATGTTACGTTAGATTGTATTCGACAGTTCTGCCGGTCTTCGTACCAAATGAATTCACCTGTTTCCGCCTTTAATGCACATCTCACGTCAAACCCACTTTATATCTTTATATCTGTCTTATTTAATGTTACAGTTTCATAAACAATGAAAATTAAAACGATGTGTTTTGAATTGTTAAATTCTTATTTATTATTATTTATTATAATTTAATTAATAAAAGCTAGTCAGTGGAGTTCGGTTAAGTCCAGCTTGTAGCGGTGCAAGAGGATATCAAAGTAAATTTGTCTGTGATACCTGACAATTCTGTAATAATTGGAGTGTCACGACATTTTGTGTCTTGCCGTTTGTCGCTACAAGTTTAGTTCGATGATAAGTTGAGTGTATCTATTGGTAATTTTATAATGTATTACGATAATTGTGTTTTGTCGAAGTTAATGCTTCATTCTCTAGTCACGAGCGACACTGAATGTCAATGTTTTTTTTTAACGATTTTTTCAGCTGTTACAGCAATTTAAATGGACCACATCACAACATTTTTAAATATGAATTTTGACTAATGGACCTTTATCTTGTACTTAAATCCTAAAAAGTATTTTACGTGGTCCATTACAGTTTTATACGATGAGTTATAATTTACCAAACACTGACTATTTATGCTATTTATCATAACGTATCTATCCGATCACGATAATTAAAGGAGGCGATTCTCAAAAGTGTGATGGGACAAATAAAATTTTTAAATCGTTTTTTGGAACAAAAAAAAAAACAATAATTTTATTTTGTTTTCCTTCAAGTGATTAGGAGAAAAATTTAGTTATCGTGATCCCAATTTGAGGAACTTAAGTTTATAAAAGGGACATTGAAATTTACCACTTGTTTGCGGTTTATGTAATAAGTAATATTAAGGTTTTGTTTCATAATTTTGATTTAGTTGATAATTTTCTTCTTCCGATTGTAGTTGATTTGATTGTTCCCGTGATTTTTTTTGCTTGTATTTAATTTTATGACCACTAATTTATTTATAATGTTGAGCCGAATGTTGGAGTATCGTATCTGTTTGAAATATTTTTATAATAATAATTGACATTCTATAATACTGAAAAATGGTAATGCTATATAATTATATAGAGATATACATCAAAAAACTTAGCTACACAAAATATTATGTTACAAAAAATCTTTTATTTATTGTTATTTATTTATGTACATTTCCAAGTATGCAACAGTATTAAATGTACAATTCTTTAATTAAATAATTATTTTTATTTCATTAAATTATTTAATTAAATAAAAATAATCTACATATTATAAACAAACACAAATAAATAGACACGTTTCATTATAATATATTATATATGTACCTATGTATAAACAAAGCGCTATGACACGTCCATTGTCTATACATATTACCATCATTATCAAACGAGTTCCTTCATTGGCTCAACATGGTGTTAGAGTTTACACTGGATTTGATTTGATACATTCCATAATTGTATTTGTTAATTTTGAAAGTGTGGGTTAGACTATCATTTCTAAGTTCCCCATCGCCCCATGCTTCGGGAAGATACTCTAACATATTTGTTATTCAGGTAACGTAAGTTAGAAATAAGAATTGATAAATAATATCTGATGATAAATTTACTTGTATGTTGTATTAAAATGAACACGAAATAAAGAAAGTGGTTTGAAAACGTGAGTTTTATTTATTTACTTATTAGTTACTAGTGAAAAACAATATTTTTTCCGGAATAAAAAGTAACCTATATGCTATTCCGGACTATAATCTATCTCTGTGCCAAATTTCATCCAGATCCGTTCAGCTGTTCTGGCGTGATTCAATAACAAACATCCATCCAAACTTTGGCATTTATAATATTAATAATGGGATAATGGGAGTAACTCACCCCATATAACTTCGACCATATTAGTTTATAATCTTTAGTACTTTAAATCTACACTAAATAATATGTACACTAATAAAAAAAACTGAAGAGCTTGTTTCGTTCTTTGTTTGTTAGAGTACGCGTCTTTGAAAATACCAGTAGGTACAAATTAAAAAATCTTTTAACATTCATATGAGGTGTAGTAGGAGTTACTGAAGTAATAGGCTATAATATAAGATCATAAACTACGCGAGAGGAGCCGCGGGCGAAAACTAATTGATTATATAGTTACCCTACAATTATAGTTATTTAAATAAAATCTATGTCTTCCTAAATAGTATTGGTTATAGCCAAATTTCAGTACGAAAAATTGAGGCCTTTAGCTTTTTTGATATTGAATAAAAAAAAATAGGTACGTTTTATAATATAAGAACATCCCTATTGGTACTACAGAGAACGAGGTTGTCTACGTTAGATGATGGCGGCGTACAAGTTCCTGCCATCATCTTGCATGCTGATTGTTGATCGCTGTTGATAAGTTTTTTTCGCCAGTTCTTCTTAGGCCTGAGGCTTCTTCTTTCCGAACTGGTAGTAGACTCATGACGTTCAGTAAAAAATTGTAATAATTTAATGCTGAATAAAATACAAATATATTGAATTGAATTGTTCCATTTTTCGGAATTAGGACATTAATCAGAGCATTTCTTTACATTTTAAGAATGTACAAGCAGACAACAAAATTCTAACTCGGTCTCTGTATCGATAAAAATGTCTATTTCAATAAGATTTTCCAAAAAATTTTTAATGTACAGATTCGACTTAGTTACAATTTTATTATATGATAGATGATAGTTCAGATCCGTTAGTCCTGAGTTTTCAATTCCAGATCGGGTCAAGAGTCAAGTCAAGGGATAAAACATTATAATTAGTTAAAATAGATATAAAAAATATATACCTATATAATGAATTTTTGTGTGTCTGTCTCTAAAACAACGTCTTACATAATGCATAATACAATGTGTTTTAATTAATACATATTTTGTGTATTGATTTTTAATCAATCACTCTTACAAAGTAGTGATTGGGAAATGGGCACTGGGCAGGGAGAAGAAGACTTACAAAGTAGTCTAAACATTAGGCTACAACAAGTACCTAATCTGCAGTTAAAATCAAAGTAACAAAATCGTTAAATGTTCTTTACGATTAAATTAACTTGAAACTTTCTAACTTGTTCTTACATGTTCTTTACATTACTTAGCTTTAGTAATTAATGTGCACTCTACTTGCTGTCTCAGAAACTTGAAGTGTGCACTTTTTTGGCAAGGTGTATTAAATCCATATCTATAAAAGACTTACACCGTTCTGTCTACGGTTCCACAAATCCTTTAACCAAGGGTTATCTGTAAGAGATTGTTCATAAAAATAAGACCGCCTAAGAAAGTAAGAAAAAATAAAAAAAATAGAGATTTTTTTGCGTGTGTTCAACATAATACCTAATTCTGATAATATCTATTCTAGTAGAAGAAAAGTGTCCTTAAAAGTAGTTACTTATATTATGAATCGACATACACGTACGTGATACAACATGAGTCATAATCAAAAGCACAAATCATTAAAAAGCTCTAAAGCTCAAAACGAAGTTCCGTGTACCTCGTAACATTGCAGTTGCAGTGGACAGGTAGTGACGTCACGCATCGCAGAAGTCACTTGCGGTCTTGCGGCTTACTTGTGACGGACATGCCTAGTGCACTATTAACTAACTACTACATATATTATACGCAAGTTTGTTTGTCACTGTGTTTATAGAAGCTGTCAGTTTGTTGATTTGAATGGATTGAATAAGAAAATTGAGCATTCCATTACATAATTGAATTGTAATATTTATAGCTTTACAGCTTACATAACTAAACTTTGTACCTTTCTTCATCACCACGCCGGCCAAGTGCAGATTGGCAGACTAGTCAGGTTTTCTCAACCTTGTAGGTTTCCTCGCCACTTTTTCCTTTATTTCTTTGAATATAATTGGCCCATGAAAATCTTTGAAGTGCGAGACCCGGGGTTTGAACCGCTTTAATAGGGTACTAAATTCTATGCGAGCAATATCATCTTTAACATACATATAATATATATAACATTTGTATTTTCTTTTGAATTATTACAATTTACTGCTTATTAAGAAAAAGAAATATTTAGCAACAATATTGCTTCGATTTAACTAATACCTATAGCATTCGCATTAGCGATGATTTATGTTAATAATATGAACATAATTATTATCTAAACCTTAACTTCTACAGAAAATTGAAGTAGTGATCAAAAAATATTTTGTAACATATTTTCGAAAGCGGTACAGCATCGTGGTGCGCAAATCAGACGATAAAGACTTGGTTGCACTAGATTCGCTACGATAAATAGAATCTATATTAAAATGATGCTAACAATTTAGATATAGGAAAAACTTTTAAAAATGGAAACCAATATGCTTTATATAAAAAGTTATTACTGAAATCGAACCTAAAACTCATGTTTTATTAAATAAACTTTTACTAAAATATATACGTTAACAGAAACCTAGGTTTGTTGTGTTACTTTACTATGATTGTGAAAGCACCTAGTATATACTGTATATTTACAACTAATGCAGATCTGAAGGTTCTGGGTTCAAATCTCGGGTCTGGACAAGTTCAGTTATTGAAGATTTTCTTTTCTTCTAAAAAAATTCTAAAGTTAGAAAAAACTCGTGTTGAGAAGTTGAAACTAATTCTCAATATGTCTTTTATTATTATAAAATTATACTACTGTCATTCTTAAACTCCTGTAGGACGGCAGTTTCACACAACCAAAGGAAGATCAAGCATAGAACAGAAACCTGTCAACTTTGAGCTGTTCTTAACAAATTCTTGTTAGAAAAATCCAATAACCATAAATGGCTCGACACGGGACATGAACCTAGAAACTCCAAATCTGAAGTCTATCGTACTTGCCACTACACTAAGAGAAACAATCTTATTTATGCTTTCAGCCCTTTCACAATTAACATCTGAGGGCATATTATGTTTCATTCGTTATGTTAAATTCCATCAAACCGTACAGGGTACAGAGCATACCAAAGGAATAAACGTATAATATACATACATATATATGTAACAGTCAAAGAGATTAATCTAAATAATATTTATAACTAACGACTCAACCTCCTTTGGCTTCGGGTTCGTCCCTAGTGAAAAACAAAAACAAATCTATCCCACGGGAACCGTACATTTTTCCGGAATAAGAAGGAGCCTACGTGCTATTTCAGACTATAATATATTTCTGTGCCTTTCATCCCGATTCGTTCAGCCGTTCTGGTGAAAGAGTAACAAACATCCATCCGTCTCTATCTATCATCACAAACTTTCACATTTATAAATTAAGTAGTAATTAGTATGAATAATATCTAGCCGTAATGTAAAATATCTACCTAAATAAGACAAAGGAATTAATTTACTTTTTAACAGTCCCCAGCGGATTTTTTTAATGATTAATAAAAAACTAAAACTTCATGAGAAGCTTCATTTTGGCGAGACGCCCAACTATTCTTTGTACGAGAATTTGATAATTGTGGCTTCATAAGGAATATGTTAAAACGGTAATGATCCAAAATTTATTACTAACAATTTGTTTTACGATTTAATCTTGAGATAATCCAACAATAAACAAGAAAAAAAAATGTTGTCCTAAAAACTATCATATAGATGGTGCTGTGTTAATGTCCCAACATATTTGCTTATTTTTTACCGACAGCAAGGTGATTGCAGGTTTAACACAATTTGTATTACTTTACCCACTTCAAATAGTTATTATAGATAATATCTAGTTAAAGTAATCAATATACCACACTACGGGCATTAGAAAATGCGGGCATACCCATTAGCAGTGCCTAGTCTTGAAATATCAAGTTTTGTCAGAACAAAGTTAAAGTCGGATCAAATAATGTAGTTCATCGACTTTACCCAGCAGACTGTGCAGATCACGTAGCGACGGCCTCAAAAATTCATAACCTCTTTTGAAGTGTAAACTTACGCCTTAAAAGATATGTTGGAAGTTTAAAACGAACAAAATATTAACATTTTAAATTTTCTCTTTATAAAGCTTGTTACGTTCGAAATGTCATATTTTTTAATTACTTTGATAAATGATTGTGTAATAAAATATTTTCTTTAAAAATTGTAGCATATATTATGAACTTCTTCATAGTACTTATTTTTTCTAATATAAGCTAACATTTCTTGGCGTTACCTACTCTCTTTCTCTATCATGGATAGACACACAGAAGTCTTGAAACAGCAACCACGCTCGTTCTTTGTTCACAAATTTCAATAAACAATAACATTTTACTGTATTTTTTCGTAACTAATATTAATATATTTAAAAAAAAATCTAATAATTTAGAAAGATATGTTCTAAAGGCAGCATATGTATATGTACATATGTTGGGGCATTAACACACAGCACCATCTAGTTCCATGGTAGCTACGAGGCTTGTGTTATAGATACTAGATAGTTGATACACTACACATATATAACTTTAAATACATACATATTATAATTATAAACACCCATGACTGGAGTACAAAAATTCGTGCTATCACACAAATGTGTTCCTCAGCGGGACTCGAACCCGCGACCGCTGGCACAGCAAGCAAGCAGTGTCGTCAATATTTTGCTAACAAAATAGTCTTTCTAAATATAGTAATTTAGAAAGTAAGTATAGTTCAAATATATATGTAAGTCTCATTTCTTTACTCTCATAACTAAGTCGATTCGATACTCAAGAGACATAGAAGACTTACACGCTTTCCAACTCCGGGCTGCTACTTATAATTGTTTAATAAAAGCAATTCCGCCAAAACCAGGTCGATACAAAACAATTCCACAAACCCATATATTAATGTGAGATTCTAAACAATTGACCTCATAAATTGCAAGTATAAAACCATTTTTTTTATAATATTTGAAAAATACAAAGTATGCTACATCGCGGTAGCAAATGACTGAAATATGGCAAATATAACCCATTTCTACAATCATTTTGAGTTAGGGTCTGAACTCAATTCATTTGGTTTTTTAAACGAGCTTATTACCAATGGGTCCACGTCTGTCTCTAGAAAATGTCAAATACATATATGTATTTATGAGGCTCCGATAGTTACATGCATTGAACTACGCAAGATACGATTACGATATGTATATCGACAGTGAAGCGTCAATAGGACTGATATTATAAATGCCAAAATATAAATGTAAAATGTGTGTATGTTCGTTACTCCTTCACTGATACTAAGGATATCTTAACTGACAAATTCAGTAATTACACCTTTCCCGAACCCGGATCTCGAACCCAGGACCTTCAGATCTGTATCCGTATATACCAGCCACTAGACCACCGAGGCATAGCTTATTTTTATTACCAAAACCTACATGTTACCATAGTAATTGTGTATTATTCTATTTTAACAAAAGCTAAAATGTCAGTTTATATAATACTAGCGATTCACCATCGCTTTGCTCGGGTTCGTCTAGGTTGATTCCTCATACAAACTTTCATTCCCATTTTCACCCCCTTAAGGGATGATTTCCGGGATAAAAAATACCCTGTGTCCTTTCCAGGGTTTCAAACTAAGATTTCATCTAAATCGGTTCAGTAGATCCAGAGATTAATTACCCCCTTTTTTTTTGTTGACGCTGGGGAAACCCATCACGGGGACCCTGCCGGCCGTCATAACGGACAAGGTACTGTGAGACTCTTACTCACTAAAACCCACAGCGGAACCCGTCGCCGCAGTGCAACGGGGTGTTGCAGGATCGCTTGCGCATTCACTACAACACCCCAAGAGATTACCCCAAAACGTCACAAACTCACAAACTTTACCTCTTTATAATATTAATATAGACTAATGACTCACCCTTGCGTTGCTCAAATGCATCCCTAAGTACCTAACAGTAGCCTATAGTATTACTCGTAGATTAGTTAGAATAGTCTGTCAGAGTTCTAAACTTCATCTAAATTTGTTAAGCAGTTTCAATATTGAAATTATATAGATAGTGACATATATCGAAAACCTTCTTTATCATTCTATTATGTACGTAACTAAATAATAATACATTTTATAGGAACATATATTAACATGGGAGCTCGGGTGAGCATCGATTTACCCGACGTTCCCCAGGGGAAAACTATTGATCACGTCATCCCTCCCGTGCTGTTGGCGTTTATTGAATAAGTTAATGTTACAAAGGTCTGGATATATTAAAACGTGTTTGAACTTTGAAATAGATTATAGTAATATAATATTTTATTAGGGTTTAATAATAAATCGAAGCTAATATATTATCAATGTGAAAGTGTGTTTGTCTTTCTTTCACGTTGAAAAGGTGTGACGGATTGGCGTGATTTTTTGTGTGTAGATAGTTGGAGGGCTGGAGAGTAACATAGGCTTACTTACTACTAAACTTTTTACCGCGGGAGATTATCTAAATCCCACGGGAAAGCACATTTTTTACAACCCAAAAAAATATTTATTATCAGAAATACTTCAAAAACTTGGTATTAATGCTCTTCAATACAATTAAGTAAATACGTGTTTTAGCATTTTTCGAAATTCAACCTATAAGGGAGTAGAATAAGGGATGAAAGTTTGTTTTAGTGCGAGAGAAACCGCAGGTTCTGCTAGTTTACTATAAATTATATTTTTTTAAAACTATAATTTGGTTTATAATTACCTTTTTTATTATTTCCATTAATTACGGTTTCTCTTACTAAAAAAAATTAAATGTATAAAAAATTAAAAAAAATTATGATTGGAGACGCTACTAATTTGTTGAAGAAAAACTAGATATTTTATAAAAAATACTTTTTTCGTCAAAGAACTGCAGCATATTATGACATGTAGAGCAAATAGGTTTTATGATGTGGGGATTTAATTTACTTTGTAAGAGTGAGTTATAAAAATAATAAGCAATTTGTATGTGTGTGTAAGAGATAAAGAGGGTGGGATCTAAAAGAAAAAAAAAATGTTACTTCATCCTTGTATAATTATTAATTATAAGCTCTTATTGTTAAAATAAAAGCAGTGATGAGGACTGACAACAGAAGCGAAAACTTAAAACTATAAACAAACAGTTGTTATTTTTGGATATTCAAATTAATTTGAACTTAAATTAAAAAAATTAAATTCAAACTGTTTATATTTATCTGGTTTTGATATCTATCGACACTCGAGTGTTAGCGTTAACACCTCACGTGACCATGTCGATGACGACTTACATGAATTTACTCCCCATCCAAACCTGCCTATGGAATGAAAATGACTTCAGTAAAAATACAATAAGATGGATAATATAATTATATATTATACTAGCATTGCCCGCGGCTCCGCTCGCGTTCAGATGACCAAAAACCAAATTCTTAGGTTTTACATATTAGTATACTTTTACATTGCAGTTTTTGTATTTTTTCTCAGAACTGAGATATTTTCACTGAACAGATTTTGATGAAATTTGGTATGATGATAGCTGGTTATCCGGGTCAACATATAGGATATTTTTACCGCGGGAAAATATCTCATTTCTAAGAAAAAATACAAAAACTACATTGTAAGAAGATGCTAATATGTAAAACCTAAGAATTTGATTTTTGGTCATCTGAACGCAGGCGGAGCCGCGGGCAATGCTAGTCTAATATATAAATATCTCGTATCACGGTGTTTGTGGTCGCACTTCTCCGAAACGGCTCGACCGATTTTAAAGACTTTTTTTGTATATTTGGTAGGTATGAGTATAGGTCGTAACGTATTTTTCACCCTACTACCCCCCACCCCCCATTTTTTATCGTGATAATAAATACATAGCGATTAGTCTGTATAACATAAAGCCAAACAATTTTTTTTAGATTAAACGCGGGTGTAGCCTCGGGTTTTGCTAGTATGTATATGTATAACCGAACTAGTATTAAAAATGCAAAAGTATGTATGTGCGTATATGGTTGTATGGTTGTTACACCTTTACGCTAAAATGACTGGACAGATTTCAATGAAATTTAGTACACAGAAGTTTATTACCTGTAGTAACACATAGGTTAGGCACGTAGGGACGTACGCAAGCAAAATGAGGGCAAGATAAAAAGTGCAAGTCCTTTGTAAGTAAGTAACATGATAAAATAACATATTTTAGTGTGATCCTAATCTCGCCCTTATTTGCGATCTCCTTGAAGTCTGTATTAAATCATTCATCGTCCGTGAGAGCGAACGGACGCTAATTGGATTAGCTTTGAGAGATCGGCGATGTGTCTGACAGATTTATTAGAATTATCTAAGCGGAAAATAGATTTTTTTACCTTATAGGGCTTTTCCTTTACAGGCCTACGTTTCTAAATGATGATCTAAGCTTTGAAACGATTAGATACAAAATGTGTTTATGTTTAGAGCTATACATATAATAAAATTGTAACTAAGCCGAATCTGTACATTAAATATTTTTTGGAAAATCTTATTGAAATAGACATTATTATCGATACAGAGGCCGAATCTATGGTTTTTAGAATTTTTGTCTTTTTGTCTATCTGTCTGTCTGTCTGTTACCGCATCACAGAAAACCCACTGGAGGGATTTTGATGAAATTCAGTATAGTGATAGCTGGTTATCCGAATCAACATATAGGATACTTTTTATCGCGGGAAAATATCTCATTTCTGAGAAAAAATACAAAAACTGCATTGTAAGAGTATACTAATATGTAAAACCTAAGAATTTGCTTTTTGGTCATCTGAACGCGGGCGGAGCCGCGGGCAATGCTAGTATATATGTAAAGTTAAAACAAAACATATATTTCTTATTGCAGAGTAATGTACATACTCGTATTATGTCCATGTGTTTTGTGTTTACGGATTCTCGACGCATTGTTTCCCAGTCGTGGGAATGTGGCGTGTTATTTGAAAGGAAAATGAAGTCGAAAATCTATAACTGCATGTATGTACATCTTTTTTTCAAAATCTTCTAAAAAATCACTTTGCGTAATTACATCTACGTTTAAGATTTACCCCAATTATTCTTAAAAGTGATATTATTATTAGAAGTATTGTTTGTATTCAGCCTCTTTTAATATCCCACTACTGGGCACGCGCCTTCCTTCAATACGAGGGAGATCATGGCCATACGTCCACCACGCTGGCCAAGTGCGGGTTGGCGGACTTCACATGTCTTTCGAAAACTTGCTAGGTTCTCATAGAAAATAGTAATAAGTAGATATGCAAGTTTCCTCCCAATGTTTTCCTTCACCGTAAGGCAAGTGGTAATCATATTAGAAATGATTCGCACATGAAAATGTCAGAGGTGTGAGACCTGGGATTTGAACCCGCTTCACTCGGTTTCCCAAGCGAGCGCGTTACCACTGGGCTACCACTGCCTCCCACTGGTGACAAAAGTGATATATGTGTAGATAATTAGCTAAGTATTATAAAATACGTATATAACGTACACTTTGTATATTATAAGATTATATAAACAGTTAAATAACAAGTTCACAAAAGCTTTTCACATAAAAAGCTGCACTCTTCGATTGATACATATATCAATTATCCGAGCTTCCGTTAAAAACTAAAACATTTTCCACGCAAAAATGCGACGTTGGCGAAATAAAATTAAAAATGCAAAATTCGAAAATCCCAAACGTGATGGGAGCGTGCATCGGGAATTTCAGAGGTTCAATGGCGTATCGATTAGTGTTTTGTGCTATACCTAGTGCATAACTACCTGTCTAGCTTGTTGTTCTGACAGGAAGCGTATTAACAAACTTTGTTTTTAATTTACAAATGTTGGTAAAATTTACACTCTACACTCCTTTATGTTATTTGGCAATGTAGCAGGGCTATGACTGTAATTACAGGTTTGATTTCGTGTTTTAAAAGTTGCGAGCGTATATTTTTTATTTCTTATTTGAACAATATAATTTTAAATAAAACTCCCGTGACCACGCTTGCTGTATAGAATCGAAACGTCAGAAATCAAAAATCAAAATAAATCCGCGAAGAAATCCGAAAAGATAGTTTTATTTAATATTTCATATATTCGCGCAAATCTAAGAAAGTATTAATTATCATATAGGTATATAAAGTTGATAGGAAAATTATAGTAGAAATGACATAAATGTTTTGTAATGTTATTTATAATATTTTCTACTATATACGTCACAAGCATTGCCCGCGGCTCCGCCTGCGTTCAGATGACCAAATACCAAATTCTTAGGTTTTACATAATATGAGCATCCTCTTACAATGCAGTTTTTGTATTTTTTCTTAGAAATGAGATATTTTCTCGCGGTAAAAATAGATATTCAGCTATCATCATACCAAATTTCATCAAAATCCCTCCAGTGGTTTTTCCGTGAAGTGGTAACAGACAGACAGACAGACAGACAGACAGACAGACAGACAGACAGACAGACAGACAGACAGACAGACAGACAGACAGACAAAAATTCTAAAAACTATAGATTCATATCGATAATAATATCTATTAGATTTTCCAAAAAATATTTCATGTACAGATTCGGCTTAGTTAGAATTTTATTATATGTATAGATAAACATCGTCATAAACTTTAAGCACACAATTAAGAACTCAAATAAATGAACATTTTTATCATGTTCAATAGAACTTCAAATAAAACAGAACAGATCTAAATTGAGCCAAAAAACCAAAGCCTTAAAAACTTTCGTTACAAAATAAAATAAAATGTTCCTTTCCTAAAACCGACATTCGTAAATACTCGTATGTAGCTAGAAGCCGCCAAAAAAGGGCCAATGAAAAATTTCAGACGTCTTTTAACATACCTGAAGGGGCATAACGGAACATACAAAAGCTGACTTCAGTCAAACTAACGCCTTTGTTATAAAAGTTGGAGTTAAAGACGAACAGAATGGCGTATTTATAAGGATAAGTTCGCCAAGTGGTCGGAGTTCGATCATAATAAACATTATTGATAATTTGAGGAAAATATATAAGAATATCATTAATAACCTATATAAATATATAAAAAAACTGTTTCAATTTTTTTATGGATAATATTAAACAAAAAATAATGAAATTCGGTTCACAAATAGAGCAGAAAATGGTACTGAGATGTCTTTGTCAATTTATATGTTGTAATATAGTGAAAAATTCATGATGATGTTCTCCTAGCCGATTCCGGCCACGGCGGCCAATCTCATTGAGACTAGCCAACTGCGCAGGAGATATTATAGTGCACAAGTGTACGCGCAGACACAACGTGCACTCTCTATTCCTGTCACTCTCATACTCCGGTGGGACGACCACTCGACACGACCAGTGAGAGTTAAGGCGCAGGACCGACGGCTTTACGTGCTCTCCGAGGCACGGGGGTGAAACACCGCCAACTTCCTAACTCCGGGCTGTTACTGAGGCTTACTATACAGAAAGACACAATAGCTAAACTTGGCCCGACCCGGGACTCGAACCCAGGACCTCCTGGTGTGCAGCCGTACATGCTAGCCACTACACCACCGAGGCAGTCAAAAAAAATTTATATAATATATTCATATATGTTATATATATTCATATATAAAATTCATATATGTATAAACAAAAAATGATGAAAATGAAATAAATAATAATTCAAACCTTTTGTTCATCGTTCGAACGTCCCACAGCTGGGCACGGACATCTCTTTAATATTAGGGAGATCAGGCCATAGTCCACTGTTCCACTCTGGCCAAGTGCAAGTTGGCAGACTTCATACGTCTTTCCAAACTAGTTAGGGTCTGTCAATTATTTTCCTTCGCCATAAGGCATTATAATTGCATTAAAAATTATTCGTACGTGAAAATAGAGACGCGAGATCAGGAATTTGAACCCGTTTTACTCGATTTTGCAAGTGATCGCGTTACCACTGAGCTATCAGTGCCTTCAATACAATATATTAAACATTGTTTCTTATATTCTTTCATATTTATTTTATTTCAATAAAGTTTTTTTTTATTTCAGCTTTCGAATCTTAATACTTTCTTAGATTTACGCGAATATTTGACATTTTAAATAAAACTGTCTTTTCGGATTATTTTGCGGATTTATTTTGATACTAGCATTGCCCGCGGCTCTGCCCGCGTTCTGATGTCCAATTCTTAAGTTTACATATTAGTATACTCTTACATTGCAGTTTTTGTATCTTTTCTCAGAAATGAGGTATTTTCCCGCAGTAAAAAGTATCCTACATGTTGACCCGGATAACCAGCTACCATCATACCAAATTTCATCAAAATCCCTCCAGTGGTTTTTCCGTGATGCGGTAACAGACAGACAGACAGACAGACAAAAATTATAAAAACTATAGATTCGGCCTCTTTATCGATAATAATGTATATTTCAATAAGATTTTCCAAAAAATATTTAATGTACAGATTCGACCCAGTTAGAATTTTATTATATGTATAAATTCGGTTCCCGACGTTTCGAATTCTATACAGTGACCATGGTTGCTGTAAAGCATTCGAAACGTCGGGAACCAAAAAAAAAATGAATCCGCGAAATAATCCGAAAAGATACTTACAAATCTTAGTTTAAGTTGTATGATAAACTTAACTACTTTTGAATCTGCGCCAAACAAATAACGACGTACATTATGTAGATACGCAATATTTAAAACGATAGATAAAAGGAAAGATTAAGTGCAATTTATAAAATTACTTACATATATGTAGGTCTACACTACACTATCGTGCGTCTTCATTATTAATTCCCGAAAGACATAGTTTATGATAATTAGTTTTAATTATATTCATCTACACTTATATATGTAGGCAAAGGCAGCAGTTTAGTACCTTTTACTCCTCTGTTTGTTAACCGATTTTCTTATTTTTTTTTATTAAATGGTTATAATTGATGAGCTTTACTGTTATCATTAAAAAAATGAAAACAGTTATATATATGTGTATATATATATATATATATATATATATGTGTGTGTGTGTGTGTGTGTGTGTATACATATATATATATATATATATATATATATATATATATATATATATATATATATATATATATATATATATATATATATATATATATATATATATCTGTGTGTGTGTAAATTCTATTTATATTTGTTTTTCTGAAATTTCACAATAATGGTTATGATCAAATTTCGATTACTAGGGGAACACTAGTACTTATTCTACGCGCTCAGGTTTCTCCCTAGTTACGTTTTAACGGTTGGTATAGATTTCTCAGAGATGATATATTTTCCCGCAGTAAAAAGTATCCTATATGTTGATTCGGATAACCAGCTATCATTATTCCAAACTTCATCAAAAGTCTAATATTTTTCTCATAATGCGTTCCCAAAGAGACAGGCAGACGAAAATTCTAAAAACTATAGATTCGGCCTCTAATAATGACTATTTCAATAACATTTTCCAAAAAATATTTAATGTACAGATTCGACTCAGAATTTTATTATATGTATAGATTAAGAGTGATTGTAGAGTTATGTTAAAAAGAAAAAGGAAAGAAAAATGAAAAATGTCCTGCTGTACATAATTATCATTTGACGATTATTTGCGAAAGAATATGTGTGTGTATGTGTAACAAACATACAGTCACACACTCTTCGTCTCATTAAAACGGCTGAACGGATATGAATGAAATTTAGTAGACAGATAAAGTATGATCTGAGGTACTACATAAGCTACTGCAGTGTTAGTCGGTAGTTTATTATAAAAAGAGATAAATCTATACATATAATAAATTTGTAACTAAGCCGAATCTGTACATTAAATATTTTTTGGAAAATCTAATTGAAGTAGACATTATGATCGATACAGAGTCCGAATCTATAGTTTTTAGAATTTTTGTTTGTCTGTCTGTCTGTCTGTTACCGCATCACAAAAAACCCACTGGAGGGATTTTGATGAAATTTGGTATGGTGATAGCTGGTTATTCGGGTCAACATATAGGATACTTTTTACAGCGGGAAAATGTCTCATTTTTGAGAAAAAAATACAAAAACTGCATTGTAAGAGTATACTAATATGTAAAACCTAAGAATTTGGTTTTTGGTCATCTGAACGTGGGCGGAGCCGCGGGCAATGCTAGTTAATACATAAAAATAAAACCGGCTCGTAGTAATAATGTATTTAACATTAAACATTTTTTGTGTTTGTTAGATGTTTTTTACATAAAAGGTGCCTAAATTTGTAAATTTTTTAAAATGTTTGTTTTATTGCGACTCGATAGCTAATATAACTTTAGTAGATAGCTAGCAATTTTTGGCTCTAGAAAAGTTATTGTCGATATACCATAATGCTTTGGATAGTATGAAAAACCGTTGGGTTTACGCTTGATCAAGGTCTAATCGTGTAAAGTGCGTATATGATTAAGTTAAATCTCCTATTAAGACGAGGAAAGTTCCTTTAGGTATTACTGGCTTTTCTGACTGGCCTTTCACATAACCTATGTATACAGATGATATGGTTTATCACTATTAAGATAGGATTGAAGGAATAGAGAGTACGTCAGTGTTTGCGCAAACACTACTCTTAAAATTATAGTATATTCTTCCCAGGGCCTCAAACTATCTCCATACTAAATTTTGTCTAAATCGGTTAAGCGGATTAAGTTTGAAAAGGTAACAGACAGACAGACAGAGTTACTTTGGAATTTATATATTAGTATATGTATTACCAGTAAAAAATATTGGTTTAAAATAAATAGTGAAATAGTATACAATAAGTATTACGTCGCAAAAAAATCTAACGCAATTGTTACTTTATCGTCAAACCGCTGTATTTTGCTCGTTTGTCAAGTAACACGAGCTTTGGAAGACATCCAATTAGTTGATAGCTCTTGGCTTGAAATGTCAATTTGTTCAATGACTTTTAGTGGGCCATAATCGAATGCACTTATGGTAAGAACTAGGTTTCGCATTTGACTTCGTCTATTTGTCGTGTATACTGTATGGAAACTGAGGTTGAGCTTCCAAATGTTAAGTTAAAAGAGTGCTTTATGATTTATCACCTAAGAACAACATTGTAACTGGTTTTACTAAATAAATGGTTAAGTATTTAAACTTCTAAAAAACTATAAGAGATGTTTATTACAGAAGATAATCACAAGATATCAAAAAGGTTATTAGAAAAATGATAATTTTCATTTTTAACCCCCGACGCAAAAACGACGGGGTGTTATACGTTTGACGTGTCTCTGTGTGTGTCTGCCTGTGGCATCGTAGCTCCCGAACGGATGAACCGATTTTGATTATGTTTTTTTGGTTTGAAAAGTGAATTAGTCGGGAGTGTTCTTAGCTATGTTTGATTAAAATCGGTCCAAGCTGGTCGGGTTTTCTTTTTAATTTCCAATTTATATTGAAAATTAAAAATGTCGTTATCTGTACATAGAGTCAATAGTATATAAAATCAATTTTAGTTTTTTAAGAAACGAAAAAAAGGAGGAGGTTCTCAATTCGACACGAATTTTGTTTTTTTTTTTATGTTTTACAACGCATAACTTTTTACAGTGTAGTCTGATTTCGATGATTGACTGATGACTTTTTTATTGGATAGGGAATACTTCAAAGTTGGTTCCATTTAAATTTGAAAAAATCCACAGCCAGCCGATATAAATCAAAGCACACCGACTTCGAAAATATTTGATTAGGTATGTATAGTAAATAAAAACTACCAATCAGTTATTTTCTACTTTTTAGTGTTTTATTTTGAAGTCTGTTTTTATTTTATTTTTTAAGTTTTATATATTTATCTAGTCGCTTTCTTATAAGTTATAGGCACAAAATTATTTTATAGTAAAGGAAAATATTATTTTTCAAGAGCAAACTCAATTATAACGTAGATGAAGCCTCCCATTATTTCACAGCTTATTGCCATTGCTGGTAATATCGTTTAATAAAGACGTAATGAAAATTTAATGTGCTCGTTTAAACTGGAGGACAGATATTTTTTTAATTATAAAAGATACCTAATCAGATATTCAGGCAATCGGTACCAGCTAATGTAATAAAATAAAAATTAAACTATTTACATCTTTAAATTTCATATATTCCTCTGATTTTATCGATAACGTCAAATTTTATAAATATTTTTTTAACCACACTGTTAATTGATCGAAAAAAAAGTTACAAAATACGCCGAGGGACATTTTTTAATTCTTATTTTTTTTTAATTTTTGCAACTTGCAATACACTTTCAGTGTTACCATAATATGCTTATAATTATATCCATGCTTTATTATTCTTTTAAGGTGTGTTACGGTGAAGCAAAACATCATGAGAAAATCTGCATGTCTGAGAGAACCTAAAAGTTTTCGAAAGACATGTGCGGGTCGCCAACCCGCACTTGGCCAGCGTGGTGGTCTATGGTCTGATCCCCCTCGTATTGAAATATAATATAATAAATACAATCAGCAATATTTGGCTATTAAATTATATATTTTTTTATAAATTAATTTTAAACGAAAGGTACCTTCAAGATAATACATGGCGAGAATATTAAAGCGTAAACCGCTCATAAATATTCATTTGACTTGCAATTAGACAGATGGACTTGCCAGCATTATGCTAATTCCATTCTTTTAACCAAAAACATTAAAACCGACGATATTTTCCTGTAAAGCTCTGTTAGGTAAATTCTTTCACCTGCCATTTCCACTATTTTTTGTAAGTGATTGGGCGAGTACAAACGTGTTTTCTGTACTAATTTACGTAGTAAAATATTTAATTGTATTTCTTAGTGCTTGGATATTTATTAAATTTATCTTTTATACCATTAGAGTTTGTTTTCACGAATTAGTTTATTTCAATATCTTATTTTATTATTCCATTACTTAAGTCTTTAAAGACATACCTACCTAATTTTACTTGTGTATAATACTTAAATATTTAATTAAATATTTATTGGTATACCTAATCTGTGTCATGATAATGACAGTTCTTGCGATTGCTATTTAGGTAATTAATACTGCTATTACAGTAGTAATTTTAACATTTCTTTACGATTTTTTTACAATATTTTTTTTTCGTTTTGTTTTTATACTTAGTGAACCTACATTAGAAATTATTTAACAAAATTCACGCGATAAAAATACAAAGTCCATCCATCATACTCTTTGTATCACTATGACAAATGACAGAAGATGAAATTATATTTTAACTAGCGTCTCACCCTCGCTTTGCTCGGGTTCGCCTCTAGACAAACAAAAACAAATCTATCCCACGGGAACCATACATTTTTCCGGGATAAAAATTAGCCTATTTGTTATCCTGATGTATGAACTACATTATTGTAAAGTTTCATTAAAATCTAATCAGTAGTTTTTGTGTACTAAGCTGTATAAGTTACTACAGTTTTCTAACTATCCCACGGGAATTCTTTAATCTTCCGGGATGAAAAGTATCTAAAATGTTGACCGGAGATATAAGGTAGCACCATGCAAAATTTCATTTAAATCGGTCCAACATTTTCGCAGATTCAAAAAAAAATGAAAAAAAAGCTGCATTTGTTCTATTTCTCTTCTTACATCCCCATGACTCGGTTTTTAACATTTTTTTTTCTATGTACAGACATTCGACCTTTACAATTTTATTATATGTATAGATATAATATTTATGTTTTCTTAGGTGAATGTTTTAGTCTAGTCTCTTGTCTCTTTAGATCTAGATCTAAGATTATTGACTACTGACTATAGTCAATAACGTTACTAGATACTAGTACTTGTTGATCTGCTATTTTGGTCTTCTTATATATAAAATTTCCGTGTCATAATGTTTGTTACCGTACTCCTCCGAAACGGCTTTACCGATTTTTACCAAATTTTATATGCGTGTTCAGTAGGTCTGAGAATCGGCTACTATCTATTTTCCATACCCCTAAGTGATAAGGATAATTGTGGTCCTCCCAGACCCCACCCCAGGGACGAACCCGAGCGGAGCGAGGGTGAGTCGCTAGTATTCTTATAAGACCAAAACTTTATTCTTTAGTATACAATTTTATACGCTATTTAATGTTATTTTACAAATATATGTAGGTATCTGGTATGTACATAAATAGGAGTTCATTCATTTTTCATATTTCAATTTTTTTGTGTTGCAATGTCTAAATATATTAATTTGTTGAAAAAATATAATAACACACTTCGTCTTATCATAATTTTGATAGCTAACGCCCAAAATCTTTGCTTTAATTTATAGTTTTCTAGCAATTGTTTGTATAAAAACCGTTTGTTTATTTTTAAGTAATCATTTCCAGATGACCTAGTGCTTAAATGAACATAAATCGAAAAAAAAACTTTATTCGATACATTTTTAAATATATGTATACATTTTTTATTTATCTACCTATCTTACTGTTTACGTACCTATCTATGTATTCCTTTGGTTGGTTTGATCCAGGAGTTTGATTTGAGACCTATTTATAACTTAAATTACTGAGATGACAAGATGAGATTAAAGATTTAATTACCTCTCTATTAATTCAAAATGATCATATTAAGAAGCTGTAACATTGTAATATTAATTTTCTATACTTTGAGATGTTCTGTTCAAAAAAAAAATAAACTATCAAAATATGTACAAGCTGAAATAAACTCTAATAAACGGCGTTAAGATACATTTCAATATCCATATAGGGTGATATTAATACATAACTACGAAAAGACGTTTACGATGCATCACATCGCAGTACCAGTACCATCACTACTAAAGAGGATTTTATAGGATTTTGAACTTTATATCTTAAGCGATAAGATCATATGATAGTTTGCCATCTGCGTATAATATTTGCATTTACTATGTATTATGCGTGGAATAGCATTACCGGAGTCCACTCTTCAATCCAATTACAACGTCGAGTGGATGAATATTCAACCGATCGTGAATGCAAAATCGATTATAAAACAATTTTGTTCGATAAAAACATCGCACGCCGAGTAGCCCCCGGCTCCACCTGGCTACGTATTTCATTTAAAATGCAATGAAATTAGGGCTTTCAACATTTGAACACATGTTTCTTTACCCACGTTGCGTCGACGGGTAGCGTTCCTAGAAATTATTCGTGAAGAACATAACAACTGACCATTTCATTCAAGCACAATTGTAAAAATCTCATCAAAAACATGAAATGTAAAAAGTTTGCCAAACCTCGCATCTTAAAGGACTATCTTAAGGGATATCCCATGTAGATTGTTGAGCATATCTGTTATTTACTTATGATTGAACAACTAACAATTTTTCAATAAAAATTAATTAATGTTCCTAATATTTTGCAATTATATTGAAAAAAAATCATGTACATTTTATATTTCAAATATAATAAAATGCACTACTAAAGGAGTTTGTACAAAAATGATATAAAATGCTTTAAGAAACTATTAACCTCCCACGTTAGTGGTATCAAGATTTATATCGGTATTTAACACCTCCAGGTAAATTTCTAAGAAATCTATTTTTAACTGTAACGCCGGCGTGTCCGTGGTCGTGGAGGGATTAAGCTTTTTATAATAATTTATTATTTAATGGGATATTTATTATTATACTAGCGACTCACCCTCGCTCCGTTCGGGTTCGTCCCTAGTTAGGTTTTAACGTTTAGTATAGATTTCTCAGAGATGAGATATTTTCCCGCAGTACAAAGTATCCTATATGTTGACCCGGATAACCAGCTATCACCATACCAAATTTCATCAAAATCTGTCCAGCGGTTTTCTCGTGATGCGTTCCTAGACAGACAGATAAAAATTCTAAAAACTGTTGATTCGGCCTCCGTATCGATAATAATGACTATTTCGAAAAGATTGTCCAAAAAATATTTAATGTACATATTCGATTCAGTTACAATTTTATTATATGTATAGATACATATATATTTATTACCTATAACGATCTCAACACATCACTATCTTGTAGTACTAATAAAGAAGAAAGAGGGCTTCACTCGCCACCTAATTGGTAACAAAGTGGTGATCCTCGAAGGCCCCAAGGGTTATATTTACGAGTATTTACAAGTTAACTTCGTAGAACCATTAATTATCGATTAATATCGTAGAATGATTAATTATCGATTTAAAATATTTTGTTTATTGAACAAGCTCATTTAAATTGAAGAATTAATATAGGAGACCTCTTTATGTATATTTTAACAGCTATGATTCAGCCCAAACCTGTCACATCAACATCTATATCTATAATATGTACATATAATAAAATTATAACTAAGCCGAATCTGTACATGAAATATTTTTTGGAAAATTTTATTGAAATAAACATTATTATCGATACAGAGGCCAAATCTATAGTTTTTCGAATTTTTGTCTGTCTGTCTGTCTGTTTGTTACCGCATCACAGAAAAAACACTGGAGGGATTTTGATGAAATTCGGTATGGTCATAGCTGATTATCCGAGTCAACATATAGGATACTTTTTTACCACGGGAAAATATCTCATTTCTGAGAAAAAATGCAAAAACTGCAATGTAAGAGTATACTAATATGTAAAACCTAAGAATTTGGTTTTTGTTCATCTGAACGCGGGCGGAGCCGCGGGCAATTCTAGTCTCTAAATATAATTTTAATTTATATTTTTTCTTAGGTAATAACTGTATCTGATACAACCCTAAACTTTGTATGTTATATGTTAGTAAATGTTTTTCCATTCCTTCCTCTGGGATTTTGATGAATTTTACAAACTTCTATTTTGCTTACCCAACATTTTATTTATCACGTGTCGATATGCACCTGGTTTCAAATTAATTTGCTTAATAAATACAAGTTTCAATGAAAATTAAATGTAATTTTTTTTTGCATAGGAGATATGCTAGTATAGGGAAGTGTATAACTACTTCACTTCTGCACTTCCGTCTGATGTAGCAAGTACCTGTTCATTGGTTCGATTATTACCGATCAAACGGCACTTATTTATTTTCTTCCTATATAATTGAATTACACATCAATAATCTTATTTCTATTTGTTCCACTTTTTTTTGTTACTGTTATATTGTTTTAAAACAAATACTTTGTTTATACCGCTATTCTATTGTAGTAAAGATTGAAGTGCACATATTGAATGGACGTATTAATCTCAAAATCGAACCAAGTACTTAAAAGACATACCCCTTTTTAATTTATAATCAATTAATATGATAAAGCTCAAGAGATTGTTTTTTTTTTTCGTTGGGGGAACGAACATGTCACTGAAACTACCAGTCAAATTAAAAAATCCTTTTGCTTGTCTATTGAACGGTATAGGCTATCTAATATCACGATACGAACTTTAGGAGGATTAGAATAACTTAAAAAAACATTCAAAAACTAAATTACAAATTCTTAAACATGCGGGAGAAAACACTACATTCATACTAACACAACTTACCTTCCTAAAATTCATTACCAAGGATAAATGGCAGTCACATTTTCACCTCAAAAACATTTTACACAGCGACATTTCGTCGCCATTTATATTTAATAATAACAACCCTAGTGAGGGTGAAACAAAAATCAATACAACTGTCTGGGAGGGCGCCGAAACCCCTGCACGTCAAAATATCTGCATTTGAATTGAGTGCACCCATACGTAGCGGCTGTATACTGTTGTAAAGAGATATATACATATGTACATATACATATGCACATATATACTACTAGCATTGCCCGCGGCTCCGCCCGCATTCAGATGACCAAAAACAAATCCTTAGGTTTTACAGAATAGTATACTCTTACATTACAGTTTTTGCATTCTTTCTCAGAAATGAGATATTTTCCCGCGGTAAAAAGTATCCTATATGTTGACCCGGATAACCAGCTACTTTCATACCAAATTTCATCAAAATACCTCCAGTGGTTTTTCCGTGATGCGGTAACAGACAGACAGACAGAGAGACAAAAATTCTAAAAACTATAGATTCGGCGGTATGCTATGTATTTATGCAATATATTATAAGATAAAATCTATACATATAATAAAGTTCTAAGCCGAATCTGTACATTAAATATTTTTTTGAAAATCTTATTAAAATAGACATTATCGATACCGATGCCGAATCTATAGTTTTTAGAATTTTTGTCTGTCTGTCTGTCTGTCTGTCTGTTACCGCATCACAGAAAAACTACTGGACGGATTTTTATGAAATTTGGTATGGTCATAGCTGATTATCCGGGTCAACATATAGGATACTTTTTACCGTGGAAAAATATCTCATTTCTGACAAAAAATACAAAAACTGTAATATAACTGTAATGAGTATACTAATATGTAAAACCTAAGAATTTGGCTTTTGGTCATATGAACGCGGGCAATGCTAGTATATTTTATATAATATTTTAAAAACTTTCTGTGCATGCTTTATTTATTTGTTAGTAAACTACATTTAGTTTCTAGTTCTTGGTTCAACTTTTTATATTTGTGTGTTTTATTGTATCTGATTGTAAATAAACCTAATAACTTGTGTAAATGTACTGTGTACATTTATTATTTGAAAATACTGAACAGAAAGATGTTTGAGATGGACAAAAATAAAAACTTGTAAAATTTTGTGTCGTCGTCTGAAAAAAGTGAAGGGCCACTTGCACCAATTCCTTAATTTAATTTAAATGGCATAAATACGTTTAGCAAATGTCGAATTATACTGTTTGAAGCTTACTAAACTATTAGGACCGAGTTGAAGTAAGAATTTTATTGAATGTTGTTTTTCATATACTGTGACTAAATTACTGACTTATAATATACTAGCAGAACCCGCGGCTTTGCTCGCGCTAAAACAATCTAAAAAGGTAGTTTCATACAAACTTTCATCTCCTATTTTACCCCTTTTATAGAATGAATTTCGAAAAAAAATTAATTTTATTGAAGAGCATTAATGCCAAGTTTCCAGTAATTCTGATCATAAATATTTTTTGGATTATATTATAACGTGTTTTCCCGTGGGAATGAGATAATCTTCCGCGGTTAAAAGTAGCCTATGTCACTCTCCGGTCCTCCAACTATCTCCTCACAAAAAATCATGTCAATCCGTTTCTCTCTTGCGACGTGAAAGAAAGACAAACAAAGAAACAAACAAACAAACAAACAAACAAACAAACAAACAAACAAACAAACAAACAAACAAACAAACAAACAAACAAACAAACAAACAAACAAACAAACAAACAAACAAACAAACAAACAAACAAACAAACAAACAAACAAACAAACAAACAAACAAACAAACAAACAAACAAACAAACAAACAAACAAACAAACAAACAAACAAACAAACAAACAAACAAACAAACAAACAAACAAACAAACAAACAAACAAACAAACAAACAAACAAACACACTTTCACATTTATAATATTAGTATGGAAGTATGGATATCTACTTCATTATTTCTTTATTTAGATTTTAAAACTTATTTCTGTAAGTAAATATAATTGAAAAATAAATTATAGTATTTACAAAACCAATGGAAATATCGCACAAAACTCCATACTAGTGCCTAAAAATATAAGGATACTGTAATTGTAATGTGACATTTATTAAATACTTCTTTTTAATGAAGGGCTAACGCCTTTGGCTAACTTGTTGTTGGTGGTACATCACATGAGCGAAGATGCGAGAAAAATATATTTTAGTAAAAATTTGTATGCAAATTAATCTAATGTAGACTATAAATAAACGTCACAGTATCTATATATAAACAGGCAAAGACAAACAGTTCAGTAACTCTTTCTCCTCTGTTTGTCAACCGATTTGGTTTAGTGGCTTTAGTATTATCAATAAAAATATTTCGGAAACAGCTATTTTTATATATACATATAGATAGGTAAATTCTATTCATATATGTTTTCCTCATCGTGAGGAAACCTGCATGTCTGAGAGTAACTAGCAAGTTTTCGAAAGACATGTGCAGTCCGCCCGCACTTAGCCAGCGTGGTGGACTATGGCCTGATCCCCATCGTATTGAAGGAAGGTCCGTGTCCAAATCTTTTCAAATATAAATAATCCTTTCAAATATAATTATGCTTAAATTTCGACCACTTGGCGAGTATTAGTAATAATATAACTTTCGTACCTAGTAAATAAAACTCATTTAAAAAAGTACTGTCTTTTAAAAAAAAATCATTTCGTATAGCATCATCCAATCAATTGCAATCGATGCGTCAACACACAACTCTTAATTCGCGCGACAGGCAATCGCGTTAAGTGCAAATTAGTGGATCGCGCTGAAGTACCGCGCGATTTTCATTGAAATCAGTAGGTTATTATCAAGATACACGTTAAATGAAATATTTTTTAACATTTATCATTTTAATGATAATGATTGATCATTTTTGGTGATTTTTTAGCTTGTATTTTCATTTCTTTCATATTAACCATTTCATTTTGGTTATTGTTTTTAGAACCACTTTGAGTAAGATATTTGTATTTGGTGGGTACTATACTTCCTAGTATTGGCAGGCAGACGTAGTTTCTTTACACCCGTTAATGCACCGGACATTGAATGGATTACTATGAGATAAAAATAACTTTTACAAAAAGTTACTTTAATTTAACAGTATTATTGACTTGGGTTATTCGATTTCTATCTATTTTTGTTTCTTTCAAGTTTCAACTGAGAATCTTAATTGTTAAATGAATTATTTTCATTAATTGGACATGCCTGATATAACTAATAAATGAATCTATAGTCTAGTTTTAAACTTTAATAAAAACTATCACATTATTATTTTAAACGTCAACTTTAAAATCTAAAACTCGCTTTTAAGTCTAAACAATACAATAATATTTTGTATCAATAATACATATATTTTAATATATATTTAATAATATATATTTTAACTAATGATAAAATGTCGAATGACTTTCAAATAGGTGCCCGATCAAATTCAATATGGAGTAAATAAGTACTACATTATCGGCTTTCGTTAATGGGGCACTTGATGGAGTGCAATAAGAATATATTTTTTTATTGTTTATATTTTTTTAATTAAATTAATTCAATTGTAATGCACTGTAATGAATACATATTTATTGGAGTTAGTGTAAACGTATACAATTATAAGTGTGTATTCCCTATGGACTCGAAAACGGCTGGAGCGATTTTGATGAAATTTTCAGTCAATCTTCAGTTTAGCCCAGCTGGTGATCCTGTGAAGTTTAGTAGAGATTGGAAGTTTGAACGCGGACGAAGCCGCGGGTATTGCTAGAAGTTTGTTTCTTAATTGCTTGTTTTTGATTATTTGAACACGATAATCCCCGGAACTCCAAACTACCTACCGAAATATAAAATCATTTTAACCCCCGACTGACCGAGTGTTGTTATAAGATATCTTACGAGTAATATTACAGTAAGACCCTTACGAATGTAGCAATTAAATAAATGAACTAAGCACGCGGAGCCGCTACCAAAAGCTACTCTAATTATGAACCCATAATTTTAAAAACAAAACTTTATTTATTAATATAATAAATCATAGTTTAAATATTAAATATTTACTTTTTGGTGCGAATTATTATTTTCAATTATTATTCAGCCATTCACATAAGAATTATTTTTATTAATTAGTATTCAGCCCTTTTTGACGTCCCACTGCTGGGCACGGGCCTCTCCTCCATACGAAGGGGGATCAGGCCATAGTCCACCACGCTGGCCAAGTGCGGGTTGACACTTTTATTTATGTAACATAATAATTGTTGCGATACGGTTATAATTAGACTTAAAATATATAAATATGTATATTGTATATGAAAAAAATTAAAAGCAATATTAAAAATAAAAATCTTACTCGTAAATGTTAATAAATATACCCGAAAACAACAAAATTTCCATATTATTAGTATGGCATTAGGTTAGCCAAACGAATTTTGATAAGCCATCAATAAATCTCCGAAACGAAATTAAGCGGCAATAAACGTTGGAATATGCGTATAAAAAGATTTATAGACCACTAGCGGTCTCTTCTGGATTTACTCTCGCAAACTGCTTTATGAATGTGGGAGAATATTATATTTGTATAGGTTCAATTCCCTATTGGAGTAAATATTTGTAATGGTCACACATTACAAACATTGTTTACTTGAACTTATCCTGTATTTTTCCTGATCTGAATATTCACTATACATAATATGTTCTAATATCTATATGTTTTTTTTTACTGCCTCGGTGGTGTAGCGGCTAGCATGTACGGCTGCACACCTGGAGGTCCTGGGTTCGAGTCCCGGGTCGGGCCAAGTTTAGTTATTGAGTCTTTCTGTATAGTAAGACTCAGTAACAGCCCGGAGTTGGGAAGTTGGCGGTGTTTTACCCCCGTGCCTCGGAGAGCACGTAAAGCCGTAGGTCCTGCGCCTTATCTCTTACCGGTCGTGTCGAGTAGTCGTCCCATCGGAGTATGAGAGTGACAGGAATAGAGAGTGCGCTTGTGTCTGCGCGTACACTTGTGCACTATAATATCTCCTGCGCAGTTGGCTAGTCTCAACGAGATTGGCCGCCGTGGCCGGAATCGGTCAGGAGAACATCATCATGTTTTTTTTATTTTATTTATTTAATACTTTCTTAAATTAACGCGAATATTTGATACTAGCGACTTACCCTCGCTTGACTCGGGTTCGTCCCTAGTTTTCTTCGCCATATAAACTTTCACCCCTTTAAGGAATGATTTCCGGGATAGAAACTATCCTACGTCCTTCCCAAGGTCTCAAACTACATTCTTCCCAAATTTTATCTAAATCGGTTCAGTAGTGTCGGAGCCTATTCAGTAGAAACAAACAATAAAAAAAACCTTTATAATATTAGTATAGATTTTAAATAAAATTATCTTTTTAAAATTTTTTACGGATTTATGTTATTGAGTACGTAACACATCACCTGCGACATGTAGACTTTAGAGTGAGAGTCCAAAATTTATTTTTTTAATATCTGGAAGACGATTTTCATTTTATTTTTTAAAAAGTTTTGTTTATTATTTCAGCATATATAAGACTTACACTTTATATATATAATTATAATAATATCGATTTCAACGATTCGGTCATGGCCAGCCTTACTGAGTCAGTCTAGCCAACTACGCAGACGGTACTTTATGCATACAAATGCGTTGTAATGGAAGATACTCATACAAAGGTACGCTCATTTCGAGGCTTAAAGGCACGGACTTCTCGACACGACTGAAGAGATAACAGAGCCGGCAACTTTACGTCCTCTCTGTAGTACAGTAGATACTAATTCATTCAATGCGAGTGGTATTACCACAGTCAACCACGCTGGCCACATGCGGTTTGGTACACAAACGTATTCAAAGCTAGTTTTCAAGATATTTTCCTTCATCGTATTACGTTTCTAACACTTTCCGTCTCACGAAGGTACTATTATATATTAGGGTTATATATTAGGGCTTTTAAAAAATCTTGCCAAAGAAATTCGGTAACTTTTTTAGTTTTTAGTCGATCCGAGGCTTACAAAAAAAGCACAAGTAAAAACTGATTGGAAATTTGTCCGGAAACTATCAACTGCAGGCAGCAGGTACCTGCTCTGGTCATCAATCATGAATTAAATTAATTAAAACGTCAATTAATAAAACAGTGCAACGAAATATGAATTTGATAACTTTAAAATGATATATAAAAGTGAATCGGGTTTTAAGCTCAAAATATGTGGAAAAATGCCTTTTTCACTCCAGGACAGATATGATTTTTGTTAGAAAAAAGATTTTCTAAATCAATTCAGTAGCATCAGTAGATTATATTAGCGATAGAAACAAGCATTATCTTTATGATTGTCAAAATTTGTAGGCTATAATTCAATTTTTTGTACAAAACCAATAATTTTTAAATTTTCTATACATAAATATTGTGTATCTGTCAATCTTCTAACCATTTCTAATGACTAAGAAAGAACGAATTTCATGTATAAATCCTTACATTTCTTTTACTTGTTCTTTGTAAGTGCACCTAAAAGTGGATTTCAAAATGTAAATACATAGTAACTAAATAGATTTCCTTAACCAACCAAAGCGTCATTCGGTGCATTGGCTGTCTTTACGCCCAGGGTCACCGGTTCGGGTTTCGTTGAGGACAAACATTTAATTTAGCACATAAGTAGTGGTTAAGAATTTTGTTAAAAATACGTAATATAAGAAATTGACATACAATATGTTAACCTCAAGTGAACTTGTACGCCCGTTTATCACTCATCTTGACGTGACAGAACGGAGTAGTGTATGAATAATTAAATTTCAATTCACATTCGGCAAGAAAGTTACCTCAGCTTTATTCAGACATCATAAAAGACGGAAAAGCAAAATTTTGAATGATTCATATTGTGTGGATTTCTTGAGTTATAGTTTAGTTTCTAGTTTCTTCTTTGGTACGAAGTTCTTTCTCTTGTATATTTTATCACACATTTTAAAAATAGAACCTTTACATAGATTGTATGTGAATAGAAATAATTCGGCTGCTTTTTATTCGTACTGAAATTTATTTTTTTATTTTTTTTTCTATTTCATCATTTACTATTCTGAATTAGTGCTTGACTACGTTCCACCTGATGGTAAGTGGTAACGCAATCGTTGATGGTAAGTCGCACTAATTCAGTAGCCACCTATTCACTGCCTTGAAGGCACCCATATTATAATCGGACGGAAACACTGACGCCGGCAAGTTGTTCCAATCCTTAGCCGTACGTATAATAAATGACCTAGCGAAACGCTTCGTGCGGACGGGTGGAATGTCCACGACATAAGAATGGAGACCAGCCGTTCATCGGGTTGTCCGATGACGGAAATAATTTTTTAGAGTTCCTAAAAAGTTGGCAGCGGTTGGATGCGAGCTGATGATCGGGTGCAGTGGCGTGCCATAGAAGAGGCCTATGTCCACGGGACAAAAGCAGACTGATTATGGTGGAGGTGGTGTTTGTTTTTCTAGAAAATTAACAAAGAATTAATTAAGTGCATTGTGTAATCAGAAGAAACGACTTCACTTACATTTTGAAGAATAATATGAATCAAATATGATTGCGAAATTAGGCTATTGAATTATATATTAAAGGTTTTGTTTAATTTATATTACTGAGAGCTTTTGATATATTTCAAGACATAAAAAGAATAAAAAAATCTTTATGCATTTCTTCTGTAAGATAAAAATTCTTCCGTCTCTTTCTGACATTATGACTCTAATAAAAAAGTCCATGCTGCTGATGCTACTTCCAATCATACATAAATTATTTTCAATTATTAATGTTAATTAATTCTTTTAGTAGTCTTATATAATGGCGATTCTATAAAGACTTGATAGGTGTCTTGGAATCAAAAATCAAACTAAAATCGCGAAAAAATCCGATAAGATTGTTTTGTTTAAAAGGTCAAATATTCGCGTAAATCTAAGAAACTATATAGTGTCTTTTGTTTTTATAACATTATTATCTGTGTACCGCTACCTTTTAGCAAATTTAATTACTATCATAGCGTCAATCTGTGAACTAAAATTCATCTAAATCTATCTATCTTTTTCAGAGTGAAGAAATAACAAACATACAAACAAGCACAAATTTAGTATTTATAATAGTAGAGTGATATATAGTTTAATTTCATCTAAAACTTATTTCGATATAATAATAATACATATTATTTATTCATTTTGCGTACAATAAATAAAAAAATACTCGTATATTCAAAGAGTATATCTAAAATATAATTACATTTCGCAAAAACATAATATATATGAAATATAGACGTGGCAGATGCAAGGGACGTTTAAAATATACCGTAAATACGGCCTTTCACCCTTAGCAGTACCACGTTGGACGATATTTATGTCTAAACTACGGAGTCAAACCTACTAAATTATATGTGCACCCATTAAAGAGGGCTTAAAAGCCTTAAAGTACCTATATATAACTCAATCAGTTAGCTTCTTAATTTTGAATTATTAGTTTTTGTTCTTCTGCTGGCTGGCTTTGTATCAAAATTGGTGGCTTTGGATGAAATTTAATACACAGAAAACTGCAAAATGATGCATTACATGTGTATATTACAAGTAACCACGCGCCCGAGTAATGCAATGATATGTAATGCTAGTAAATTATAAGTTGGCTTTTTAAAGCTAATGTTAAGGGGTCCAAGGGGTCTTCATTTTTGACCGACTTCAATGGCTAGATTCGAGTGTTTATTTTTTGTGTAACTAAATTACGAAATATCTTCTTAAAATGTAAATTTTCAGAAAACATTCTATCCCTAAGGGTGGTTAAATAAATGTAAAGTGATTTGAATAAAAACTAGTATAGTATTATATGATCTGTGATAAAACTATCTTTTTGGATTTTTTCGCGGATTTATTTTGATTTTTGGTTCCCGACGTTTCAAATGCTTTACAGCAATCATTTTTAGAAGTTAGTTTTATTTAAAATGTCAAATATTCGCGTAAACCTAAGAAAATAGGATTTAAAAGTATTTCGAAATAACCTTTTTAATTCAAATGTAATCATTTCGACTATATAGCTTTCAGCTAGCTTTTCAAAGCAGAATCGCATTCCGAGCCGGCGGTCACTCTAAACCTTGTTAGATCGATTCAAAAGGGCTTTTAGAAGAATTTATTTGATGCCCTCACTAAAATTATAAAAACGAACGTATACTTTTTTATTCTTTCACACAGCAATAGACTGTAGTGATTTTTAACATAGAGATAACTTTTACTTAGCAAATTTACTTATATCTCTCAATATAATCATTGCTCTACCGTAATCATGCTCTCCCGTGACCATGGATGCTGTAAAGCATTCGAAACGTCGGGAACCAAAAATCAAAATAAATCCGCGAAATAATCCGTATAATAAAATATCATATGTATGTATATATGTATTTATCATTTTTATTTTTCTTATCACTGTTATTTGTTCACACCCTTCCACTTCACACTTTGCCATATCCTACACATAAGGTTGCCTGGAAGAAATCGTTGTTTTAGCGATAAGGCCGCCTCTTGTGCATTTTGCTACTACTGTATTCTTCTTTTATTATATTTCTTCATATGCTGTGTGTGCAATAAAGAGTTTTTATTATTATTATTATTAATCCGAAAAGATAGTTTTATTTAAAATGTCAAATATTCGCGTAAATCTAAGAAAGTATTACATATCTCTCAATTCTTTCAGTCAAGTGTTTCCCATACAGCGAAAAATGAGGTCTCATTTTAATGTCAAAACAATATTGTAACAATAATATTAAGCTCCATACTGTCCATTTGCCCCAATTGAAATAAACGCGATTCATTTTAGCATATGCATTTATATAAAATTGTATGAACAAGGATTTAATTAAAGTGTGTTTCTGTAAAATATTACTGAAAAGGCAGTTTTATTCAAAATTCGTTATCGAATAAGTGCATGTAATTAATTCATAAAGTTGTGAATGCATCAAAGACTTATCCTAAATACCTTATCTATATTATATTTATATTTAAAATATATACCTTATACAATAAAATGTATAAGGTATGTTTAAATATAAAAATAATATAGGTAACTAGCATTGCCCGCGGCTCCGCCCGCGTTTAGATGACCAAAAACCAAATTCTTAGGTTTTACATATTAGTATACTTTTACATTGCAGTTTTTGTATTTTTCTCAGAAATGAGATATTTTTCCGCGGTGAAAAGTATCCTATATGTTGACCCGGATAACCAGCTATCACCATACCAAATTTCATCAAAATCCCTCCAGTGGTTTTTCCTTGATGCGGTAACAGACAGACAGACAAAAATTCTAAAAACTATAGATTTGGCCTCTGTATCGATAATAATGTTTATTTCAATAAAATTTTCCAAAAAATATTTAATGTACAGATTCGGGTCAGTTTTTTTTTCTTACAGCTTGCGTTTAACTGAAATTTGAAAAAGCTAAACATTTACATTACACCTACACCGGAAAATCAAAGGAAATAAATCATAACATAAATGGTATTATGATACATAAGCGATATAATAAACGAGCTCTCTCAATATGTACAAATCGCAAACCACTTAACTTTTATAGATAGTAAAACTTGAAGCAATCCGTCTCTCGGCGCCTCGAATGACACTAGAAAAAATGGCAAACAAAAAATATTTTGACGTCGCCATATCTGAGTAATCTCTTTATTATAGAATGAACTATTAATCTTTCTATTGACATTAATCTTTTTTAAATAGCTTTTTATGTATCTAGCATACGTTTAAGGAGACTGTTCGTGAGTCAAAATATTTCAAAAGCTAGACATTAAAAAAAAAATTAAATACTTTTTACAATTTTTCACTTAGTCTATTTTATGCTGAAAACTGGTGTGATGTGAACGATGTCGCTTGCCTGCTCGCGGATTATTTAGTGCTCCTGGGGACAGCGACTGGATACTACACACTTCGATATTGCTTGAATGTTCTAATTGGTCATAAAATAAATTAAAAATTAAAAAAAACCTACGCAAATTAATTATCATTTAACGATTACACTGGCACACGTGAAGCACTTAATCGAGTAATCATACGCCAAAATGCCTTACATGATTTTGGAAAAGAGCTGATACTCTTACACTGCTGGACCGATATTAACCAAACATAGCTAAGAACCACCGCAAGGAAACTGGCTTTCAAATGAAAAAAAACCGCATCGAAAACGGTCTATCCGTTTGAAAGCTACGAAGCCAAAGACAGACACACACACACAGACAGACAGACATCGACGTCGAACTTATAACACCTCTCTTTTTGCGTCGAGGGTTAATAAAATTAATGTTTCATTTAATTAATTTAATAATTTATTATTAATTGTTTTTCAGCACTATCAGATTCTTATGAGTCCATGCTGTGGTCACTGGAATGCGATCTAACTGCTTATTGTCTTTATTATATTTAAATTTTATATTTTTATGAAGTGCTATATTCTGGGTGGTTTGACTCGTATTTTAAACTTGCCTAAGACGCCTACGAATATTGCTTAATAACAATTAAATTAATAAAATAATTTTTAGCAGTATTTTCTTTATTGTCTATGGCACCGGCACTTATGTTTTGTTGTCGCTTTACAATGACTTTTATACTAAGCATTTAAAGTCATTTACCTAAATAATTAGCATTTGTTTTTATTAACATCGGCTCTCAGTAATACTACCTACCTACAAGTACATCTATACATATAATAAAATTGTAAGTAAGCCGAATCTGTACATTAAATATTTCTTGGAAAATCTTATTGAAATAAACATTATTATCGATACAGAGGCCGAATTTGTAGTTTTTAGATTTTTTGTCCGTTTGTTTGTCTGTCTGTCTGTTACCGCATCACAGAAAAAACACTGAAGGGATTTTAATGAAATTAGGTATCAGGATATCTAATTATCCGGGTCAACATATAGAATACATTTTATCGCGGGAAAATATCTCATTTCTGAGAAAAAATGCAAAAACTGCAATGTAAGAGTATACTAATAAGTAAAACCTAAGAATTTGGTTTTTGGTCATCTGAATGCGGGCGGAGCCGCGGGCAATGCTTGTCTATCATAAAACACATCTATATAAAATTGTTTGAAATAGCTGAACATTATCTCACAAATTAAACTCGACCGTCGCTCGTGAGTCGTGACTCGCCTTATGTGACGTCATCGCACTCGAATCCATCGTTGCATTTATCAATTTTTGTTTTTTTTTTTGGTAAATTGTCACTATGTCTTTTCACAAAACTTGTCCATTTTTATAAAAGTCCATTTAAAAAAAAATATTAGTCTATTTAATACTAATATTATAAAGAGGAAAAGTTTGTAAGTTTGTAGGAAGTAATCTCTGGAATACTGAACCGATATAGATTAAATTTGCTATGAAGATAGTTTGAGATCCTGGGAAGGACATAGATAGTTTTATCCCGAAAATCATTCCTTAAGGGCGTGAAGACAAGGATGAAAGTTTGCACGAGGAATCAATCATTTCTCAAATAATAGTTATGAAAGTGAATTATACCTATGTGTATAATGTACTATAATATATAGTCTATCTATTTCATACTAACCGTTAAAACTTACCTAGAGGCGAACCCGAGAGAAGCGAGGGAGAGTCGCTAGCCCGTACTAATATTATAAAAGTGAAAGTTTGTAAGTATGTATGGATGTTTGTTACTCTTTCACGCCAGAACGGCTGAACCGATCTGGATGAAATTTGGCACAGAGATAGATTATAGTCTGGAATAATACATAGGCTACTTTTTATCCTAGAAAAATGTACGATTCCCGTGAGATAGGTTTGTTTTTATAATATAATAGTTGCACTTAGGGTCGTAGTAATAAGTAATTATAACTTACGAGTATGTACATAACTTGTCAAGACAACGATTATTTCTCACTCAGTTATGCGCTTTTAAATAAGTACTTATTATTATTTATCGCATCTTATATATATATATATATATATAATATATATATATATATATATATATATATGTATATATATATATATATATATATATATATATATATATACTTTTCGACTTAACTTCTTCATTATCTATTTAGAAGTATAGGACGTAAATACTTTTGTACGAACATTTTCTATCCCAATAAGATTTAAATACGTAGTGCAAATGTTCGAAGCACGTAACTTTAATTTATTTGCTGTACACATCATTTAAAGCAAATCTTATTAAAATTTTCTCACGATATCGCAACCGTATCCAATTTCTTAGAGAGTACTTGAATTTGTTACGTTTAGTAGCTTATGTTTGTTTAAAGGAAATAAAATCGACGTTTTAACTGTTGTAAAATTTATTTTGACATATATAGTGTACTAGTGGAACCAGTGGCGTCGCTCGCTAAAAATACAAAAAAAAATCTAAAAAGGTAGGTTTCATACAAACTTTCATACGCTATTGTACCCCCTTATGAGATGAATTTTGAAAAATGCTGAAACATGTATTTAATTAATTGTATTCAAGAGTAATAATACCAAGTTTCAAGTAATTCTGATCATAAATATTTTTTTGGATTGTATTATAACGTATTTTCCCGTGGAAAAGAGATAATCTCCCGCGTTAAAAAGTAGCCTACGTCACTCTCCAGCCCTCCAACTAACTTTACACAAAAAATCACGCCAATCCGCCAAGCCGTTTCGACGTGAAAGAAAGACAAACAAAAAACAATAAACACACTTTCAGATTTATAATATTAGTATGGATGTACAGCATATACCTACACGACGTACTCGTATATACGTACCTACGACTGTATATTGATTATATGGAATGGAGTACTTATGTACATAAGCGTACGATTGAGACATCACCGTTTTGTGTATTTTAGTTTAATTCACAACTACATATATAATTAGTAATTACTCTTGCTTAGAAAAAAATGCAAAAAGTTAATATTTCGACCTAATACATTAGTATTAGGTTTTGTTAATAACGCATACTTCCATATATGCAGGTGGTTATGTGGAATGCGATGGCTTAAAACAGCCAATACCACCCACTAAAACCCAACGGAACCACTCCCGTCTTAATGCGATGCGGCAAGATCGCTTACGCACTCAACCTCGATGCCTGACGGCAGGCTTGCCAACGCAGACCGCAACAGCCATGGGGTTGCTCCACAGTCCACTCTGCTATCAGAGAAGTACCAGGAGCAACCCCCATGGTATACTTCGAGTTTCCTAAATTCGTTTCTTGGCTTCATGCCCAGCTGGATTATTGGACGCTAATGAGACCCTATTTATCCCTATTTTGGTATCTTTGGTTATACAATTGTCTTCTTAGTAAACGTGTTTGAGAGAGTGCACTCTTTATTTCTTAAGATGTAGATCATGAGAAATCAATCAAATAGAATACCTGTGTCTTATAATGATACATAGTAGTAGGTACACATTTTATCTTGGAAAATACTTGAACCGAAGCCGTGGGCAGTCTATATAAATAACGACTGAGCTAATCTATACAAATGAAAATAAATGTGTATTTGTATGTGTGTCTTCTATTCGTTTTTAAACCATTCTTCCGATTGTGATGAAACTTTGGTAAGTTTTTCTAAGCATGCCCGCGAATTTTACTGACCCAAAAAAAAAGAATTTTGTTTGTATGTTTGTTCCTAAGCCATTTATTACTAGAGATGCACCCAAGCAAAGCAAAGTTAATTCGCTAGTATTATATTTTTATCTACTATATCTTCTTCTATAAGTACATATAATAAAATTCTAACTGAGTCGAATTTGTACATTAAACATTTTATGGGAAATCTTATTGTCATTATTAGCGATACACAGTCCGAATCTATAGTTTTTAGAATTTTTATCTGTCTATCTGGGAACGCATCATGAGAAAACCACTGTACAGATTTTGATGAAATTTAGTCTGATGATAGCTGGTTATCCGGGTCAACAAAAAGGATACTTTTTACTGCGGAAAAATAAGTCATCTCTGAGAAATCTATACTAAAAGTGAAATAATTAATTATTAGTCAATTCTATTACAAAATTTCGAATAAAAAAAATATCAAATACCAACATCCTTTGACAATATATTTGGTCTAAAAAAGTGCAATTTTGAAACTAATTAACTTCAGGTAAAAACATTTATTATTCACACAACGCTAAGTGCAAGTAATTTATGGGTCTGAAAAATTTCCGAGCGGAACGTTTGCATCGAAGGATCGGATAATGCAATAAAATGCAGATTGTTTGAATGAGAATAAGAACTTCGGCATCTATGTAAATATTATTTCCTAATTTTTAAAGCTTTTATATTAATTAATTATTAAAAGTACGAGTATAACATAACATCCTTTTCTCGTAGTTTTTTGTTTTTTTTTTTCTATTAAAATTTATCAATTTTATTATAGCATAATGATAAAATAATAATAAATAAATAAATAAATATGTTAGGACATTAATACACAGGACCATCAAGTTCCATGGTAAGCTACGAGGCCAGTGTTATGGATACCAGATAGTTGATACACTACACATAAATATAACGACACCTAAATACCCATGCTCATCACATAAATGAATGCCGCCAGCGGGACTCGAACCCGCGACCGTTGTCACAGCAAGTAGCGTTACTAGAAACTGAGCCAAATGTGTCGTCAAAATAAATAAAATAATTTGTTCGAAGTATAATAGAAGTCAAATAAACAGTTTTAAGCATTTTTATCTGTCTGTATGTCCGTATCTATTTTAAGGTCTTGTGATTAATTCACTTAGTATATTATGTACCTATAGTATATTTATATTTAATTAATTTAATAAGAAGGGTCGTAACGTGATGAAGATACATTAGATCTGTCTAATAGGTATGCCATTTTTTTTAATCTGTCTAGTACTTTTGTCATGCTTTTAAAAGTAGCATATTTTTATTTATTTATAATTATAAAGAAAGTAATTTGACTTCCTTCTAGCCATTGTATTTTTGTATTTTACTAAGATTTTATATTTTTAATCTATACCGGAAATGAGTAGTCTTGTGAAGTTATCGCCAACAAATATAATGAGGTAAACTAATGATTAAAAAGTTTGACACCTCTTGTTGAGAAAACAAATTAAAGTTATAAATTAAATAATTTAAAGTGTTAACCGTATTGTAAATAATAATTGTAAATTAAAGAAATAAACTACGGAGGTGCTGTTTTAATCAACTTCCAGAGCATAGCCCATACAAATATACAAAAAAATATCTCTTCCGCTTTATAATTTATAATATATATATATATATATATATATATATATATATATATATATATATATATATATATATAATACATACATATTGCAAGCGAAGCTGCGAGTATATAATCTCTTGTATCAAGTATAATATCTAATATAACTTCTTCCCCAAATTGCCTTTGTTACTAAACAGTGACTAAACAGCGAGAAATCTCGGTGTAAAATTACAAGTCTCTACAAATACGGTTGATTATTATGGAAAATCCTATATACGACCGTATATCTTGAGAGCCCAATGCTCTCGGAATGTCACTCAGTACTTAGTACGGGAGATATGCCTTTGAACATGTGTTTGATCCTTAGAATCCACATCTTATGTTTACAGTTGATTGACTAATAAATCACATAAATAGTTTTCTATGAAATCAATTAAATATTGAAGATTTTATTCATCCAAGTTCTTTATCCATGTAAAAATTTTGTAGTACATTTGTTTGTTTTGGGTTTTACAAAAGAAAGGTTTAGAAAAATTTAAGAAAATTATAGAATTACGTATTCTATTAAAATGTTTTAAGTTTTCATTTAAATATTCACAAAAAATAACAATAATTTTGTAAGAAATAAAAAGGCTAAAGCTGTAGAAGTATTAAAATATAATACTTTGTACAGGCAAATTATTGTTTGTTAGAAAGAACATAAAGTTAAATTCGCTGAAAAGATTTAAAAATTCTCAATGGCAATAAAGAAAAATAAAAGTTCTTGTCGCCGTTTCGAAGGTCGGAATCGAGTCAATTGCCGCTTTGAGCCATTATAATACTTCTAAAGAAAAACAACTTTAAAAGGAGAAAGGCGAATCCTAATAATTTTTTAACACTACTAAATAATTTTAAAAGGGTGTATTTTAGAATTAAATAGTAGCTCGATTTCGTTTTATTATTTCACGAATCTGATTTTTATAACAATATACAAGTATTAAATTGACTTTTTACGAGTACTAACATTGGTAAATGCTAAGAAATTATTAGTGTCCGACCGAAGCTTCGGCTTTGGCTTCGGCTTCGGCCACCTTCGGCCAAAAAATCCACCTTCGGCGAAACATTCGGCTTCGGCCCAAAACCCGGCCGAAGCCGAAGGTTTCGCCGAAGGTCCGAGCGACCGTCGAGATTGAACGAACTGTTACGAAAGTCATGAGGCGGCGGGGAGCCACCGTCAAAATATCACATTGCATGCATCAAAACAAGTTCGTACGTGTATTTAAACGAGTGTTTTTGAAAGAGAAGGTTAAGTACAAATATGCTTAGTAAAATAGAATATTATATTATTCTTATAACTTGTTGTTTGCAAAACAGTCATTACCTCATTAGTTCTATTGTTATTGTTACATTTATTTTGAAATTTCGAATATTTTCTAAACTGTGCATTTAATTGACCAACATTTAATTATTTACTAAGAAGTTAGTGTTTGTTTATTTTATTTATTAGTCTAGTTTTGGTCTAGTCGAGTAAAACAAAGACTGATTGGTCTAATTGTAATTTATGAATTACATAATAAAGAAATGATTATTTTTTACCAGTAGGTAAATCACAAAATCACAAACTTTTATTTATCTCTAAACCAACCATCTCTATGATATATCATCAACTTCTATATGAGACAGTCAATATAAACCTTCAATATTGAGGTTATTTGAGGTATTGATACAAAATTAATTACTGAGTGCTGAGAGAATATAAACCTTCGGCTTCGGCCGAAGGTTGTGGCGATAGCCGATTAATCGGCTTCGGCTTCGGCTTCGGCCAAAAAGAGACCTTCGGTCGGACACTAGAAATTATTTAGCCCTAGGGGATAGGAATTATTATTGATGTTTATATTATTCTTTAACTATTTATTAATAAAAAATACAATTCGTTTAATCTGACACGTCCAGTTTGTAGTAACCCTACGTGCCAGCGGTCGCGGGTTCGAGTCCCGCTGGGGGCATTCATTTGTGTGATAAGCACGAATGTTTGTACTCCAGTCATGGGTGTTTAAATTTATTATATGTATGTATTTACAGTTATATATGTATAGTGTATCAACTACCTGGTCCATAACACAAGGCCTCGTAGCTTACCATGGAACTAGATGGTGCTGTGTGTTAATGTCCCAACATATATATCATGTAACGTGCAAAAAAATACAGCTGAAGTCAGTCGAAACTCTATGATATATATATGTACAGTAGGCTATTGCGTGTTAGTAATCCTTTTTTCTATGTAAAAATCATTTTTTTTTTTTTTGGTAAATGGACTAAATATAAAGGACTGAATTTTATTTTATTTGAAAATCCGTCCAAAAGTTTTTGCGTGTAAGAGTAGAAAAAATCCATCCATAAATCTATCCTAACAAACTTTCGTGCTTATAATATTATTAGGATTATTATAATTAAGTAAGAATTCACCTCAAAAACCTGTTTTAATAACTATTAAGACAAATGCATGAAAATTTAGTATTTACGTGAGTTTCTGGACAATAGCCAAGACAGAGTCGATACAGTGGTTTGACAGCCAAAATATAAGATAGACACATACATTCAAATAAAAAAACATATATATAATAAGTAAGTATATTATGTTTTTACCATTTGCTGTAGAATCCTTGGCCCATGGAGTCAATGTGCTAAACACTTCTTAAAATACATAACACCTCGTCTTATCGCCTCTACTGGTCACAGGAGAGCTGGCTCACTTTTCACCTAAAGAATCGGCATTGCCATTCAGCGGGGAAATGCGGCTATCAATCTTGCATCTATTCCACGCGGACATGACTTGTACAGTAATAATTAAGTGTATATTTGTTTTGTATATATAATTAAGTATATTTGTAATTAAAAAAAGTTATATTAATATATATATATATATATATATATATATATATATATATATATATATATATATATATATATATATATATATATATAAAAAGTTGTAAGCGTTTTTGTTACGTGATATATAATTATACTCGCACAGACCACAGGTGTGGATCGATGCGTCGCGTCGAGACCAAGCCGCCTGCCATTGACGCCGACACAGGTGGACACTTGATTGCCCAATGCCCATATCGTAACATCTATTAAATCTACATTCCACTTATAATATAAAGAAAAGTTTATAAGTTTGGATTTAAGGCGTAGCCTCTGAAACTACTGATTCAGAATTGGAAAATATATTCACACAGACAATACAACCTGTATTGTCTGTGTTCATTCATTACCGTTACAGTAGTATAGTACCTACACTACTATTACCTATCTACTATTTGTTATTTTATATTATTTTATTATTATTATTATTCAGCCCTTTTTAAAGTCCCACTGCTGGGCACGGGCCTCCCTTCAATACGAGGGCTATCAGGCCATAGTCCACCACGCTGGCCAAGTGCGGGTTGGCGGACTTCACATGTCTTTCGAAAACTTGCTAGGTTCTCTCAGACATGCAGGTTTCCTCACGATGTTTTCCTTCGTCGTAAAAATATCAGAGGTGCGACACCCGGGATTTGAACCCACTTCACTCGGTTTCCCAAGCGAGCACGTTACCACTGTGCTACCACTGCCTAATTTGTTATTAATTCCGATAAAAATGTATATGTAGTCAAATTAACAATAATGTTCCGTATATAATTAAAAAACAATAAATTAAATTACAAATAGATAAACTTACGCTATACATACGAGTATAATAAAATTCTAACTGATTCGAATCTGTACAATAAATATACTTTTGAAAATCTTTACTTTTATTTTAGAAAAAGAATTAGGGTTCCGCTCAAAAAAATTAAAACGTTAAAACTAGGGACGAACCCAAGCGAAGCGAGGGTGAGTCGCTACTCGCTAGTTACATAGTTATTCTTAAATTCTTAAATATAAATACTAGTTAGTTTTTCTTCTATTGTATAAGTTCCAATTGAAACAACGTAACCAATGAAATGAAAATTGATATTTTTTTTTCAATAGGACTCTTTCTACAGGCAACAAACATCTAATGAAGCCAAAAACCATCCTCAAACGACAAGATTAGTAATAAATATATGTACATACATTTATAATCACCATGAACTATTTCCTCTGGCTTTTTCCTTGACAATGTACAGTTAAGGGCTTACGATGTTATATAGAATACAAAACATTTATATTCAAAAGTACATAAAGCTATTAAAAATCAATTTCCATTTGATGTAAATTAAAAAACAAAGGACCAACAGGAACTGATCTAAACCGACGAATTCATAAGTGCACGCATCGATCGGTGCAGACGCAGCCGGCAAATAAAACAAAACGCGCCCCGTAGTCTAGTCGCTAGACAACAAAGGGTGGGTGGCACCATCATTTCCTACCATCGAAATACACCATTCTCACCCCTATGCTAAGGGATTAAGGGTTGTTGTAATGTATTAAATAAAATGTTCCGTCCAGGAAGCGTTGTGTTAAGCAAAGGTTAGGTTTAATTGCGTTTACAGATTTCACGGTGGTGGAATATGGAATATTCTAGAAATAATATTTACAAAATATATGACAATGGATACAATACAATTTGGAACCTACCTGAACTAGCTTAACAACCTGTGTTTCAGGTAATATTTTTAATTGTAATAATAAAAACTAAAATGAATCTAATTTGTTGAAAAAATTAAGAAAGATTTTTCTTAAAAGAAAATAAAAGATTGTAAACATTATCTATTCAAAAGAAAATGTTAAGAATTTATACCGTGAATACAATAATAATGTATATCTAAATTCTATTGTAGATCCATAGGCAAAATAAGCTGTTATTGGAATAAAATAATGAGGCAAAAGCTTGTAAAAAATCTTATAAATTATAAATTATTTTGTCATAGGCCGTAGCGTGATTTACAATATGGTTTCTACTCGTAGTTACTTTATACCCATATTATTTCTTTATTATACGTAAGTTTATAGTGTCTAATAAACATTATTATGTAGATTCAAATAAAAGATTCAATTCAGTTTCCGCTTGTAAGTCTTCTATACTTTCCTGGAAAATATGATTGAAATGAAAGGGAAAAGCAACTTTCAACAACAACTTAGTGTTCCATCATTGCGTGTTACGCGCGTATTTGATTATTATATTATGATTATAGTATTATTTATATCATCTGTGGTAATTAAATAAAACATATGCCTATTTGATTTTTACATTATGATTATAGTATATACTGTCTATTATAATTATTTTTCGTTTTTAAATTATATGTTAATAGATATTTTAATTATGATTCAGCTTTGCACGAATGCCACGGGGGGGTTGAACCCCTATTCCGTTCCCCATTGCACGTGACTTTGTTGTCAAAGACATATATTCACATGTTTCACTACGCCTACATACTCGTATAAAGGATAAAATATTTCATACTAACGGCTCAACCTCGCTTCGCTCGGGTTCGCCTCTAGAACAAATCTATCCACGGGAACCGTACATTTTTCCGGGATAAAAATTAGTCTATGTGTTATTCTGATCTATGAGTTATATTATTGTAAAGTTTCATTAAAATCCATTCAGTAGTTTTTTCGTGAAAGAGTAACAAACATCCATACGTCTATACATCCAGACATCCACACATCCTCACAAACTTTCGCATTTATAATATTAGTAGGATTATTTATCTACTATTTCAATGAACTATATCTGTTAAATTAATTAAATCATAAGCAAAAATGAAAAATAAATAAATAAAAATGACAAAGGCTCATTTTGCATTAGGTAGGTTATAGGTACATATATATTTTTTATACTTTTTTTTATTCTTTTATATAACTAGTTTTTTCTACTCTACTCTCATGATAAGTGGGGTAGGGATAAAAGGTAGCGTATATCCGTTCCCATGAAGCAATCTATATCCTTGCCGAATCATTGAAATTTGGTCAGGATTGTGTGAAAGGGCGACAAACATACATTTACATTTATAATATCAGTATAGACATAAGCAAAGTTATTTAAAATTTAGTAGCAGTAAAAAAAAAAATTAAAATGACCGAATCATTAAATAAAATTTCTCCGTGCTTTCTGGCCACAGAATAAAGATAATAGAAATAAAATAATAAGAATAGTAAGGCTAGTTAGCTGAAACTTTGTGTGCCCTCTATCAACATAATCAATACTGAGTTGGAACGATAAAAAACAAACAGACAGTCTGAAGACAAATAGATGGAAACTTGGTTAAAACTGGTGGCGCCGCGTTGAAATATCAAGTTTTTCCATTATTCTCTACAGTTAATGCGATATGTCGCATCATTTTTATTTGAATTATAATGGTATTAGCTCGCCTTGGCTCGCTCTGGCGCATCTCTAAGTGCCAAACACGACATGTTCCTATATATTACCCAAGGTCATATTTGCATACTAATTTTTATCCAAATCCGTCCAGTCATTTCAGCGTAAAACACTAACAATAACAAACACACAGACATAAAAACATTTATATTAGTACATTTATTGATAGATAGATAGAAATACTAGACTAGATAGAAAACTCGAAAACACGCGTTTTTTCAGACATAAGACTAATCGCCGATCCATTTATCGCCCCACCCCCCCAAAACGCCCTGTATACTAAATGTCATGAAAATCGTTGGAGCCATTTCCGAGATTCAGATTATATACGACTCATCAATCATAACACATTTTATTAAAATAGGAATAGGCCGTACGATATATCGTAGAGTGTAAATAAAACTTCAGAATTGTAATATCATTGGAGAGCCCGTCTTCTATTCCTTTGGTGTATCTTTTATTAAGTTTCTAATTAAAAATCTTGAAAGTCAATTAAACTTTGTCGGTCTTACTCTCCTCGTCACGGATTGTGAAAGGATCACGAAATATTGAATTAATTGTATTTATTTATATTTTATAGGTATTGTTTTTACTGTATTGTACTCCTTTTAAACAGTACCTCAACGTGTACATACGAAATTTTGGCTAATCTTCCTCTGGTCCAACATTATATATTAATTAGATTAACTTTGCTTGAAAGTTTGTCATTATATACGTTTTAGGAAGATGAAAACCAGTCTTATGATTACTAATTTTGTCTTTATAATACTATTTATTATTATTGAAAGCATATTAGTTATTTTTTTTTCAAATTAAAATTGTATTTATAGAGTAGCGCCATCTATGGTTATGATATAGAACTACGTGCTAGAAAAAATGTTCATGTTATAGCCTCTGTTTTACTCACACTTTTACTTACAATCATGAATCAACGACTACTCAGTAGTCGTTGATTGAAATAAAAGGTATCTTTCTAAAACATTTTTATTACTTACATTTTAATTACCCACTCACGATAACAACGTAAATCAAAAATAAAGCTGTATTTCAAGTACATTTTTTTATTAAAGAAAGCTTTTTGTTATTTGGGTTGGATCTGAATATCCGCAAACCATTCGTATATTGTCATAGGGTAAACTCTTGTAACGTTCTTCCATAATTTTACTCTGATATTGAAGTGGTTTGGGAGCTGGTGGAGGATAAAACCACGATTCACTAACGACATTCATTGCAATGGGAGTTGTCTTGAATATTACTTGGCATTGTGATATAAGAGATCCACCATTTGCTAAATAATTCATTTTATTTTCAAATCTTTTTAGTTATATTATTATAGAAGGCACTATTAATAAATGAAATTGTCAACTTGAAATAAAATTAAAAATAAACATGTTTTTACTTCAATTGTAATTTAAAAAAAAAAACAAATAAATATTTTATTAATTTGAAAAAATATTACAATTTATTCGTTACAAAATATCTAAATTAGATTATTGGGTTTTAAAGTAAGATATTTTAAAAGTATTTTGTGAAAATGGCAATACTTGACTTCGACTATCAATGAGAGTGAGACATTTCACATTATGAAATATTTTTTATCTGTTGGCTGGATTTGGAGCTCAGAAACTTTACTATCGGTTGAAATTTTGAAAAAGTTTTATTGTGTGTTTACTAAAAGTTTTGTGGAGTGAAATTAAGTATTACACGAATGTGAAATAAATTAAAATTATTCAAGATGTCGTTTTCTTTCGGTACTCCTTCTAGTGCCCCAGCAACAACAGGTCTTTCGGGAGGGTTTAATTTTGGCGCTAATAAGTAAGTGAAAAATATTTTTAAGCAATTACACTAATAAATACATTTAGTATGAAATCATATATATCAAAATTTATATGTATGTTAATTTACACTTATTTGCAAAAAATAAAAAAATATTGGATATATAACCTCTTTTTCCCGATTACACTTTAATCAATCTCTGTCATATAGGAGTCAAAGAAAATAGTTTAAAAAGTAAACTTGCTGTATTAATATTTAAATTCGAAGCCATTTTATAATAATAGTAATTTTAGATTAAGAGTTTTCTGTTTATTACAGTTAAATATAATAGTTGCTATTTAATTTGTTGTTTTAATTTATTCTAGACCTGCTGCTACTCCAGGATTTGGTCTGGGTACTGCAACAACTCAAGCGTCTACAGGATTATTTGGTACACCAGCAACTTCAGCACCCGCTTTTGGTACTGGTACTCCTTCGTTTGGTTCTACTTTTGGAGCTACCTCTAGTGCCCCTGCCTTTGGTGCCACAGCTACTCCGGCTTTTGGTGCTACATCAACAACACCTGCCTTTGGTGCCAATACATCTTTGACTTTTGGTACCGGTTCGACAGCTCCTGCTTTTGGAACTACAACTCCAGCGTTTGGTATGTTCAATATTTTAATAATATCTGTATTTATGGATAACAAAGTTTTTTTATTTATTCAAAACAACATACAAAGTTTTAATATAAATAGGCAAAAACTAAACAGTGCAGTACATTTTCTGCCTCTGTTTCTCTACTAATTTTCTTTTTTTTTGATTGACAAGTGATGTCTGATTTCATTAATAGGATATATAGATTTCAATTTATGTAATTTGTCGAATAATTACCTAATAATAATGAGTACTGTTTGATAAATGTACTTAATATAACATATTAAATTCATTTTTGCATAGGAGCGACATCAACTGGTGCATTTGGAGCTGGTCTCGGAGGAGGCCTTAATTTTGGTACTGGAACCAGCACTGCTGCACCTACTGGTAATTTACTAATTAGTTATTATTAGACAATAGCTCTTTTGCCATATTTAATTATAATGTTTCTAAATCTTATTTCTAAATTCAGTAATACATATAAATCTATACATTCTAATATTATAAATCTGCAGACTATGTTCATATGTTTGGCCTTATTTTTAAACAATAAGGCATTGACATGATTTTTTTTGCACATAATGTATGGCATAAAGAGTGGCAAGTTATTTTTATCCTGTTACATTAGGTTATTTCCATAGAATACTCGTATTAGTTACTTGATGTTAAAAAAATTTGCTAAGAATCACTATTCTCTAATTTAAAATAATTGTAACAAAATCAAGAATTTAGGCAAATATTTTTTAATAATTATGAACCTATATGAAATTTAAAATAGTCTTATTATAATACTAGCATTCCCCGCGGTGCCGCCCGCGTTCAGATGACCAAAAACCAAATTCTTAAGTTTTACATATTAGTATACTTTTACATTGCAGTTTTAGTATTTTTTCTCAGAAATGAGATATTTTCCTGTGGTAAAAAGTATCCTATATGTTGACCCGGATAACCAGCTATCATCATACCAAATTTCATCACAACCTGTCCAGTGGTTTTCTCGTGATGCAGTAACAGACAGACAGACAAAAATTCTAAAAACTAAAGATTCGGACTCTGTATCGATAATAATGTCTATTTCAATTAGATTTTGCAAAAAATATTTAATGTACAGATTCGACTTAGTTACAATTTTATTATATGTATAGAAGACAGAAAAAGCCAAACTTGAAATTAACAAAGACAGAAATATGTGCAGACAGTATAAAAAAAATCATTCCTTTTATAAAAACCAAATTGATCAACACAGAGTTCTTGATGACGGGATTGATTTTTTACGAGTAATTAAAACATATTGAGTATTTTGCGTATTTTATGGCTACGTTTTTCATTTCAGGCTTATCATTTGGAACAACAACAACAACAAGTTCTGGTGGACTTGGTGGGCTCGGTGGATTTGGTTTTGGTACCACACAGTCTGGTTTGGGGTTGTTTGGTTCAACTGGTACTTCTACAACAACAAGTAGTGCTTTTGGTAAGTTAATCTTTTTTTTAATTTTTTAAGGCTTAAGGGTGAAAAGGAAAATGTGTATATATATATATATATATATATATATATATATATATATATATATATATATATATTATTAAAAAAATGAATATAGCTTTGTAATTTCAAGATACAATATTAAAATTTTGCTTTTGAGTTACAGTTTGACTTTGTATCATAAAACCATTTTGTCGAATGTTGCCAGTTAATAAAATGAATGATAGAAAATATATAATAAGAAGCGCCAGGCGAGATTGTTACCCATGTGTTATACCTAGTAAGTTTAAATAACTGAATTCTTTACGGAGTAAAATATCCGAGTTTAGTATTAGATTGTAGGGCAGAATATTAATTAGACAGTACATATTCTATTTTATAACATTTGGTAAGAAATTAAAGTTTTTAAATTTATTAGAAAAATAGTGCAGTATTTTGTTTTTTTGGGTTTGTATGACTAAAGTTTTTTTTAATAAAAAATTGGAAAAATTGTCTCGAAAATTGGACAAATCGTCAAAAGCTGATTCTTTTTTCTTTTTGACTAATATTAGATTTAGTTTTTTATTAATAAGTAATGTCAGTAGTATTTTAATTTATATACTTTTTTCCATATAATATGTAGGTGGTTGGTTTTTTTTATTACAAAGTATTAATTTAAATATTATAATGATGTATGTATACATATCTGACCTTTTTTTGTTCAATGTCAAACTACAGCAATTATTACTTGATTTTCTAACATAATTTAAAAAAAATGTTTTTTTTTTTTATATGAATATGATATTATTTTAATAACTTTTATTTTTCACTTAATATTTATTTATTTAATAAGTTTTGCCATTCCAGGCAATGCATTAGGCACAACAAGTGTAACGGGTACTCTGCTATCAACTTCAGGTACTATAGAAGTGCACATAATAAGTATATGTTATACTAACCATCATCATCATCATCTCCCTTCCCATTTCCGGTTTTGGTTTAACAATTTCGATTTCGTTCTTTAATCGGCTAAAACCCGGAGAACAGTTTATGACAAATTTAGGTTCCATGATCGAAATTATTATAATATGGCGAATCTTTGCTAATGGTGAATTGCGTAGTAGAAGGATACATGACGTATGTTTGTTACTTATGAATGAATTAACCGGTTTATTTAAATATCAAAACCTAAATCTAACCTTTCGCTAACAATAACCGTTAACCATTATTATTTTGGTTAACTAAACCGTTCGTTTTTTAATTAACTATTACATTACCGAAATTAACCGTTTTTTTAACCGTTTCAAAGCCCTGTCCATTTCCTAATTTCTTGGGGTCGGCGCAGTACATATTCTATATTTGTTTTTGGCAAAAGTTTTCCGAACGGCCGCCTCTTGATATCAACTCTCTTTGGGAATGCTGTGTCTGTCCGTCATCGCGCAAAGGACCCAAGGTTCGATAACTAGCATAGAGTCCTTAGATCTTTTAGTTGTAAGACACATAACTTCAATATATGTATGTCATACTAACCATATAATGTAAAGTGAGCTTGGCAACTAAATTTTTTTTTTTTTTTTTAATAATGTACAATAGAAATACATTTAACAAAATAAAGGTAAAACTAATTGTTTAAGGGAATTTATATTTTGGGTAATGCTTTTTAAGAGTTTTTAATGATTTAAAAAGTAGGATTTTCCATTTCTTAAAACTATGTAATTATAATTTATGATTTTTTTTTCTAATTTTATCTTTTCTATGTAAAGTTCATACACAAATAAATGAAATAGTAAGCAGATAACGTGAGGAGAACAACCTTCAGGATTAATTTTACAATTTAAAAAAAATTGATTGACTAAATAAGGTTTATAGGATTATATTTTGGATTTGTCTAGAAGATTGAAATGTTCGGGAAAAACTGAATGTGAAATGTGCTTTTTTCTATAGCATTATTGTATGAGTTCAAACATCACAAAATATTGAAATTCAGGCAGGATGATGTCTGGACAGATGTCATTAGATTTCTAACTGATGTTTCATAGTTGATTTTAATATTATTTTTTCTTATACAGCGGCTCCTAGTTTGGGTTTAGGAGGCGTGTCTCAACCGGGAACGACTAACACTACTACAAATGATGGAAAAAGTAGGTTTTTTTTTCTTTGTCATACAAAAGATTTCAAATAGACCGACATACGGTAATTTATTTGATGGCTTATGAAAATGAAATTATGTTGTTAAGTTATTTAGTTTATATTTTATTTAATTTTCTGAGTCTTCTTTAAAATCATTTGGTCAAGTAGAATGAAAAGAGTATAATAATAAAAACTGTTTAGAATTATATGATTCTATACCATTATAAATATTATAGATATAAAAACTTAGATTATACTCAAATATATATATATATATATATATATATATATATATATATATATATATATATATATATATATATAAAAAAACTTGGATTATACTCAAATATATATCTTTTAATTTCTAGCCGAACCGCCGAAGCAAACAAAGCTTCCAAATGAAATATCGACAATGGTGGACTCTTTTAAGGAGTTTGTCAAGAAGCAGAAGTCACTGAGCTCTGACGTCATGAGAGTATCCATCAAGCCGCTACATAAAGTGAGAAGTATTATATTTTATAAAGATAAAACCTTTGTGGCCTGACTGTGCCAGCTAGTCTACTTCCCGTTGGATTGTGTGATGAGCACGGATGTTTGTGCTCCAGTCATGGGTGTTTATATTTATAATATGTATATTGTATGTATTTAAAGTTATATATGTGTAGTGTATCAACTATCTGGTATCCATAACACAGGCCTCGTAGCTTTCCATGGAACTAGATGGTGCTGTGTGTTAATATTCCAACATATTTATTTACTAGCGACTCACCCTCGCTCGGGTTCGTCCCTACTTACGTTTTAACGTTCAGTATCGATTTCTCAGAGATGAGATATTTTCCCGCAGTAAAAAGTATCCAAAATGCTTTACAGCAATCATGGTCGGGACGGGAGAGACTCTCCCGTGACCATGATTGCTGTAAAGCATTCGAAACGTCGGGAACCAAAAATCAAAATGAATTCGCGAAAAAATCCGAAAAGATTATTTTTTTTTAAATATAGTCCACTTGATGACTGTTATTATTATTATATATTTTTATGAATCATTGTGAATAAAATAAAAAGTGTTAAGATAATTTTGTTAAGTAAGTAGTTTTTGATTTTTATCGATAGAAAAATCATAACAAAAAAATTTATACCCAAAAATAATTATTTTTTCTTTACCTCGACCTAGAAATTGAAATGAATATTTATGTAATAAGGAACTCTGGTGTCCCACGACACCGTTTTATAATATATTTTTTATTTGTGTACGTGCAGGTGGGTCGCGAGGCGGAGTCCACGCTGCGCGCGGTGCTGGCGCTGCGCGGCGAGTGCGGGCGCGCGCGCGCACACTCGCGCCGCCTGCGCGCCGCCGCCGCCGCCGCGCTCGCCGCCGCCGACTGCGCGGCCAGGGACCCGCCCGGTATGCTGTATTGTGTGTGTGTGTGTATGGCATGATGGATTTAGATGAAGTATGTTAACTCGAAAGACATGCTCATTGCTCAATCTATGACTATGTCCTGATCCCCCTCGTACTGAAGGGAGGCCCATGCCCAGCTGTGTGACAATAATAAGGGTTGATAACAATGTAAATTCAGCTCTTTTCACGTCCAAATATGACGAGAATTAGGCGTAGTTCAACGCGGTAGGTTAAGTGCGCTTTGGCTGATTTCACTGGTCTTGTGAAAATTAAAAAAAAATGTTTTAGTTATAAAAAAATGTTTTAGCAGACATATTAAGTATATATGGCTATTGAGAGTAATTGTGCAAATTTAGGTTAAAACTAATAAAAAAGAAAATAAACAATGACATTTTTTTTAGGATTAGAATTGGAAGGTCTCGTTCCACCAACATATGTGAAAGATCTCATAGCTGAATTAGAGCAACAATTAATAACATTCAGAAGGCAAATGGACGAAGCGGACAAACAAATGCAGGCATCTCCCAAACTGCTTACTGAACAAGGTACTTATTAGTTATTAATGCTAATATTTTAAAATAAGTGCAATCTTATTTTTCATATTCATAAAAAAAAAACAATCCATATTTTAATTTTGATTTTAGCTTAATGTCCAATAAATATTTTTTTCCTCGGTTTTTTTACATAATCCTCATCAGTTGAATTCAAAATGTCACAGTTCTAAGAAGAATTGGTAAAAGAACAGTAATGTCATTATTTTTTTTTTATAATTAAAGCTTTTTTATCATTTTCAAGGTTTTTTAAGTTTCATCTATAACTGATTTTAATTTAAAAAATCCGAAAAGATAGTTTTATCATAATCCGAAAAGATAATGCTGTATATATTTAAAGCTTTGTGGTGAATTCTGGAGAAGAATAAAATAATTTGATATTTTAACCTTATAATATAGCCAGGATGTTGGATAGTGGAATTCTTTAATGGCTTCTAGTGAAACCTTTGGGTTTGAGCTCAACTGATTTATTTTGATCATATATTAGATTCATTTGAAAATCTATTTTTAGAGTCTCATACGTTAAAAGGAAAAAAGGAACACTTATAAGATCATTTCGTTGTCTGTCTGTCTAGAAGGTATCAAGTTGAAATTAATATCAAATATTCAAGTCTGCAATCCCTTGAAGCTGTGAAAAAATCAAACTTCTAATTAAAAGATATGGCCATTTATGCCGCATACTTTGACACTTGCAAGAGAATCAAACTTATAGGTTACTTCCCATAGACTTAGAATCATTAAATTTGGCCTGAAGCAATATCTTATACTATAAGACTTATAGCACTAGTAAAGGGGAAAACCCCCAAAAACCGTAAATTCGTGGTTACATCATACGATTTTTTTGGGATTATGAACTGTTTTTTTGGTTTTACAATGATTATTAATTATTATTTATTATTTTTATTTCAGAATTAACTCTCGGTATACGTCGAATGCATGAATCGTTGGTGGCTCTAGCTGGGAGGCTTCAAGCGTTGCACACACAAGTTGAATCCCAGAAAGAGCAATATCTGAATCTTAGAAAATATGTCCTGAAAGATCCGACTAATGTATTTGAAACACCATCATGTGAGTTTATTTTTGCTTATGTTTCTATTGGGAACTATTCGTTTTCGTATTATAGTAGTATGATTTGTATAATCTGGTAGTTCTGGATTCGAAACCTGAAATTGGGGTTTTTTTTGACAAAAAAATTCTTATTAAAGTGAAGAATTGGTAGTTTTACACCCCATGTGTTTTTCTGATAAGATAAAAAAAAAATGAGTTATTTCATATACACTTATGCAAAACTTTATCTGAATAAATTTCACCCAAATTGTTACAGCCGTTTCCGAGATACACTAAATAAAATGTAAATTTCTTTTTTATTCATATATATTAATATAGACAAGAATTGCTAATTTAATATTATAACATTTGTTCTAGATAATCTATTGTTGTAATTTTTTTTTTTGCTTATACAACGCTCTGAAAAGTGTGTTCAAATAAGTGCAACATTTGAAATGGATTTGCGCTTTTGTCAAATCTCATTTATTTATTGCCTTTCGGATGACAAAATAAAAACGTACGTTGTTTTGTTTAAGAAAGTACTTTACGTGGTGTGCGTAAGTTCGAATTTGTGTATAGACAATCAGAACTTAGATTTACACGAATTTTTGACATTTTCAATAAAGCTATGATTGGTGTAAAGCTTTCGAACTTTCGATTCGTCCCTAGGGTGCTTCCAGATATAAAATTTCATCCCCATTTTAACACCCTTAAGGGATGATTTCCGGGATAAAAACTATCCTATGTTCTTCCCAGGGTCTCAAACTATCTTCTTACCAAATTTCATCTAAATATGTGCAGTAGTTTCGGAGCCTATTGGGTACAAACAAACAAAAAATCACATCCTTTCTCTTTATAGTATTAGTATGGACAGCTTGACTTAACGTCACATGTCGACGTCACATTTTGAAGAGATATTTGTTAGGAAATTTTTATCTATCTATGTTTTCATATATATTAGTATTTTATATGAAATTATTTTGGTATTTGGTATTATAACAAATATGTATAACATTCTATTTACAGCTAACGCAAGTTTAGATGAAATGCTACATGATGGAGAAAGGAATAGAAAAAAGGCAAAGTCTTTGAACATGTCGGAAATTAGTACAGGCAGTGCCGTAGTGACTGACCCGAGGGTCGCTTTAGGTAAATAAAATATAAGTTATTATAAACGCAATTATATATGGGCACGGACCCTGAATTTGTTTTTGGTGTAAAATATGCTATAATTACTTTAAAAAAACCATTTTACGCGCGGTTGACGTAAAACTTCTTTGGCAAATATGGCAATTGAATTAAAACAAATCAATACTTAAGGCATATTACAATCATATATTTGTAGAATATCATATACATAAAGAATATAATATTATATATCTGTCAGACATTACTATGGCAACATGGCAATGTATTCTATTTCATTCTCTCGCTGGATTAATCCTTAATACATTTATATGTTTGTCTCTTTTTAGTGTCACATTTCTATTTCATCAAGTCTCAAATCACAATGATTCTAAAGATGTTTTATTTAAAAAATGTTATGGTTAAGTGTTTAGTTTTTTAAATGAAATATAAAGAACATGTAGACTAAATATTTATTTTTTCTTAATCATTTATATTTACAGTTTTTTTATTTAAATATATATATTTTTTTAATTATTACAGCTGGTAATATTCAACAATTGGCTGGACCAACCCCGTTTACGTATCTAGCGAGTACCATATCAGCGTTCCCCACCGGCGGCGACACTACTGGTTTGTTTTATTATCTTTTGTTATTTATATATTTTATTTGGTTTATCTATTTAATTTCTTTTAAATGTTTTTAATTAGTAAAATCAATTTTAGTTGACTGCAGCAAATCCAAATGTGGGTTATGTGTTTGACTTGTATGCATGAATATTGTATATATGGTTTGCTTCCCAATACAAACTCATCATCATTTCATCCGCATTTTTACACCCTTAAGAGATGATTTCCGGGATAAAAAGTATCCTATGTCCTTCCCAGGGTCTCAAAGTATCTTCTTACCAAATTTCATCTAAATCGGTTCAGTAGATTCAGAGATAACCAATAAAAGAAAATACAACTTCACAAACTCACAAACTTTACCTCTTTATAATATTAGTATAGATGTATGTATACATCTGGTCCTATGTTCTTGATGAATTATACACCTTCATTTTTGTCGTGGTAATGCCAATATCTTTGGGTAGGTATATTGAAAATAAAAATCATAAAGAATCAAAATGGCGCCGATTTGAGCAAGAGAGAAAATTGAAAAGAGTCGCCTTAAAATTCGGAGCAAACAGAAAGTACTTTTTCTATACAATTTTGCATTACTTCAATGATGTGTGTAAATTTTTGGTGTGTTATATTTGATTTGATATAACTAAAGCTATGATTAATATATAAATTACACTACCCAGGATCTAACTGGCAGCCCACGCCACAGCCGAGTCTCAACACAACGAACATCTCCTTTGGCTCGAGCACGCAGAACGACTCCGCCTTCCAGCTGCAGAAGCCGCCCGGGAAGCGCGGCAAACAATGATATTTGCGGTAATATTCCTTAAGGAATAAATAAATGACTTTTGATGACTTTTAGTGCTCAGTGATACCATTTGTTAGTTGACGCCTACCAGCAATTCAATTCAGTTCAATTTTCTTGTTAATTCAATTCAATTTTCTTGTTAATGCCAGATTACTCCGCCAATGTGAGTTATAATCGAGTAGAGATTGGTCAATTGAAATACTTTTTATAAGCTGTTAAATTGACATGCTTATAATGAGCAGTTGAATTGGCACACTTTTTATGAGCTGTCAAATTGACGTACATTTTTGTTTTGACAGCTCCCCTACAGATTTGATATGGCAATAACAATATGTGGCGTCACTTACTTGGAAACTCAATTTACTATGTATTGAATACAAAGCAATGAAATGTCATTTTTGATCTAAAATTATTGGTTTTTGGTCTAAAATAGAGTTTTTTTGTGCAGAAAAGTTGTGTCTTGAGTTTATGGATAATGGTGTTAACTGTCAAATCTCTTAGTGTAAATGCGTTCACGACGGGATTAAAATAATAATTAAATCTAAATTTTTTTATCTCTTGAGCTATAAGAGATATTTTATATTAATGTAGCAGGCATATCGCGTGATTCGACTTTTTATGAACAGCACCGAGAATTCTAAACGTTTGCGAAAGAAGTCTAAAATGCCTAAGGCAAATTGTAAAACGTCGAAGTATCAATCCCAATTGGATTTATATAGCACTAAGCCTTAATTTAACATAATGGAATGTCGAAATTAAAACCATAACTAATGTGTTTGTTAAATAGTATTTTATAAACTTTTATTTATTTTTAGGTTTCGGAAGAAATCATTAGGTTTAAACATTTAGTGAGCAAATGCTCGAACTTTTTTTTTCAAATGGCTAAATTTTAGTTATTTGTCTTTCGGCATTTTAAAAACGATCTAGCATGTGAGCGGGCGACTTCTACTTTAGAATTCTACTTCAGAACGGCACTTCCAGAAACCATTGAATATAGCCATGATTGAATTGAATAGGGAATATGTGTGTTTTTTTTATACATTAGCTTAAATCGTTATATAAATGTAAAAAAATATCCAGCTCCAAAAATTATAATTTAGTATACATTTTTTTTAATGAATTTCATTTTAATAGTGTTGCCAATTTATCGATGCTAAATTGGCAACACTGGCTGTTATGATATACTCTGACGTCACATTCGGTCTGACCAATGACATTGCGTTTCAACTACTTTGAATTTTCCACCTATATCTGTACTTTTTAATAATTATTATTTTCTTAATCAAAAAGAAATTATATTAAAATATCTTATATATATATATATATATATATATATATATATATATATATATATATATATATATATATATATATATATATATATATATATATATATATATATATATATATATAGGCTTAATTCAAAAGCAGTAAAGATTATAAAAAAATACATTTCACCTTCATTTAAATCACATGCTTATTCCCTATTATAATATTATAATGAAATATACGATATGCCTCCAACATTACAATACTTTTCCATATTTTTATCTAATTTACGTAAAAAATGTATAGGTAAATTTTAAGATTATTAATTTTTGCCTTCGGACTATAAAATAAAGTTAATCTATATTAGAAATTAATTATAGATATAATTGCTTAGGAAATATTTATAGAAAAACGTATATATGTTTATATATTATAATAATTATATATGTATATATAATATGTATGAGTTGTACATTGAATATTTTTGTTTGAAGTTATAATTATGGTTAAAATGTAAAAAAAATTGTAAGAATGCCTGGTTTTTAGAGTTTTGTAGCAATAAAGTAAAAGCGAAAATTTTATTATTTTGTCGTGTTTGTCTGTACGTATGTCAAAGTCATTTTAGGGCGATATTAGATGAAATTTGATATGTTGTATGTGAGTCGTCTATGTTCAAAGGCGGCTATCTACACTTTCGCTCATTTTTGGTAATGTAGAAAAAATGAATTTCTTCTTAACTGTGCAACTGATGAATAAATGTATAAGCTATATATAATCTATGGGTACTTCTCTTACACGGTAACACGAAGATAATGTCATGGAGTTCAAAAATAAGCTAATATTAACGTTTTTTAGTTGGCAATAGCCGTATTTGATACTAACCTCCAGAATTAGCCGGATTTGATACCGACTTTCTTCACAAATAGCTGAATTTGATACAGACGTGTGAACAAAGATGGCGTTGAATCCTAGGGCTGGCCAGAAATATAATAAGAAAAATTACGTGTGGATATTGTTTTATTAATATGTACTTATTATCAATAAATAAATTAAAGTTATAAGAACTTATCACAATTAAAATGAATATAAAACAAAGCAGTCTGTTACACTTGTAGGAATATTATATTCTAATTAAATCAACATTAATTAAATCGTTGGAAATCAACAATACTGAAATCCTTAAAAATCAAGAATAATTTATATTTTATAAAATTAACAATAATTAAATCTTTGGAAATCAACAAAATTAATGAAAAAATAACTCTCTTCTAAATGCTTTTCAACAATAATAAATAATCATCAAATTGAAATTTAAATTCGCAAATCATTCGATTCATCGAGTCTTTCTTCGCAATAATCTTTTGGGCTGAATGTTGCTGTCAGTTGTTCTTGGATAAGTAACAACTCTTTGTAAAACGACAAAGTAGGTAATTTACGCCAATCAGCTCCAAAATGCTTTCCGAGTAATTTATTCATATCAACTAATTTATTTTTGTTGACTGCAACATTCACAGCCATAGGGCTTGGATTAACCATTGTAATATACTTATTTTTTCGGCAAACATTTATTGGAGTTGCTAAATCACTTTTCTTAAATGGTTCTCCACGAATAAGGACATTATTAAGTTTCTTAGACCGCTGCAAAACAAATCGTTTGCACTCTTTAAATGCCATTGGCCAAGTTGTTGTTGGTTTAACAATATCCTTAACAGCTTGTTTCCAGTCACTGACTAGACAGTCTACTCCTAATTTTGCTAATGTCGAAGTTTCACCTATAATATTTCTTATTTCATCGGGGTGCAGGAATTCGATACTTTCGATGTTTTTGTTTGTAAGAAGCCCTTTGGAGCAAGCTTCAATCAAAATACAATTTTTATTTTGCCCCCCGCAGCTATCTGCTACCAGACGTACATATTTTATACCAGTCATATCAGTATTAGATAGGCGGTGGAATACCGAAGAGGCAACTAAATTCGAGTCCTTATTATACTCATTTTCAGTGCAATAATAGGCAAAAACTCTGTCTTTCGATAACGGCAAGAGCGAAGATCCCTCCACCATAGTCAAATTATAAAAATACAATTGTCTGGTGTAATAAAACATTTGATCAGGCAGCTTCGGAAGTGGCTAATTTTTTTGGCAATCAAATGATATCAATTTGGTTAATTGGGGTACATAACGTAATTTTTCAAAAAAAGCCTTATTTCTCTGAGTGTATGGACTCGTTTTTCTGTTAATAGAATGTTCTTTTTTCCCGAATCATTTTCATTCTTAATTTTTTCTGTTAACTCCAGACACGTAGAGCAATACGTACGTATGACTTCTTCACTCCGGATATGTAACATTCACTGCTTCTGTACAAATCATACAATTTCCGTATATTTAGATCTGAACTTAAATATTTTCTTTCTGCTGTCTTTGCCTTTGAATGTGTTGAGGCACATTATTGTCGCCTACAATAATGTGCCTCAACACATTTTAATTTTTGAATGAATTTGTGTATAGACTCTTTGTGGGCCGTACTTTTTTTCTTTGTGATTTCCACCACGTCTTTCATCGATTACCACGTCTCCAGCATAGTGAAATCTATTCATTACATAGGAAACCCTGTGCTTCGTTATACCATAGACAAAAAGAAGTCTTTACATATAGGTATTCTTTTATTTTTTATAATCACAGAATATTTCATAGCAGTTTGCTTTCTACCCTTGTAATTTGCACCTTTATTGGTATTATTTATACTGCAAGAATTTAAAATTATTGAGTCCTGATCGTTTTTATTTTTATAGCTGTAAAACTTTGTGTGTAAAGCCATCAAATTTGCCATGTTAAGAGAATTGCATTGAAAAGATTTTGTAGAATGATCACACACCCTTTAGGGTACACTTTTCGCCGAGTACAACAAATTTAATATTACAATACTATGTATAAAAAAATGTTTAATTACCAAAACTATATAATTCTTTTATAATGAAAATGTACAATTAAACACTAATAATAAAAATACTTTAGATACGATAAAACAAAATGTTCAACCCTAACTAAGTACTCACTTCATTCTTTTAGCTAGATTTCTTTTCCAGTTTTCTGGATTTCTCCGTTGTTTCCGCGCATATCGATTATTTACTGGTGTCAATTGACTATACATATTATAGAATTACGCAAAACTATGTCGTTTTTATTGTTTTAACACTTAAAAATCGCTTAAAACTGACTACAAAACTAAACGCAACCGCTTGAATTCACCGTTGAACCAACTGTCGAATACGCGCCTGTGATTGGTTGGGACATTAAGATAGCCATTTTTGAAAATAATATCAGAAAAATGGCCGTATTTGTTTCTGTAATGTAAGTTTGTATACGATTTACAAGGCAAATAGCCGTTTCTGATCACTAAAGATAACTGGAACATTTTTGAATCAAACTTTTCGGTGTTGTCACATAAATAATTTAATTTTGCCAAAATTGGTAGATAGCCGCCTTTGATTCTACACTACTCATGTATAGGCGTCCCATTTGAATCGTTAGACAAATCTGTAGACAAAATAAGCCAATAAAATAGGGGTGGCACTCCATACATGTATTATATACATGTCTTACTGCCTCGATGGTGTAGTGGTTAGTATGTATGGCTGCACACCCGGAGGTCCTGGGTTCGAGTTCCGGGTCGGGCCAAGTTTAGCTATTGCGTCTTTCTGTATAGTAAGTCTCAGTAACAGCTCGGAGTTGGGAAGTTGGCGATGCTTCACCCCCTCGACTCGGGGAGCACGTGTCGCGTCGGTCCCGCGCTGCCACTCTCACCGCGTGTGTCTCGTGTCGTCCCACCGGAGTATGAGAGTGACAGGAACAGAGAGTGCACGTTGTGTCTGCGCGCGCACACACACGCGCGCTGCACTATAATATCTCCTGCGCAGTTGGCTCGTCTCAATGAGATCGGCCGCCGTGGCCGGAATCGGTCAGGAGAACATAACCAACATCATATACATGTATGGAGTGCCACATCTATTTTATTGATTCATCTTAAAGTGAACATCTCAATGTAACATTTTTGATGTGGTTTTAATAGTGTAAATGAAATATAGTTAAGTGATTTAAAAATGAAAACAAAACATAGGTAAAACTTAGATATAATATGTAGCTTATATATAAAAATAATAAGTAGTGAAAAATAACTTACTGCTACATTTTTTATACAAGCCTTAATAAATATTTAGAGTTACATACATGTTCTCTTAAAACTGTCACCAATTGTGTTTATGTAATTATTCTAGTTGAAATAAATATACAACAATGTAAATTGAACCTTAAATGCAATGCTTAAAATTGTTTTCACAAAAAAGAAATAGATTAAAAGCGCGCTCAAATGTTCAAATGAGCGCTCATTCGGCGAGAACATTTTTTGTCGCTGATTGTGTGTCTAGTACTGTTTTGTTCGATGATTAGGTACAAAAGTTATATAGTGATTTACTTTTCTAGAGAGTAGTGTAAATTGTAAAGTGTACATAAAATATCTGGCAAATAAGCATTTTTTTCATAGAAGTAATGAGACACAAGAAATCTATACTGATATTATAATTGTGAAAGTGTTTGTTTGTACTTTTTTACTTCGAAACAGAATGACGGATATCCCTCTTCATCAACTTCACTTTTAGCGAATGTCAATCACTAAGTACAGATGGATTTTGCTCAGATTCTTCAGGGTGTGAAAAAAGGTTTCTGCATCAGAAATATCCGAACCAGTGGCTACTTTTTTATCTGCGGTACATTTGAGATAGTCACCAATGCCATCGGCAGCCCCTTAGCCGTGGTCGGCTTCAAAAACATTCCATGTGACGCGAATGAAATCGTCTTTGAATATTTTGGTGCATATGAAATAAAAAATTAACTTCTGTCGGTACTGTGTAGCAGGACTATCGGAAAAGAAATGAATTGTAGTTATATGTGGATAGCCAGTTTTTATGGCGTTAATGACTGGGTGAAGGTGCGCCCAAATAGAGACAGGGTTGTGGGAGTTATTTCCAGAAATGCTACAAAATGAATTGTCATTGGTTTATCTTCTTCTATAATTTTTGTATACATAACTCCAGTATGTAAAGATACTTGCTTTCGTGATCGGCCAGAATGATGGGATTGCACCTCTTCAAAATGTTTACAGTTGTAGTTTTCACTGAAATAATATGAAAATAAATATTTTAGTTTTTACAAAAAAAGTAAGCGATATCGATTATTACGTGCTTTAGGACATCACTATAACTTGTCAGTCGTCGAGCTGTCAAAAAACTATTAATAAATTGGACAAACTATAATTACAATTACATGTTAAAATATATACAATTAAATAATACAATTATGATAAATGAAGCAATAGCCAAATAATTATGAAATAAAACTAATAAAGAAAATTTAAAACCAAAATACTTATGACCATATTATAATACTATTCTCTTAAAAAGCAATAGCAAAATAAAATAAAAGAAATAATTACGGTTATTACATGACCACTTAAAATAAATACAACTGCAAAAGCATTTAATAACAAAATGGGCAATATAATAAATAACTTAAAGCAAATGTCAAAAATAAATTAAATAATAATTATAAATGAGGCAAAAGCTAATAATTTCCATATTTTAAAATCATAATCTTCTTTTTCGTTTACGTAGTGCACATTAGGGTGGAGAACTCATGTAGGTAACATTTTTTTTAGATTTTAAGTTGTAATATATATAGGGGGGTTTAGTGCCTTATATTAAAGTAAAAATAAGTTTATGTTTCTATTAATTTCGTGAACATCTTCTGCCTCCTTCTGACCACAAAAATTAAAATTTTATTGGAAATTCCTAGTATAGTTATGGCTAAATCTTCTCCCTGCCCATTTCCCAATTACTTGGGGTCGGCACAGTAGGTAGTACTGCTGATAAGGATTTGGCAAAAATTTTACGACCGGCCACCTGTCTGACATCTATTTGTAGTGTATCTTAAGTATTATACTCTGTGACACTTGCATAGTCTATGTCAATAGCGTCTCTAATTTTTGATCTGTATAATTCATGTATATAGTTCGTTTCAACCAGCCCCGGCCGAGCTCCATACAGGCGCATATTCATAAAACCGCAGGCGAATAAGACGAAGCGGGGGCTGGGGGGGGGGTCGAGATAGTCAAAAGAAATATTTTTCCCCATTTACCATTACAAATTAAGAAATAGCTACATGGAATATGTTAGTTAATTTCAAATAGATCTTCCCAACCGGGACATGTGGCTAAAAAACCAAGAGTCTCATAAAAAGGGCAGTCATGTTTGGTTTACAGATGGATCCAAGAAAGGATCTGATGTAGGGTGCGGTATCTATGGCCTTAAGCCTAAATTTGACATGAGTGTCAATCTGGGCAAGGAGGCCACCATCTTCCAAGCCGAGGTCTTCGCCATCAACAAATGTGCTGAAGTCATCCTGGAGAGAAAGCTTAGAAACCAAAATATCTACATCAACTCAGATAGCCAAGCAGCACTTCTGGCTATAGATTCTCTTGAGACCAACTCTAAGTTGGTCAAAGACTGTATGGATAATCTGAATGTCCTGGGCACATCCAACAGAGTTACCCTCAGATGGGTCCCGGGTCACTCAGGCATAGATGGGAATGAAAAGGCTGATGCATTGGCAAGAAGGGGCGCTGAAACCCCTGAATGTGGCCCAGAACCATTTTGTGGTATTGCAAAACAACATGCCTATTCAATTCTCAAAATTCACTGCAATCGCCAAGCACTTCAAGAGTGGCAATCCACTTCTGGACAAATACACTCTAAAGCGCTAATTAAGGGATATCGCAAAAAGTTTACAAAAGAGTTGCTTCAACTCAACAAGTATAAAACCAGTGCAGTAACCAGAATACTTACTGGCCACTGCAAACTCAATAAACATATGTTTACCCTCGGCCTCAGTCGGACCGCAATGTGCAGACTATGCCATGAGACAGAGGAAACTGCTATGCACATCCTCTGCTCGTGCGGCCCACTCATGCACCGCAGAAGTATCTATCTAGGGCAGCATATTATGCAACCGGAAGAGATACAGATGCTCCCCGCGCAGAAAATCTGGAAGTTCCTGGAGTCAACAGGACTAAGCGGAGAACTTTGAACTTACTATAAAGGGAGCTACAATGGACCAAAACTGGTCGACGTAGCTAGGGCCGACCTCGGCACCACACCCAACAAATAATAATAAAAAATAATAATATTTTATTATATTATAAAATATACTTAAATTAAATATGCTTAAAATGTTTTTTTTTTATAAATCATATGTGTTATATATTGATTTATATAATTATATTCTAAATGATTTTAACTATTATCGAATATCTTATATTTTAATTATATTTCATATCAAACATAAAATATCTATTAACATAAGTTTTAATGTTATAAAAATTGATTTATATTTTAGAGCTGTGTCATGATATTTGCCTTAATATGGGGACAGTTATGGCATAAATGGCAAGTCAAAATATGCTGTCACTTTCGCGGCTATTGTATTTCTTTTGAGTCGCCACGCATCTCTTTCTAAGGGTATGACGTCATATGCGAATCTGGGAGAATTTAGTTCGTAGTGATGTAAAAATCGGTATTCATTACGATTACGATTAAGTAGGGATGTATTTTATCGTAATGTTATCGGTTTTCAACAACTGTTATCGGTTTTATAGTAAGGTTTTCATTTTTATGATATTAATTATATTAGAAATAAAATACAATGATAGGTTTCTAGTTTTTTTATTTTACTATTTTAATGCTACCACTAGTTCGGAAAAATGCCTCAGACCTGAGAAGAACTAGCAAGGACTGAAGTCCTTGACGGGATAACTTTTTTTTTTTAACATTTATAATACATTGTTATTACAATAAAAGGACATTTTTAAAGAATTTTATCAATTGAATACAAAATACAAAAAATATAAATTAGTACAACGATTTGGTATAAAATATTACAATGCAATAAAGTTAGAAGTAACATAGAACAATAGTTTTTGTTAATAAAAATATCATATTAAGCGAGTAGTAGGTTTAATTGTAGGTATAAATTAAAATCTAGCTTTTGTTTGAAGTTTTAGCTCTAGAACCACCTTCATCTTTAGTTTATAAAATGCAAAGATTCGAGATTAGCGCATTTGAAAAAACAAACAATTTAGTCTTATATAAATTTAAAAAAAATGCAAATTTCAGTAAAAAATGAATAATAAAAATAAATTTTCTTAAAAGCTTTAGAAATTTAAAATCAAATATGTACATAGTAATAGTAAACATTTGGTGTAAAAAGAAATAACAGCTAAACATACTCTAAAATAAAATTTCTAAATACATAGTTCTATCAAATGTAACAATTATAATTAATATATTAAAATTATATACTGCTATAGTAGTATATTTTAAGAAATTATAATATTATTTCACAGAAATCAAATGAAATATTCATACATTATTTTTATACTTAATAGAAACATAATGAAAATGGAAAATTCTAAGTGATTATCTTTTAAATAACCAAGAAATGAAACAAACAAGAGTAATAAATATTAAAAGTTAATTAATGAACTAAATAATGAAAAAATATTGGAAAATCATTCACTACTCTGAAGACTAGATGAGTTCAACCATAGCTAGACCCTTCTGAAACTTTCATATTAAGCAAATTTTCTATTTCCAGACCCTTTTTTCTCGAATCCACTTTATGCATTCTTCAATTAAAATTTATACAACTTTGTCGAACTTTTATACATATCATAAATAATGAGAATGCTCTTAAAAATATTTCTTTATGATCTACACAAGTGTACCAAGAGGTATCAAGATTTTCAAATGCTTTTATTAAATCGGGAAATATGTAAATTTTACAAATCTTTGGTAATTGTCTTTCAATTATGTAAATTGCATACCATACTAGAGATGACAGATTCTTAGAAGGGTCATGTATTTTATTATTAATGAATAAAATAATCTCAGCAATGAATAAGCCATTCTCAATATTTACATTTAATGTATTACAATAATTGTGTTCTTCCTGGAAACTAAAAGCCTTTATCAGGAGACTTATAGATGCTGAAACACTTCAACTGCTGAAACACCTGCGCAGCATATACTACTTCACTTGTAAATATATTATTATAATAAATTAATGTAATACAACATATTCAATAGTCACCATAACTATAGTATATGTACTAGTAACTACTATAGATGAATGTAAGTAGCTTATTTAAATATAGTTATAGTTTATTATTATTAGGGTCTAGGCAGTGGCGTAGCGTGCCTTGTCGGGGCCCCGTATAAAAATTTTTTTGGAGGCCCTTATATGGAGGTAAAGATTTTTCACAAAAGAAAAAAAATATTGTGAGAAGTAATATTTATTTATCACATAATTTACCCATTTTACAAATAAAAATCGAATTTTAAATATTCACTCTCCTTGCCTTTTAATCGGCAAACTGATTTATTAAATCATTTATGGCTGATGATGATTTTAGTTTTTCTAAAGTTTCTGCCTCTATGGACAATAGTGAGATGTCTGACAGCCGTTCTTGTCCCATCGAAGTTCTTAAGTAATTTTTTATTAGTTTTAATTTTGAAAAACTTCTTTCTGCCGTTGCGGTTGTAACTGGAAGGGTCAAGAATAAAAAGCATGCTGTGATTACCTCGGGAAAACTGGATGCAAGACTATTGAATTTTACTAGCAATAATTCAATGAGTTCTTTAATGGAATAATTTTTTTTAATTTCAGAATTTAAGCATGTTTTTAGAGCCTTTAATTGGTCACAAAGATTAAGTGAGATGTCTTTACTGTATTTAGCAGACAGTTTTCCGGAAGCGTTTAAAATCTCTTCGCTTGAAGAAGATAGGAGTTTCTCCGGTTGTAATATTTCGAATATACTACTCAGGTTGCAAAGGCTCTGAAATCTTTCTTTAGTTTGAGAAATTAATATATCTAAACAGCAATAGTATACATTGACTTTGAAATAGGATTCCGGGTCGGAAATTCTCTCATCTTGTGATAACTCATCAAAAAAACGCTTCGTTATCTTTCGCCTACTGTTTTTAAAAACAGTTGTTACCCCCCACTTTTTTGCTAAATCTTTGGATTCATTTAGCAAACTATTAAATGAATTCTGATTTCTTAATTGGCACAGTCTATTTAAAAGATTACTTAATAAAATACTAGATTTCTGTAAGTCATTATTATCATGCTTTAGAAACAGGATTAATAATTTCAAATAGTGAAGAAAAAAATGTAACGAGCACTAAGAAATCAAAACTCTCTAAAATATTAATTATACTTTTACATTCTTCACGTTCATCTTTTTTATTTGAAATTAAATTTAGTTGGTACAAAGTTTTCATGATTAGTAAAAAATTTTTCTTTACTGCTAATAAAGCGTCGTTCCTAGAAGACCATCTGGTAGGACATACCTTTTTAAGGGTAATCAAATATTTTTCAGATGAATCGTCACTTAGCATAGCCCAGCGTTTTATACTATTGCCAAAAAAAGTATATATTTTTTCTAAATTATCGAAAAAAGTCGATACTTCACGAACATGTCTCGCAGCATCGTTCAAAACCAAGTTTAAAGCGTGCGCAGCACAATGAACATAATCGGCATTTGGAGCATGCTCTTTTATTAGGGTTTGTAATCCTCCATACACACCCGACATAACATTTGCTCCATCGTATCCCTGTCCTCTACATTTAGTCAAATCAATTCCATATTCTTTAGTCAAATTTAAAATGACAGTTTTCAGACCTGCAGCACTGCAATCGGTTACTGCTATGAATCCTAAAAAGGACTCACAGATTTTTATTTCTTTAGGCACATTATCATCATTTTCTGTAACCGAGATATATCGAAAAACTACAGATAGTTGGTCAATTTTTGACAAGTCTTGTGTTGTATCCAGAATTATTGTCAGAAATGGAGCTTTTTTAATTTCTGAGATAATACTGTTCCTAACGTTAGTACCAAGCAAACTAATAATTTCGTTTTGAATCGTAGGGCTTAAATAATTTATTTCACCTTTCGGTTTTAGAAAAAGTTCTTTTAAAGTTGCATCATAGTTAGATAGCAGACGTGAAATTGCCATAAAATTGCCAGAATCAGAATCATGCCCCCTCAAAGGTAGATTACAAGATACTAAAGTAATTATAACATTAATTATACGATGCAGTACATCTCTCCAGAATGTAATTTTACTATCGATTTCACTTTTCAATAGAGTATCGATGGTATTTCCTTGCAACCAATTATTATAAGAGAGTGAGGCACTAATATGCTGCTGTGACTTTTCATGGTCAAGAATAGTTTGTGTGAAATTGCTTCTAACCGAAACACCGTTAACCCAAGCAGAGGAGTACGATTTGTTTTGACGATCTGCTAATAACCAACAGAAGTGACAGTACGGTTTGTTTAAAACGTTAGAATAACATAACCATGGTCTTATAATTTTTATGCCTGCCTGATTGAAATATGAATAATAATAAGCTGAAAAAGGTCGGTTATTTTCTGAAATTTTTGGAAATGGTCCTTGTGGTTTAAATGGACCCAATTTAAAAATTATTTTTCGTTCGCATTCAGTTAAATTGTCACCAAAATTTCCTCTATCTGATGAAATTATATTACAATCTGCATTATCTGCAGATATATCAGAATCGTTGACTTGGGGTTCCTCGATTTCTGGATGGACATCCGATAAAGTATGTGCTTGGCTTTCTTCTATTTCCGGATGGATATGTGACGAAGAACATGCTTCAGAAGAATCTAAAAATAAACGAGTAATTGTTAAAAAATAAATACGAATGCTTTGATACTAAACTAAAAAGAGTTATATATAAATAAATAACGTTACTAAGGGTCACAGTTAGAGAGTGTTCAGTTCAGACGCACACAGATTCTACGCGGATTGTGCTCGTACCTATTAGTAGATACAAAATCACCTGCAGCCCGTCCGTGCATTACTATACACCTGCGTGCTATTTAAACGCAGCGCGTAGTGTAGTGGCCATACAAAACGAGAACCCGAAAGCGAGTCTGCACATCTGAAGTTCTCAACACGCAATTAACGATACGATACGGACTGATAAACAAACAACAAAACAAATCGATCCTATAGATAAGTTAGAATTTTGTTTTTTTTAATCAAGGCACGGAACTCTAAAAACAGTATAATTGTGAAAATCGAGGGGGGAGACAACTTTTTGTGACGGACAGATGGACAGACCGAAATTAAAAGATTTCCTTGTTTATCACTACGGGCCCCTAATAAATGGGTTGGGTAGTAGTGTAGTACTTACCTTTCCAATCTAAATCACTCACAGTATCTTGTCTCTGAAAAAATGAAGAAATTTTGGGCACTTTTTTTATAACCTCGTCCCTTTTCTGTTTAATTTTTCTTTTCTCAGCGCCGCTGGGATAATCTCTTTTCCTTTCACTCATTTCTTTTACAAATCGTTACTAATACTGCTAAACCAGAAGAACAATATTGTTTGTACTGAATTACAATGTAATGCACATTTATATAAAGCGCGTAAATAAACAGTGCACTGCACTCCGTGGTTTAAAATCCAATGCAAAGTACAACAACGTACACGTACATCGCGATATCGATGAAGGATTCCCGGGGATTCCCCGCTGAGTTGAAGATGAAGTAAGTAAAACGGGGAAGTCCCGCAGCCCGCCATAACGATGTAGTGTTGCCAACTTTTGAACGCACGCTTAAGGCGGGAAAAAAAGGAATTGCTTTATAGAATTTTGTCATTTGTAAAATAAAATAAATTAGAAAGTTTTTATCCTTTTTCCTTACACACTTTGGGGGCCCCCGTGGCCCGGGGGCCCCGTATAATTGATACGGCAAATACGGCGGTAGCTACGCCCCTGGGCCATGGCCACTTTAAATTGTAGTTGTAATATTGCACCAAATCATATTTGGTTAACATTTTATCAATGTCCACAACAATCACCATCTTTATTGTTGGAAGATAATAATAATAATGAATCTGTAAAAAAAAAATATTACTAAAAATAAAATAAAATTGAAATCATTCAGTAACTTTAGGCCGACTTGGAAGAGTAACGAAGGGCGAGCTAAGCTTGTGATTGTATTTCTATGACAAAAGAAGTTATAGAAATACAATCACAAGCTTAGCTACTTATACAGTACCTGTAGTTCATCCGCTGTGCTTGTTGTGTGTGGTGGTGTGTGTTCCTGATTGAAAATTGTTTTTTTTTTGAACTCTCAATAAAAGATGGAAATCAATCTATAACAAAAAGTCTAAATTAGGAGAAGTAAACTGATAATATAATTTAATCTAGAAAAAAGTCAAGCGCAACTACCTTCACTATCTTGAAAGCATTTATCGCAAATATAATCAATAAATCCGGGACCGTTACCGACGCAATCTTCGCAATAGAATTGCTTACAAGCCATGCATTTTGTTACCTGGCCGAGTATTGTACATCTGCATTGATTGCAATTTTGAAAATTCATGTTTCTGTTGGATTGACGAAGTTTTGGAATAATGTGTTCATTATTTTGCTCAAAACTAGGACCAGGAGAGGTTCGCAAAATAATCAAGGACAATTTCTCGATATCCAGTGCAGAGTTCGTACTGTCTATAATATTTTCTTTGTCTTCCTTATCCATGTTTCTGTTGGATTGACGAAGTTTTGGAATAATGTGTACATTATTTTGCTCAAAACTAGGACCAGGAGAGGTTAGCAAAATAATCAAGGGCAATTTCTCGATATCTAGTGCAGAGTTCGTACTGTCTATAATATTCTCTTTGTCTTCCTTATCAATTGTATCAAGTAAAATTAAATCTTCTGTTAGAATACTACAAGAAGGTGCGGGTGATGGAAGCTGAAGTTCAACGAAATCATGTAACAAATCAGCCTCATCCTCAACTGCAGAGGATGGTAGTGGTTGTATTGGATCGCCGTTGTATGATAGTAGACAGTGTTCACCTAGAGAAAAACAAGAACACTTTCCTCTTAGCGGGTTACAAAAACAACTGACATCTCTGTAGTTTATTTTATATCCGTCTGTCTGTGTGTCGGTAATTATTTGGTGTACTTTCATAGTACCGGGCAACACTCGTACATTTTCAGGGATTGCATTCGTAATTGTATTTATAGCATCTTCCTCAATAAGGTGAACCTGTATCATTGTGTCAGATTGTTTGATTGCCTCGTATGCATCTCTAGCATTTTTTATATAGGCGCCATGACATACCTTCTTATCTAACATCCGTTTTATGGTGCCACCGATTCCATCTGCCACGCTCTTGCCATGACCGGCTTCGAAAAATGACCATGTTGAATAAGAGAGATTAAGTTGCCTGGTAAATAGAGAATGTAAAAAAAAATTGATTTTCTGTCGATACTGAGATGTTGGACCGTCCGAATAGTAATGGATAACATCTACATTGGGGCACATGTCTTTAACTGTATCTAAAATAGGAGTCAGGTGGGCCCATATTGCTGGAGGTTGGTGAGTGAGGTTGTCAATTACAACAGATATCGTGTAAAAAGATTGTGAACTATTTTTTAAATAAATCATACCGGTATGGAGAATGATTTGAGATTTGGAAGCACCAAAATGCATGGATTGTATTTCTTCCGTTAGTTTACTTTGATAATTTTCTGAAAAATCACAAATTATAACAGCCTCAGTAGCTTTCAAATTATTGACCAATTTTCGATATTCGTTTTGTTGGTGAATATTGTTATAATGATGTCTCTTAAAAGCTATTTATTTATTTATTTATTTATTGGTAATCTTACAGCGTTATAAAATTGTTGATATAAAGCTATAATATCGTGGGTAAAATCATCGATCAATTTTTGCGCTGTGTCAGTTTTGGTTACTCGAACAGTCTGTTTTGTGTGAACTGTCGTTCCACCCTTTTTTGTATACGCATGAACTTGGCGTTCCCACTGCTTCCAATTAACCGTATGTGATATGTCCTGATCTTCCGCAAATTTTGGGGTTTTGTTTTTGCATTTCTTGTATTTATTGTACATACATTCAAGATTTTTGGTGTCACAAACTAAATCTTGCAACAATTTGTCAAAATCATCGTCTATAATACGATGTCTCCTTAGACTCTCATATTGAAATTTGATATTATCATGTTTTTCGCACAAACAAGTTGATCTTGATTGGATATGAGGGGATAAAACAAAGAAAGGCTTGTTTTTGTAAAAAGTAGTAATGCCATAATGCCCTCCCTGTGCTCTGTATTTCTTATGAAGATTTGATATGCTGTCAACAAGATACCTAATATGTCGTTTATTTTTATTTTTTACTCTACATTCTTTTTTACCTGATGTTATTCTACTAACATCATCTTTAACTAAGAAAGCTTTTATTTCTGGAATCTCATTTTTTTTTTGCCTTTTTTGGTTATGTCTTGCTGTCACTTTCAATCCAAGCACTTTAGAAGTATATTGTTTAGTTTTCGAATTGTGAACCACTTTTTTCAGCAACTGTTTTTCTGAATGTTTCGTAAAACTTGAGAAACTGGTTTTTAATGCGCTCTCTAAAACTTCATTTCGGGTTTTAACTATATCTAGTGCTTTTTGTAAAGAAGCTGTGGATTCACTGGCTTGTCGTTGTAATCTCTGAATTCTTTTTTTGTAACATTAAATGTTAGTTCTCATCTTATTAATTATAGCTTTATTCCTTTGATTTTGTTTCTGATGCAATTGAAGTTTCTTCTTTAACTTTTTCATTTTATTTTCCTCTGTTTTCTGTTCTTGTTCTGTTGTTCTGCATTTAGGCACTGGCATTGGCGATGCCGATGGTCTATTAATATCATGATTACGTTGTCTGCTTATCCTTTTTTCTTCTCTCCACTGTTTTCTTTTTGATTCTGCTTTAGCTTGTGTCATTTCTGCACTTTTTTTCTTTTTTGATTTAATTCTTGCTAAGTTCTTCTTTCGCTGTTTCTCATACTTCTCAGGATTTTCATTTTTTAACCTTTCCCTATACCTACGCATCTTTTCTTTTGCTGTTAATGGCATTTTCTGAAAAAAAAAATTGATTTACTAGCTGACCTGGCGAACTTCGTACCGCCTAACAGTCGATTCTTTATTTTTTTAAGTTTAAGTTTTGTAATTTTTCTCTCCGTAAGAACCATCCTTCAAGGAATATTTAAAAAAAAAGAATTAGCGAAATCGGTCCAACCGTTCACGAGTTTTGCGCTTAGCAACACATTCAGCGACTCATTTTTATATTATAGATTATTGGAAACATCAATATTTTTTTATCAAAATATACCTACACTATTTTTATCCTTCCTAAAATAAAACACAGCCAAATAGTTTCCAATAAAACTAATAAGATTTTTAATTGATTTTTGAAAGTATTAGGCCAAACGTACCCCCCTATTAATTCTCAGTTAAAACCGCTATGTAAACATAGCTTTACGCTGTCGGTTTTGTTACTTTTTCGGTCCAACTATATGTTACCATAACTGCAGTAACAAAACCGAAGTAACATAATGTGTTAAGCTAATCTTAAAAATAAAATATTAGCGGTCCAGTTTCTCACTAAGTTATACTACATACAACAAGATGTTCAGAATAAAACCATGCAAATCTTTATTAATTTACTAAAAGGAACGTGCGGAAAAGTAATTTATTGTGTTAACTTACAAACCTGACGACGTATTTCTTCTCAGTCCAATCGGTAACAAAACACACTCTCACCAACGACGACGTGACACTGGCGTTCAAATTTTAAGATGGCCGATTGTTAGACTATAGTATTGCCATTGTCAGAAAACTAAAATAAAAAGATTTTGGTAAGATTTTGTAAAAGAAATTGACGTAACAAACCTGACTTGTCCGGAAGTAACAAATTTCGGGGACACATATTGTTTTTAATTTTTTAATAGATAAAATGAATTAACGATTTTTTGTTATTAACATTTAACTTAATAGGAGTTTATTTTTATAAAAACATCAAAACATGTCCAGGTGATCCAGAAAATATTGATAAAATTGAACTTAAAGTTTTAAATTTTACTGGGGGCAAGCTAAAATGAAGAGGTGTATTTGATTAAAATAATTTACAAATTTTGAATTTTAGCAAGATATCATTGGAATTTACTTAAAAACGTAGTACAGGAAGGTAAATTCCAATTGAGAATTTATTTGAACCTGAATATGTAGAGAAATTCCTACAAAAATAAAAATAATTTAAAGGACATGCCCAAATTTAGAGTTGTATGTACTAAATTTTTGAATCTCCTCAATTACGTTTTAGCTATTTTTCAGGAGAACGTTTTGAAAGTTTGAAGCTTAAAATAAAATGTGTATTAAATCATTCTAATGATTTTTTTTTTATATTTATGTATGTTACTCTAACTGTCAATAAAAATGTATAATAACTTCCTTAGAAAACTCAAGAAAATTATTAAAAATACCAATTATAACAAACCTGACGTACATTTATGCCATTTTATAGATGAAATTTAACAATTATGACATAAACTATGTTATGAAATGGGAATAAAACATGAATTAAACAACAAAATAATCAATGCAGTTTTATATTTATAAACCTGCTTATATTTATATAATTTTAAAAAGCATAAAATCAAGTAGGAACATAAAATAATATCACAATTGCTTAAAAAATAATTAAACAAGAAAATAGACATTTAACTCAAAATTTAACTTATTACAAAATAGAATTATAATAAACCTCATAATATTTTGGTATGATATTAGTATTTATTAAACGCGACAAATCAGCTTTTTTACGATCTGAAATACAAAGTTTAGCACTATATGCGTTTTTCAGGCGAATTTCGGTAGGCAAATTTCGTCTAGGATTTCTTTTAGATCCTATGTTCATACCACATTGAATCCATTCTGCTGTATCGTCGTATGATGTCTTGTATAAATAAACATCAGATCTCTTAATAAATTTAATTAGTCGAATGTCCGACAACTTGACAATATCTCCATTAAGATTTTTGTTGAAATTGATAGATAATTGATCATTTAAATCCTTCCAATCAATAAAATCTGAAAAATTCTATTCATGGACGACGTAAGGTTTGCCTTTTCTTTTAGCGTTTCTTATTAATTGAATATATTGATCGGGAACGTATATGGGGCCTGACTTTTTGGCATTTTTAATGGTCTTTTCAATAATGGAGTGAATGTTGTCTCCTTCATTTTGGGTGTGACCTCTCACTAAAAACTTATGGGTAATTGAATTAATTGCCAATGTTCTTACTGCATACGCATACATGCTTAGTAAGTATCTGAAAAAATAAACATTCAAATATCGATTAATAACAGTACAGTGGAGCCTCGGTAATCCGACAAACAGTTTGCAGGACAGTGTCGGATTAGCGAATTTGTCGGATTATTGAGTACTGCCCTAGACCCCCTATAGTCCGGATTTTTTTACAAAAGAGTACCTTGTAATCCGACAGATCCAATGATAAGATTCTACATGTTATATATATGTATGTACTCTGAAGTAAAAATTATACTTCATTATGTATGTCCAATTTAGTAAATTAAACAATACAATAGAGAGACGTTTTATTATAAAATTAATGTTAGTAATGCTATATAATTCACAAAAAATAAGCAATAACTTTACATTAGGAAATACAAATTGTGTACAAACAAATGTACATACTAAAATAATCAAAAATTATAAGTCAATCAATTTAACACGCATGAAAATATTCATCAATTTTTTTTTGTTTAACGTTGTTGAAACGCGAGATTAAAGCTTTGTCCCTCAGTCTTCTTAAAAGTAGAAGTTCGTTGTAGGATGCACCATTTGCTTCAGCCCATTCCAAACCCAGCTCAAAGGCGTTAATCGCGTCTTCTGTTGTCACTTGTGGAGTAGTTGTAATTACTTCGTCATCATCTTCCTCATTTATTGTTTTATAACTAGAAATCTCTTTTATAATCTCTTCGTCAGACATTTCATGAAAAATATTTTCCTCTTTATCCATTCCACGGAACCAGGTTTCCAAATCATTTGAACTTATCTGTGTTTCAGAAGCAATTTGCTCTATTACTTCTGAAGGTACACTGATTTGTGGATCGTTTGTAGGAGTGGCAACTATATCTGGCCATAACTTTTTCCAAGACGATGTAATAGTTGATGAAGGTAATGCATTCCACGATTGACAAAGAGCAAAAACCAAGTCCTTCATATTAAATTCTTTTAATGTTTTTTCTATTGCTTGGTCTTTTGATACGGCTTTCAGAAGTAGGTTTCTCTTATAATCTTGCTTTACAAACTGAATGATATGCTGATCCATGGGTTGAATCAGTGCAGTACAGTTTGGCGGAAGAAACATCGCAGTAATGCATTTATCCTTAGTTGTCAGTTCTTCTTCAGACGGATGACCAGGAGCTTTTTGAAAAGATCTCTTGTCATCCACGCACTTTTTTGCCCATAATAGTGTACAGGTAAATCAATGTTTTTGAATGCACGTGGTTTATTAGATTTTCCAACGACCACCATTTTCAGCATGTGTGTACCCGCAGCGTTAGCACATGGTAGTATGGTTACACGTTCTTTACTTACTTTTCGTCCAGGTACGGATTTTTCGTTATGGGAAACAAAAGTTTTGTTAGGCAACACACGCCAAAAAAGCCCTGATTCGTCTGCATTATACACCTGTGACGGGTTAAGATTTAAATCTTTCACCCTTTGCAAAAATCTTAATTTAAATGGTTCTATGCAGGTGGCATCATTAGAAAGTTTCTCTCCTGTAATAGTCATTAAACGTATGCCATGACGACTTTTGAAACGTTCTAGCCATCCCCTGCTAGCCACAAAATCATCTTTTTTTATTATTTCCTTATAAAAATATTTAGCTTTCATAGCCAACATAGGTCCCGAAATGGGCGTATGCCTATTTCTTTCCTGAAGAAACCACATGTATAAAGCTTCTTCCACTACTGGTTGTTCAGATTTTTTGAGTGTCTGTCTCTTGCCAGGCCCACAGTCCGTAGTTGACACGAACTGTTTAATCTTCTCGTGGTTTTTTTTAATGTCATAAATTGTAGATCGGCCTACGCCGTATTCACTTGCTAAACTATTAAAAGATTCGTTACGATTTAGGCGGTCTAAAATATCACATTTTTCTTTAATTGTCAGTGTTTTGTGCTTTCGCTTCTGAGCTTGTGACGACATTACTAGGTACGAATACGTAATACACAATGAATAAACACTAAACAATGAACACACGCTAGACCGCACCGCTATCACATGTAGTCAAATTCAAACTGAGCAATCAAAAACAAAACAATACTCTACGCGTCGAGCACAATCGTGGTGGTGCGTACAAGTTATAACTTGTTCAATCATGCATTAGCGGAGATGGTTAAAAAAATATTCGATTTATAATAAATAATAGACCATGTCGGATTACAGGGGGTGCCGGATAAGCCAGGGGCCGGATTATCGGGGCTCCACTGTATTGACTAATGTTGATATCAGAATTCATTCCGTGTACTTAAAACCTACCTATTCTTTTGCTGACCACAGCAATTATCAGAATACAATATAATATTTATGTTGGGACTTTCAAGGGCAATCTTTTCTAAAAATTTAAAAACACATGAACCTATTTCAATTGCACCACGATTGCCCAATCCCTCATGCCAAAAATAACAATCACTTGTTTTATTCTTTAAATCAGATATCTGAAATATAAAAGTAATAATGCCATTTATAATAATTAAGATAACTGTAAATAATGAAATTAAATTTAAGACTTTAATAATAACTTACAGTAAAATTTAAGCAGTTGAGTTTTGACTTGTAGTAGAAAGCAGACGATTCACCTATTGGTACTGGCATTACTGCCTGCAAATCATAAATAGCAACTAGGGTATTACTGTTGGCTTCGTTACAGGTCTCTATATCTTTGGATTTTTCATTACGACTTAATTGTTTTTCTCTTTGATGTAACTCATATTCTAGGAGCAACTTGTCTTTGTCTTCACCTACGGCATTTTTGAAAGATTCACACAGATCGCACTGATCTTTCTTTGGTAAAAAAAAAAGATATATTAAAATCAGTCTTAAAAATGTTCGTAAGTTACTGCTTCTTTTTGTGGAGAAGAACGTTGTGTCTTGTAATTACGATGTAATTTAGCAATTGTTAGACCACCATCTATAAATTCTCTAGACATATTTATATGGCCTAAAACAACACCAATTTTATTAAATAAATAAAGTACCACAAAACTTTTAGAATCTACTTGATAACAAAAAAAGACATAAAAATTGAATACATAGAATAGCATTTATCATGTAGGTATGATCAAAAAGAAAGTATAATTAACGTATTAATGATAATACGTTAATCATAGTTTAATATTAAGTAATTTATTAGTATTTTCAATATGCGAGTCAATAAGATTATCAAATAACATAATATACAACTTATACATATTTAAAATAAGTATGTACTTGAAAATAATTCTGCCGTGATATATCTATAATGCCGTTATCTGCCAAAATCTTGTTTTGAGTAACATGCTAAAAACGCGGGAAAAATTTGAAACCGTTGTAACTTATCAAAGACAATACCTATTTCAGACTGAGGTACCAAAAAACAGATCAAGTAAAATACTTTCGAATGATTCTCCTGTCATATTGTAAATATAATTCAATTTTATGATAAAACGTTTTTTGCGTTTTAGGTTATCATCAGTGTTGCCAAAATCGAATGGATCATTGACTAAAATGCCGCTACGTGTAGCGTAACGGCATTTTAGTGTTTCTATTTCATTCAAAAATATTGTCTGCTAAAATGCTAAAAAAAAACATCTTCATGAATAACTAGAACGTCGTTATAGCACGTAACGTTAATTTAGTTTAACATTAGGTTATACTTATGGAACTGACTCTGTTAGACTTTAGTGCCGTTAATGGCGCTTTACGTCCTTTAAGTCAGCTAACCTATAAATGTATTTATATTTGAGGAAAAAACTTGATTCATTGCTACGCTTAAATGCGGTTAAACTAAAAACCTTATCGTTTAACGGCATTATAGTCCAACAGTTATACAAAATACTGGAACATGATACTGAACAAACTGAGGCTAAAATTATAATTAAAGACAAATTTTTATTAAAACCATTATTTAATCAATCACAGTCAATATTTATTTATATTTTTTAAGTTAATCAAGTATCCTTTTTCCTTAAACTTAGGTTTTAATATAGCTTTGACAAATCTTCACTTAAAACTAGATTTCTTATTTCTTTCCCAATACTAATATCACATCAATAAATAATCAATTACTTATTAACAATTTACTACTTGTACTTTCTAATTAAGTCTTTGTCTTTGTGTGCTTACATATTAATTTAAAACAATTTTAACTAAATCTAATTTACTTACGAGATCACTTTAATGAAAATCTGAGATAGTAAAAAATCACAACCAAGTCGAATCTTTTTCTTGGCCTTCGCTTTAACTTCTAAAAGCATTTAAAAAAGAATCATCCAATAATAAAAACAAAAAAATGAAATAAACCTCTAATTTTTTACCTACATTTATGTAAATCTTCGTGATACATTTGTCACATCTCAAAAAACTTGGTATCAAAAATCTTAAAATCACAGTAACTTTACCAAACAACTTAAAACAATATAACAATGTTCAATTAAAATAACATTATTACCTATAATAGTTAAAATATTGAATCAGTCTCAAGAAACTCAGACGAGCCTGTTATCAGAACTTGTACCGGAATGTTCATTTTCTTTTGTTGGTAAGTTTTTCCAGAATAACAATTTGTGAGTGGGCATTATGCTAGATAGTTTTTCAAGTATATCTGCTTTTCTATTAGGTTCGACACATTTCGGTTCAGTCCTGAATTCAAATACCATTATATGAGGGTTCTTCAAATATTTATCATTCATGAAACGGAGAGAAGTATACATTGTATAATCGAAATTGTTCTTATTCATGAGATCATAACTTTTACGTGTGAAACATACCTCAACCATATTTTTTAAATAAGCCCTTGGGTTGGATGTTTGAATTCTCCTTTGTGACACATAATTTGGTATATTCAAAAAGTTTTCTGGCAACATAGACTGTACGATTACTTTTGACTTATTAATGGAAGACACACACTCTTCAAAATCAGAGAAATCGTAAATTTTTCCTTTTTTCTTCATGGCCAACTCTACTTGATGGTGCACTTGATCACTGCTCATGAAAGTGTGACCGGGTTCAAAGTAATACAGAGTTATTTTTTCTGTAGCAATGGCTTCACTGTTAATCATTTGAATGAGCATCGAATATAAAAGCCAATTCTTGTTTTGCGAGCTGCAATTACGAGGGTGCGTTTTTAAGTTCGCGGAATGAGAGGGTTGGAGGGGGGTGATTAGGCTCATTACGATCGTAACGTGTTTAGTGACTCATAATTAGTATAAATACGAAATTTCATTGTTATTAGACTATTAGTCTTTGAGCTATTGCCAACCAAGCAACATAATCAGGAATGAAAAGTGAAATATGGAAAAAATCGAATATCGTGCCGTTATAAAGTTCCTTACCAAGCAAGGAAAATCAGTTGCGACCATAATGGATGAGATGTCATCGGTTTACGGTGACTCTTGTCCAGGAAAAACCATAGTGTACAAGTGGCACAGTTTGTTTAAAAAAGGAAGGGAATCCCTTGAAGACGACCCGAGGCCGGGCAGGAGCATCGAGGTGACCACGCCAGAACTTATTCAAAAAGTCGAAAAACTTGTACTCGACGATGCTCGACTAAAGAAGAAACAACTCGCAGAAATGGTTGGAGTATCCGATACAACCATTTTTAAAATCCTGAACAATCATCTTGGCATGACTAAGGTCAGCGCAAGACGGGTATCGAAAATGCTCACGCCGCCGCAAAAACAACAACGCGTAGAGTTTTCACGTGCATTTTTGGACCTCTGCAATGTAAACAAGGTTGGTGTATTGAGTCGAATTGTTACTGGAGACGAAACTTGGGTTCATCATTATGAACCTGAGTCGAACCAAGACTCTATGCAGTGGCATAAAAAGGGCACAGCACCCCCCAAGAAGTTTAAGGTGTCACAGTCAGCTGGGAAACTCATGGCAACGGTCTTTTGGGACTCAGAAGGAATATTATTGATCGATTATAAAGATAAAGGTGTTTCTATAACCGGAGAATACTACGCTTCAAATTAGAGCGACTAAAAGAAGCCATTAAACAGAAAAGACGGAGAAAATTGACGAAAGGTGTGCTGCTTTTGCACGACAATGCGCCCGTCCACAAGAGCCGCGTTGCGTTGGCTGCCCTGCTTAAAGTGGGCTTCGATATTTTGAACCACCCACCCTACAGCCCAGACCTGGCCCCGAGTGATTATTACCTCTTTCCAAAAATGAAAAAAGAGCTGCGGGGTAAAAAATTTACCACCGATGATGAAGTTAAGGTAAAGTTTCAGCGTATTTTGAGGACAAAGACAAAACATTTTTTTATGAGGGTATACATAAATTAATTGAAAGATCTGAAAAATGTGTCCGTCTTGCAGGTGAATATATTGAAAAGGAAAAATAATTTGGTTTTTGTATTTCAACTCCTTACCCTTCATTCCGCGAACATAAAAACGCTCCCTCGTATCGAGCCAGATGTGTACTTGCTCAACATCTCTATTTCGCAAGAGAAAATGATAAAAGGCAGACATTATATCTTCCTGTTTTCGGCCCGCAATGCCATCATGCCAGATAACTGTGAGGGGTTTACACTCTGTGGTAATCTTGCCAAGTGGTGCAAAAGTTTGATTGTAGGCTGTAAGGCGCAGAGAGAAAATTGCCGCTTTAAACATCTCCAATCTGGGCAACATGATCACTTTTTCGAGGTCAGCGCTATAGAATACCTGTGATTTATTTTGTGGTTCTTCTTTATGTGCTGTGTAAAGCTCTCGTGCCTTTGTGTACCTTTGGTGATGTTTATCCCAGTCCATGCAAACTGTACACTCTTCAAGTATCTGGATAGTGGCATCATGTGATGTTTCCTTTTTGTGAAAATTATAAGCCTCGCATATTTTACACTCTTCATTGCCAAGAGCAGTGAATGATATGTTCATTTTTTAACGTGTGATCTATATAAGCAGTATGAAATATTTTTACTGGGATACGTCTCACAAAAATGTTTATGCATTTGAGTTATGTTTATATCACTAGGTAGGTATCGGTTTACGGGCGTCTTGGCGACATCTTTTGTAATAGTTTGATGGACTCTAGTTTCGTTGGATAGAGCCTGTTTGAATTTACTTGTATCTAAACTTAACAAATGGTGCGAGTTGTATGTAGTTTGTGTCTCACAGAATGTGTCAAAAATGCTGCCTGTCATTGAATAAGGCCTGATATATATATAGTTCATAACATGGTCAGTCGAACCTGGCTTAGGTTTACTATTATTTTTTGTCTTTAAGTTTTGGTTCGGCAATAGAGTAGCAGGTTTTTCCTTAACCATATTTAGAATAGTTCGGGCTCTTTTCGAAATGGCAGAGATTCTGGAACAAAAGAAACAATACTATGTAACTATGTATATAAATATAGTACACAAAATTACTATTTATACACCCTATTTACTGGCAAAAAAGCTATTTTGTATTTGTATTTGAATAAAAATAAGTTAAGACTGATAGGCAGGTTTAACAAAAATCAAAGAAGAATACACCGTATTAATGTATGTCGAAATCATAGATACCTTTTGGTTATTTGAAAGTTGAAAAATTTGATTAGTTCATTCACATTTCATTCCAGGCGACCGGGTCTCAACTAATCGTGCACGTGTATATTATGAACACAAAATTATTGCAAGATAAATTAGGTAAAACACTAACTTACCCAAAGTGACTATCCGCCATCGTTGCGAAATTGGCGGGAACAGTCACGGAGCGACACGCGTCCTTCGCCCGCAAGCCCCTGCGACGCACTAAGTACTAAGTTCACCCTCCACCTCTTACCGCGGAACAGGCTCATAGCACCCGCGCGAGAGCAGTTAACGGCATTATTGCGTATTTGTTTGAGATAACGAGAGTTTAGTCTAACTATGACGGACAAATAATTATAGTTTAATTTTGGAAGTGTCACTATTGGCTTATAACGTATAATATAAGTATAACAAATATTAAACTATAATGCCGTTAAGTGTCGTTAGTCACATTTAAGTGTACCCTTTTCAGTTAACTACGTTATAGCTTATCAAAAGTAAACGTCTGTATTGAAAAAATAATAACAATAACACAGTTAAAGTACTTTTACCGCTTTATAGTATACAAAATATAACAAAATTGTAACAAAATTATGAGTTAATGAACCTTAGCGGCAGTATTGACTAACAAAGTTACTTAATGGCATTTTTGCTTAATACACACGAGAAAACTAGGTACTTAACGGCATTCTTATAATTATTATTTTCAAAACGAATGAAGGTATCGAAAAACCGCGAATACAGATCGATAAAGAATTTTTTTAGGAATATAGCATTTAAAAGTGAAAAATCGATCAGATGTCGGGTAACGGCATTATAGATATATCACGGCAGAATTATGTACCTACCTTTTTATATGTTATTTGTCAGAACAGGAACGTATTTGGCAATTGTGTCATATAATCAAACGATTTAATGCAGTTTTATTGACATAATGACAATTGTCAATTGCGTCATTGTTCTACCAATAAAATTGACATTGTTTGTCATAACTTACATTTACGTCGCACTAACTCCCGACACGTTCTCACTTCGCGAGGCGCCCCGCACGAGTGACAAATATGTCAATGTTTCCGAGTATCCTTTTGAAAAATACGTCAATTCCCTAATGTCATTCACTCCATCTATCGAAAACTACCGTAAATATAATTATGCCGTTTTTGTCATAGATAGAACTTTCGAAATAAGAACATATGACGATCAAAAGTCATTTTCAACTTTTTGGTAATTATGTCGTTGTTCTATTGGATGAGCGACGTGTTAAGTCGTTTAGTAGTTAACTAAATTTTAACTTAATTTTAAGTGACTTATATTTTAGTAGCTGTCCAAACGTGTTTAGTGGTTAAGTAGATAAGCTCTTCACTTGTCTTCTCCATTCTACGTGACATTGGCGAAGTAAAGGCCCCTACTCAAAGCACTGCCTGCAGTGCCTGCTTGTAGTTACTGCCGCAGAGGGTGTTGCTCCACAAAGCCCTGCAAGTCATTAGTGCGGCTGGCGTTGTTACGTTCAGTGGTGTTCTCAAATCCTTTCCTAGATTCATCAGTGAAAAAAAGATGGCTCCTATATTATCGAAACACCAAAAAATAGCATTGGCTTTGACTGTACTGAGTACTAGTGGTGGCGTTAAAAAGAAAAAAAGAAATTCTTGGTGTAAAAAATGGTTACTACTACGAAAGACTGAGTCACGCCAATGTACTGAGAGAATTACAACCTGACGATTTTAAAAACTTTCTTAGAATGGATGAATCACAATTTGAACATTTATTGACAATGGTGACACCATTCATTGAAAAAGAAGATATATTGATGAGAGATACTGTAAGCGCAAGAGAAAGATTAATTGTTACTTTAAGATTTCTTGCTACTGGGGCCAGCTATGAAGACTTGAAATTTAGAGCAATAATTTCACCACAGTTACTATGTAAAATTATTCCAGAAACATGTTGGGCAATCTATATATCTTTAAAGAAATATATTAAGGTGAGTAATAAAACAGAAATATAATTTGTGCTCATTTTATTAATTTATTATTTTTACCCATAGTACAAAGTAGTATTAATATACACCTATCACTTATCAAACTAATTATCACGTTTCTTATTAAATAATAAAAATGACCCTAACTCTCTTCCTTTTCCTTCATAAATAACGGAAGATTCTTCATGATCACCATAATGTTGACTGACATCTTGACTTATTGTTGTTTGTTTGCTGTTTGTTTGTTGTTTGTTTGCCGATGATTGTTTTATAATTATATTTGGGTGGTTTTGTGGTGTTTGGGGCAGTGGAGATTGAGATATATACTGATTTTCTTTATATTTGTATTGCGAAGATATGAGAGATGAAAACTTTTTAACAAAAAAATAAAAACCGACTTCAAACAAAAGCACTAAAAAGTGAAAAATAACTGATTGGTAGTTTTCATTTACTATACATACCTAATCAAATATTTTCGAAGTCGGTAAATTGTTATTTGATTTGTCTCTGTTGCTGTTGAGAGTCCTGATACAAGAGTGTCATATTCTGATGGTAATCCACTAAGAAGAATTTCAGCAACCTCTGCATCTTCTATTGTTCTTCCAATGTCATGGAGTTGCTGAACTAGTGTGGTGACATTTTCAATATATGCATTCATAGAACTGTAAGCGGTGAACTCAACACGATGCAACTTCCTTAACAGCAAAACACGTCTATATAAGCCCCTGTCTTCAAATACCTCGGCGAGATTTTTCCAAGCTGCAGCAGCCGATGTCGCGTTTCGTACATATTGATATAATTCTTTCTTCACTGATAAACAGATACGCGCAAGCGCGCGCTGTTGGCGTACCACGTCGTCATCGCTTCCCTCTATGACGTTCCACAATCCTTCAAGTAATAAAATATTCTTGATGGAAAATTTCCAAGTATGAAAATTGGATGAACCTTCCAATTTTTTAAAGTTCGCCATGTACGATGTCGCGTGACTCAAAATCAATGGCGATGAATCCATTTTAATAAGAGTGATGCACTTAAGTTATTTAGCCTTCCGAACACAGAATGTTTTGTATTGATGTGATCTTAATGTTCTTGAATGTATTTTAACGAAAAAACGGTTTATTCTTGGTAGATTAGCTCACTTCAATATTGCTTAATTACACTGGTCAACACAATTTTTGTTTCCTTAATATTTTTTACTGTTATTGGGTATTTCTATGGCCTAGAGTACAATAAAAATACTGGGGGATTGCTAACAGCTTTACTTTTTGAAATATAGACTTTTACTATTTTCACTAAAAAAATACAAGAAAATTAATACATATGTTAACAAAATTTCTATTTAACACAATCAAATGATCTTTTATAAGATTTCCTTGAATGAACGACTTTAGGTAGATCTCGTTGCAAACTCCAGCAGTAGTCTGCCATCATATGTGAGTCCCACCTTCCCTGATAACGCTCTTCCATTGTCCGAATATCCTGATGAAATCTTTCTCCTTGCTCCTCACTATAATCGCCCAGATTTTCTGGAAATCGGTCTAAATGCGAGTGGAGAAATGGATTTTTATGCTCATGTTTGCATCCTAGCTCTTGCAAGTTCGATAGCATGCACTCAACAAGCTCGACATAGTTGTCAGATTTCTTGTTACCAAGGAAATTACTCATGACCAAAACAAATGAGTTCCAAGCTTTGGATTCGACTTCAGTCATTGATTTAACAAAATTAGGATCTTTCACGAGTTGCCTAATCTGTGGCCCATCAAAAATACCAGCTTTCAATTTTTCTGTACTTAATCCTGGAAACTTGTGTGAAATAAAATTGAAACATTCGCCACTTTTGTCAAGCGCCTTCACAAACTGTTTTCATTATGCCGAGTTTGATATGAAGTGGCGGAAGTATGATGCGGTCTCGGCTAACTAAAGGCACGTTTATAACATTTTTTGTACCAACTTTCAGCTCTTCCCGCACTGGCCAAACTTTTTGTGACCAATGGTGTTGCTTGTCACGACTGTCCCAGAGACAAATAAAACAAGGGAACTTTGTGTACCCCCCTTGTTGACCTAGAAGAAAGTTAACCATTTTCAAATCAACACAAATGACCCAATTGTGTTCTTGATACTTAATTTTTTCCATAACCTTAGAAACATTTGTGTATTCTTCTTTCAAAGTCGTCGAATGTGCAATAGGTATGGATCCGTATTGGTTACCGTTATGAAGCAAAACACACTTTAAACGTCTTTTGCTGCTGTCAATAAAAAGACGCCAATCACGAGGTTGATAGTTGTATAAAACCCATCTGTTGCAAAATTCCACCAATATCGTTACAAAAGACTAAATCCTTCTCTTGAGAAAAAATACTGTAACAGATTCTTTTCTCGGGTACGATAAAAAGTGATGTTGGTTTTCCGGGGTAAGCAATTTTTTTCTCTTTTAAACGAGATGCTAAAATTTCAGAAGCTTCTTTTTGGTAAGTTCAGATCTCTTACTAAGTCATTTAGTTCTTTTTGATTAAATAGTTCAGGTTCTGCAAGGCTAAATTTGTAGTCTGGATCAGAGTCATCACTTGATATATTTTGTTCAGGTTTACAGAGATTTAGATCATCAGAGGATTTAGATGTACTGGGTTGTAACCTCTCGTAATTTTAATTGAGGTCTTTGAGCAGAAGATAAGTTAGGATATGACCACTTACTTCGATTTCCAGGTTAATTCCGTTTATTTTCACAACGCAGAAGTAGCAGTCGTCATGGTGGTTCCGAGGTTCTCGCCAAATCATAGGTGCTACGAACTTTATTGCATCCCTTTTTCCACTGGACGATAACCGTAGACACACAATACATTTCTGGCATACAATATGAGGAACCCATGGCTTGTCTTGATTACATAATTTTATTTTAAAGTATTGATGATACGCAGTTTTTACAAAGTCCGATATAGGTTTTCGATATTTTTTAAATATATATTCGCCACAAATATAGCAAAAACAATCTGGATTAAGTACACAACATCTTCTTGACGAAGCCATATCGAAAACAACAACAAAATATATTTTAGTGTCGAACAAAAAACGAAAATGTAAGTAAAAATAGTAATTGAGGGTAGTTAGCTATAACTCAAAAACAAAAGCTGTTAGAGAAATATTGTTGCCATATTTAAAAAATACTTGTCACATTGAGATAAAATCAAAAATAAAATCACAGGAAACAAACATTTTTTTTTCTTTTGTTGACCAGTGTTATTATGCTCAAAATGGCTTCTTGATATGCTGGGCCCATAACCTATTGAGATTTTCAAGAGTTCGCTGTGAGCGTAATTTATTATCAAGTAGTGAGCATAAAAATAAGAACACTTTCACTAGATATTTAACTTATTTATTGATATTGAATTTTAGATAATTTACATCAATAGTTACAATGTTAACGGTACGGCTCCATGACAAGGAAGAGGAAGCAAAATCATAGACAATAGAACAATCATAGTTAAAACTAGATATAGCACAAGAGTATAAAATGATTATAATATTATGGGGGATACACACATTCTAACAAATTTCAAGTGGATGTTTACATTTTAAGAAATTGTCGTTCAATTTTCAGATAGGGCTCATTTTTTCATCTTGCACTCGACTTTTTGAAGAAATAAAAACATTGTACAGTCGGCCTGTAAAAACACCCTTAAAAATGAAAAAAAACTGGAGAAATCGATAAAATTTAAATTTTAATTATCTAAATTTTTTTGCAATCATTGAAAAAGTGTACTTTATTGACCATTTTTTTTTTCGATTTTTTATTTTTTTACAGTAGTGTATTAATAAAGTGCAGATTTATGAATTATGCAGAAAGCCTTGAAAGATATAAAAACTAATGGTTGAAGCTAAAGCCTCATCTTAATCTCCTCTCTCTAGCCTCTAGATATTTGTCAATTATGCTATACTTTTTTATTGTTGTAACATTAATTGTTACATGTCTTAATTCTTAATAATAAAATAAATAATAATAACAAAAGGTGTTTTTACAATAATAATATTTACAATAAAAAACACTATTTACAATATTGAAATAAAAAAATAAATTTAAATGAACGCATCAAATCAGATTTTATACCAGCAACAATTTATCACCACGTTTGTATTAAAAGCGACATATTAGGCACCCAGGAACGAGTTCCTTTGTTCCCGGCGCGTGCGCAGGGAGGGCATCGCAGACCGCGGACAGGACGCTTCCACGTAGCCAGGAGAACGATTTTTGTTGTCGAGGCGAACGGACGTCAGTCTTTTCTCGGTCCCTAATACGAATTACTAACGTCGTAATCGAGATTTTAAGATTTTTTCTAATTAAGACGTCGCTATCGTTACCTCGACCTTTTAATTCCATAATACACCAATATATTACTGTTAAACATATTCTGTGTGTGTGAATTAAACCCCGATTGGGTAAGTGTTGCACAATTTATAAATTAGCCAGTAGCTTAGCAGACCGTAACGGTTTCTATCGCTTTGCTTTAACTTTTGTAATCTCTTATTTGTGTTAACGCTAGTCTTTATTTCTATTAGACACTCTGTTAAAATAAGGCAACACTCAATTTTATAAATAGTTTTTTTTTAAACTGTGGTCTGTGAGTAAAAATGTACAATTAATTTGTAATAATTAAAAAAAAATAAAATAAACGTTTTTAGACCAAATACAATTTTTTTCAAATACAATCCACTTCTACTGCACGAACACCTACATTTTGCGAACAGGTTATGGGCCCAGAATACTGGATTGTTTTAGATTTAATATCGTGGTAAAGCGTGGTCGGAAAAAGAACGGGCCGGGTAACGGCATAATAGATAAAATGGAGGTTACTTCGGAAAACCAAAATTCATTGATATTGGAAGGATTATCGAACTGGATGTCTTGGAAGTTTCAAATTCGTGTCATATTAAAAGCACAAGGAATATTTGGAGTTGTAAACGGATCCGATTTAAATGATGGAAAAGATGAAAAATGGCCGACACGTGACGCAAAGGCACAATCTATAATTGTAACAAGACTGAACAATAAAAATATTTTACAAGTGTCAAACTGTGAGACTGCTCAACAAATATGGGAAAAATTGTGTTCAATATATGAATCAAAATCAGAGACGTCATTACACATGTTGCAACAAAAATTTTTTGAAACCCAATATATTAAAAATGAGGAAATATCATTATATAATCATCATACACAAAAATTGAAAAAAAAAAGTGTTCACTCGTTGTAAAATCTATTTATTCGAAACAATGCAAGCTTGAGTTGACTTTATTATTTCAAGCTCCTATTATTTATTATTTTATGCAAAAAATAAGTGATTTTTATTGCGTTAAATTTATAATTATTCATTGTTTAATAGAAAATGTCTCCTTCTGTAGACTGTTCGGATACGGAATACTGGATTTTAAGGGGCAATTTAAAATATTTATCATTACATTATTTCATTAATAGTCTAAGCCCAGTATTCTTCATTTAGATGACTTCATATTTAGTAATAATAAAAAAAAACATGAACTGTATTACTAAATAAATTAAATAAACATAGTGTTCTTAATTTCATGATCATTCCTGTAGACGCAAAAAACTAACCGAAAATCTGCGTTTAGAGAAACGTATCTGGGTTTTTATTTTTAAACTTGGCAACATTGTTATATCTGTCAGTCATTGCTCGGAAGTCTTGTAACGGCGCGTGCTAATTATTATAAAATCATATTTATAAAAAAGTACACAAGTTTCTGTAAAACCTCGGTGTGTCTTTCCTTGGAGACGTGCTTAAAAGTACGTTGAGTAAAAATGTTTAATTATAGTGGCCTTGTATATTTTGGGGAGCAGTACGCAAATGCTAAGTTGTTAAATTTCTAACCTCAAAATTCTTCGTTGTATCGTTTATTAACCACATGTATGTCCCTTCTGTAGAAATCTTTTCTGTAGATACACTTGTCTTCAGAAGAGTCAATGTCTACAGAAGGGATGTTTATCTTTTCTATAGACACATGCGTCCCTTCTGTGATACTAATTCTTCTATACATAAGCACACGGTTGAATAGTAAATGGTAGATTTTTGACATTTGTTAATATTTATTTACATCTTTTAGATTCGAAACATCTTCTATCAAAAATTTATAGATTTTTTTATTGTTTGATTTTGGATGATTCTTATAATCCGTTTATGTTCAGTAGAAATATTTATTGCTTTATATTTATGTATTGGTATATATCTTTTTATAGTCTATTTAATCATTTATTGACCCCTTCTACCATTTGTTAATTCAATCATTTTAATCGCACCTACGTATTCCATCTATTAGCTTTCTCAGGCATCAACTAAAACCTTTGGGAGCATGTATGAAATTGAATTTATTTTCTTTTAGGATGTCAAGAAGAAGTAGGTCGACTGCGCAACTATCTGAAGAAGAAAAGATAAAACGAAGGCGTGAACAGAAAAAAAATAGCATTCATCGCGCTCGGGCAAGAATGACTGAAGCAGATTTAGAAGAAAGAAGGAGAAAAGATAAAGAAAGATATCAGAGGAAAAAGGAACAAGGACTTATTAAAACGATAAAAGACTTCCCTCCTAGGAAACGGAGACAAATGAGAAAACTGTGGAGAGAAAAAGCAAAAAAGAAACGTGAAAAGGAAAAAAATAACAATACTATACGTAATTTTATGGAAACAAATACTCCACCATCAACTCCCACCGGATCACGTGCAAACAGTGGTAGAGCAGTAGCAAAACGTAATAGAAAACTACTTAAGACTGAAAATATTTACCTGAAAAAAAGGATTTGCGAGTTAGAGTCTAAGTTATCGAAATATAGAATGCGAATTATTAGAAAGAGTTACTCAAATGAAAAAGACAAGAAGAAACCAAAAAAAGTTACCACTAAGTCAGTTCTAAAAACAAGGAAAGCAGTTTGTGAATTTTTATTGCAATACGAAAATAGTAGATCATCATCAGGAAAAAAAGATACGATAACGCCCAAGAAAATAAAAAAACAAGTACGTTTTTTGAACGATTCACTCTTAAACTTACATAAAAAATTTATAAAGGAAACTGGCATGCGAATATCTTACGAAACGTTTCGCAGATACCGACCGTTTTGGGTTATATTTCCAAAAGTTGAACCTAGAAATACTTGTTTGTGTGTTATACACACTAATACAAGCTTTCTAGTTCAAGCTCTTTATCATGCAAAAATAATTCCTTTTAAATCGGCAACTGATTTGATTAAGTCCTTATGCTGTAACAATATTTTAAATGCCCCTTGTTTAGAACGCAAATGTACTTTATGTAAGAATAAAGATATTACTTCTACTAATTTTTATGATCATGACTCCGTTACGTATGAAAGGTGGGTCACTAAAGATGTCACTGTTGTCATTAAAGGTAACCCTAGACAATGTAAAAAAAACCGTTAAAGAAAAGGTCGAAACAACCAACAGAATTCTATTTAATAAGTTAACTTTAGCTTTACCTTTATTTATGAAACATGTCGCATGCATGATACATCAAATAAAGGCTATCCAGTTTGTAAAAAAGAATATTTCTCCTATTGATGGTCTACTTCACATTGATTTTGCTGAAAATTACAATTGTAAATATAAAGAAGAAGTTCAATCTGCTCATTTTGGTGGTTCGAAAATACAACTATCTCTAAATACATTTGTTTATTATAGTACTCAATTAGAACCTCCAAATAATTTTATAAGAACAACATCTTTTTATACTATTTCTGACAATCTCAGACATGACCCTGTCTTAATTTGTGTTCATTTGCAAGCTATAATAACAAAATTAAAGGAGTTGTCTCCCAGTTTAAAACATTTACATATATTAAGTGATGACCCATCAACTCAATATCGTAACAAGTCTTTATTCAATTTGATCGCTACCTTTATTAGTAAAGAGTTTGGTGTTGACACAATCACATGGCATTACAGTGAAAGGGGGCACGGTAAAGGAGCACCTGATGGCGTAAGCGGGTGTGTTAATCGTCTTGCTGATATGCATGTTGCAAAAGGAAACGATGTTTCAAGTCTTGATGAATTAATGTCATATTTATATGCGAATACAAAACGAATAAATGTTTACAGGATCAATAACTATATAATACCTAAAGTTCAACAAATTTTAGACCAAAGTGTTTTACAAACCATTAAGGGTACTCGTAACATTCACCAAGTAACGTGGAACATTAAAGAACTTTCTGTTATACAGACTAGACGTTTAAACTGTTTGACTTGTGACCCACACGAGAAATGTCCTCATTATGAACTGGGACAAATAGATGTCAACTGTGAGCATCTCGACACATTAGATGTCCTAGATATTTTAGAAGCTCCAAATACTTCAAATGCTCTTAGTATACCACAAGCTTCAGGAACCCCAGAAGCCTCAAATAATCCAGAACTCCCGGGTACCCCAGATGCTTCGACTGTGTCAATTTCACCGGGTTTAAGCGACATTGACACCTGAGGAAAACATTGAAGCGAACGTACAAAATATCAGACCGACTAAAAGAGCTCGATTGATCTGGGCTGAAGATGAAACGGAAGACTCTGATTCCTCCCTGGAAATATTTAACACAAAAAAACCCTTGCCTGAAATTTGGAATGACTGGTCTCAATTCTGATGATGACGCTTTATTTTAATTTTAACCTACAGAAAAGACTTCATTTCTGTAGACAATTTTTAAAATATTTTTTACCAGTTCCTAAATATTTTTTTGTTTTAAATAATTAAAGAAATAAGAAACAAAATAAATTGTGATTATTATGAACGCATAATGTATATTGTATAATGAGTGATTTTTTTGTATAAGACGCTAAAATGCGTATTTTGTTAATCTCTGTAGACAAGTGATCTCATCTGTAGACGTACAATAATAACAAATGTGATTTTTTTCCTTAAGTAATGAAAACTGAGCTATGTAAATATTTTTGTAAGACTGTTAGCGATTACGTTTAAATAAATAAAAAATCACCAAATCAGTAACTAAGTTTTACTTTTTATTTTATTTTTTAAATTCATATTTTGTGTATGACCCATATAGCAAAGTTAGAAGAATTGGCAAACAGAATAAATCAAGCAGGTGGAAATATACCCGAATCTATGCTCATCACTAAAATTATTAGTTCTTTGCCAGAAAATTTTAGACTCATTTCAGCTTGGGATTCAGTTCCTATGGCAGACAGAAAATTATCTGAATTAATATCCAGACTGATACTAGAAGAGCAACGTAACAATGATTATGAGGAGAAAATGGCTTTATCTACACAATCAAGAAACAGTGAAAGAAAATGTTTTAAATGTCAACAAGTTGGACATTATAAAAAAGACTGTACGAAAAACATAAACAATTTTAACAGTGGTAAAAATTATAAACAGTGTAAAATATGTAAAAAGTTCAATCATAAAGAAAAAGACTGTTGGTTTAGAAATAAAAAGAATTCTTACCAAAAAGGTGACAACGTAAAAGGTAATACAAATGCATTCATTACATCAGCAATAATTTTTTCCTGTGTAAACAATTTTCAAAAAACATTTTGGGTGTGTAGGGACACATGTAGCTGATTCAGCAAGTTAGTGTAAGTCCTCACGCTGTACGCCAGTCGGTATCAAATGCTTGTATTCGGTAGACGTTATTAAATAAATGCCAGTTAATTAATCTCGTATTTTATTAATAATCCACATGATACAACAAGAACACTACAGGTGTTAGACAGTGGTGCCTCAGAAAATATGTGCAAGAATAAAAATATGTTTGTAAACTTTAAAACTTTATCAGCGCCAAAAGATATCATGATTGGTGATGGTTCAATCATAAAAGCTCTTGGTCAAGGTGAAATACACTTAAGCGCTTACGACGGAAAACAGTGGATACCTACAACCTTATACAATGTTTTATTTGTAGCAGAAATAAAAGTAAATCTGTTTTCATCTACGGCAGCAATTGATAAAGGTTATAAAATGAGGTGTGATCAAAAGACATGCACTTTTGTAAAAGATAATTTATTTAAAGCAGTTGCATACAGAAAAGGTAAAATGTTTTTAATGAATTTTAAATATGAATCAGATATTGCTATGGTTGGTCAATCAAATATTTGGACTCGCTGAGTGGCATTCAAAGTTAGGTCACCAGAATATTGAGCATGTGAAGACCATTCTGAAACAAAACAATATTGAGTATAAAGAAGGTGATTCAGAGATATGCACGTCATGTTTACAAGGCAAACAACATAAGCTACCATTTAATAAAAGTAACACAAGAGGTGAAAAATCAGGAGATTTAATACACATGGACATATGTGGACCAATAGAGTGTGAGTCACTGGGAGGTGCAAAATATTTCCTTTTACTAATTGATGACTACTCAAAATATAGAAAAATATATTTTCTACGAAATAAAAAAGCTTTTTTTTTTTTATTTTTTTTTTTATTTTTTTTTTTTTTTTTTTTTCGAGGGTAGGAGTGAAACGCGACACACTATATTTTAACAGCTGTTTATTGTAAAATTTTTTAAAATTATTTTTGGATTGTTTTCGCGACATATTATGCTTTTGTGAGTAAAGCCACCTACCAGCAAGAGTTATCCTTCTTTAATCTCCTTTCAATTTGCACTAATTTCACTAATATGGAGTCTATCAAAGAATCACTGTCTGCACTCACTGATTTGTTCAATACCAGGATGAATGATTTTCAGCAAGACCTAAATAAGAGTTCAACACCTGTTACAAATCATGCTTTGCCTGCTGAATTCAGTAGCTTCAGAAGTTTTATTCTTTCGGTGTTGAACACGTTGCAGCGGCAGGTTGAATGTCTAGCGTTGGAGATTGATCGCCAAGAAATGAGAAGGCGTCACAAAATGATCCTTTTTCATGGTGTACCAGAAAAAAGTGCTGAAGACACTACTGCAAGAGTCACAAGCTTAGTCGTCGAACATCTTGATTTGACTAATTTCTCCTCGGCAAGCATCAAACACTCTTATCGTTTAGGTCGTTCCTCCGACAAACCTAGACCGATAGTCGTGAAATTCTCTGATGTTGCGGTGCGTAACAAGGTGTGGTTTAGCAAAACTAACCTCAAAGGCACTGGTATAACACAGTCGGAGTTCCTCACAAAGAGCAGGCATAACACATTTTTGGAGGCGCGGCAACGTTTCGGTATTGGTAAGTGCTGGACACGCGATGGATACATTCATGTTATTGCTCCTGATGGATCTCGACATCGAGTAGAATGCAAAGGGGATCTTAACTTGATTCCCCTCGCTTCTAAATCACCTCCGCAAACCACAGCCGCTTCTAAGCATACGACGGACAAAGTGACAGTTTCACGAATAAAACGCACTGTAAAAAAATAATACATAACAATACTTTCTTTCTTTTTTAGTTTTCTGTAAATGTGTACTATTTGTTTATGTTAAGTTATATAAATATAATTATGTTTGTTACTTGTTGCAGTCTGTGATCTGTCACTGACCACTGTTATTTTCACAGATTATATCATAAGTGTCAATAGACAACATTTCTTTATAGTTTTTATTGTCTATGATAATTTAATGGTTGTCTCGTATAGATATTATTTGTTGTTTTAAAACTTTTCTTCGTTATATTTATTTAATTTAATTTTTAAAATTGTATTTTTGTGTTCTGCCGACTTGATTTAAATTTTGTTAGTAAAGTGTCGATTCTTTTCTCTTGCAACTGGCGGGTGAGTAGGTACGAAAGTATACTTGCAAATTTAATTTTTATTATATAATATTATTATTATTTATTTATTTATTTATTTTTTCTTATTTTATACTATCATTATTATTTTTATATAAATTAATATATATATATATACATATTTATATTTTTGATATCTTTGGTACGTATTTGACTTTTATTCTTTGTATTATTATATAAAAATATATATTGGATATTATTATATTTATTTATTATTTAGAACATACATATAAAATGATAAATGATTACAGTGTAAATGAATCTTTTATGTCCTTTCCCTCCCCCTCTGAAGGTGCTAGCAGCAACGACAGTTTTCATAGTATCCTAACCCTGAATGAAACTCTCGATTTGCACTTCTCAGATGTCTTGAAAAATTTTAATCTAATTCATATTAATGCACAGAGTATTCCAGCACATTATTCCGATATGTTATCTTGTCTTAACAATAAAAACATACACGCGGTTTTAGTCTCTGAGTCGTGGCTTAAGCCATGTCTCCCATCAAGCTCGTATGGGCTCCCAGGATTTCATTTGATTAGAAATGATCGCATTGGAAGAGGCGGCGGAGGTGTTGCCATCTACCTGCGTTCCCATATTCCCTTTTCCATTATAGACATGTCTCAGTCACAGGGTAACGTAGAGGCGGAACACATGTTTATTGAGATTATTTTCTCTAATATTAAAATATTATTGGGAGTATTTTATAATCCCAGTCTCACGATTGATTATTTCTCCTCATTTGAAATCCTGTTAGACAAGTATAGGCCTCTCTATGATCATGCCGTGATTATGGGTGATTTCAATACTTGTCTTCTAAAGAACGATCACCGAGCTAATCGGCTCCGTTGCTTAGTTGATGGAGCGAATTTAAATATTCTTCCATTAGACGCTACCCATTACTTCCCAAATTGCAGTCCCTCGCTCCTTGATCTTATAATTGTTTCTTCCACTGATCATGTTGCTAAGCATGGTCAGTGCTCTGCTCCAGAGTTTTCCTTTCATGACCTTATTTTTCTATCTTATAAATTAAAGCCGCCAAAAGCTAAATCAAGAATTCTTCTGCAGCGCAATTTTGGTAGTATGGACGTGGAACGTTTGCGAGAAGACGCTGAACGGATTGACTGGGGGGTGGTTTCAAAGGCGGAAACCATTGATGAGCAAATATCAATATTTACTTCACTTCTAATTGGGCTTTATGACATTCACGCTCCTGTTCGACCTGTCCGAATGAAGCATCTTCCGGCTCCATGGCTTACCCCGGAGATTAAAAAACTGCAAAACAAAAAATATATGGCTAAATCGAAATATGCTGCAAATCCCAATGACAATAACAAAAGAAAATATATCAAGGCGCGTAATCGTTGCAATATGGTGTGTAGAGATAGCCAACGACGCCATATCTATAAATCTGTGATTGAAGAAGAAGATTCAGATAAAATCTGGAATTTTCTCAAATCTATTGGAGTAGGGAAGACACAAAATAATATTAATCCTCATAATATCGATTTAAATCTGTTAAATCAGCACTTCTCACTTTCAGGTACTATTGATAGTACAAAAAAGGTTACCACAATAAATCATCTTTCAGCTTCACCTACTCCTGATATTCCGCATTTTCAATTTAGTCAATTCTCCATAAGTGATGTTAAGAGAAATATTTTGTCTATAAAATCCAATGCTGTTGGGGCCGACTGCATTAGTCGTAAAATGATCGTTCCCGTCCTTGAAATAATAGCTCCTACAATCACTTCAATTTTAAATTTTTCCTTATGCTCCCATAAATTTCCTACTTCCTGGAAAGATGGACAAATAATTCCTATACCGAAAAAATCTAATCCTTCTTCTTTTTCCGATTATCGTCCAATTTCTATTCTCCCTTTCTTGTCGAAAGTGCTGGAGCGACTTGTGCACCGACAGCTAAGTACTTTTCTTTACAATCACAAATTGTTAAATCCCTTTCAATCCGGTTTCCGCATCGGTCATAGTACGACTACTGCCTTGGTCAAAATTGCAGATGATATTAGAGAAGGTATGAACAGCCAGAAAGTTACCATATTGACATTATTGGATTTCAGTAATGCCTTCAATACTGTAGATTTTGATATCCTACTTGCCATATTATCTTCTCTTAACATATCTCCTGAGGTGATTGATTGGTTTCGTAGTTACTTGTGCGGGCGCCGGCAACGCATACGAATTGAAGATCTTTTCTCTGATTGGTCTATGGTTAAAGCCGGTGTACCACAAGGTGGCGTGTTGTCTCCTCTCTTATTTTCGATTTTCATTAATTCTATTCCCCATCATATCTCTTCTCTCTACCACCTATATGCGGACGACTTACAAATTTACACATCGTCATCTGTGCCAGACTTACCTCATGCAATTAGTTTAATTAATAGAGATCTGTCCTGTATTTCAGCATGGAGTGAATCTTATGGCCTTGATATTAATCCTTCTAAATCACAAGCAATTATAATAGGCAGCCAGAGGTTACTATCAAAAATTTCACGATCTGGGACGCCACCGGTTATATTGAATGGTGTCGAAATTCAGTATACTGATAAGGTAAAGAACCTGGGGATCATTTTTGATCAATATTTATCCTGGGCACCACAGGTAAGTGAACTGAGCCGAAAGATGTTTGGTGCAGTTTCCGCTCTTCGGAGGTTGCGAAACTTTTTGCCCATATCAACCAAAATTGCACTAGCAAATTCACTCCTTCTACCAATTCTTGATTACGCTGATACTTGTTATCTTGACGTTAAAGAGGAGCATCTAAATAGGCTTGAGCGGCTTCAAAATCTTTGTATTCGGTTTATATTTGGCCTTCGTAAATATGACCATGTTTCAGAATTTCGCAAAAAGCTCAAGTGGCTCCCAATCCGCCTTCGCAGGAATACTCATGTACTTCATCTTCTCTACTGCGTGCTGTTCTACCCTTCTTCTCCTTTCTACCTTAGAGAGCGTTTCCAGTTTTTGAGTGATACCCATACTCTTCCACTTCGCTCTAGTGAAACGTTGTTGCTTAAAATTCCTTCTCACTCCTCCTGTTTCCTTACCAACTCCTTCACAGTAAAGGCTGCACGCTTATGGAATAATCTTCCAATAGACATCAGGCGTGCCAAAAGTTTTGATAATTTTAAGGTACAGTTAAAATCATATTATTTGTCTCTATAGTATCTTATATTGAACTTTTTATACTTTTTCATCTGATCTACATTTATGTACGTATGCATTGTATTTATGCATTTATGTATGTATGTATATATGTATGTATGTATGTATGTATGTATGTATGTATGTATGTGTGTGTATGAATGTATGTATGTATATATGTATGTATGTATGCATATCTGTATATCTGTATTTAGGATATGCAATTGTGTGTAGTAAGTACACCGCCTACCATTTCATATAATTTCTCCTACGCCCTAAGGTTGCCTGGAAGAGATCGCTTATAGCGATAAGGCCGCCTACTGTGCATCATCTATTGTTTATATCTTCTTTTTGTATATTTATTTGTGGTGTACAATAAAGCATCTATCTATCTATCTATCTAAAAATGAAGCAGCAGAACATATTAGGAACTATATAAGCGAGAGTAAAAATATAACAGGCCACAATATTAAAATTATGCGAAGTGACAATGGGAAAGAATTTGTTAATAAAATTGTAGAAAAGTTATTAGATTCTAAAGGTATAAGACATGAGAAAAGTATTCCATATCTCCAAGAACAAAATAGTTGTGCAGAACGTGAGATGCGTATCTCACGATTCCACAATTGTGCGTACAATTGTGGAATCTGCTAGGTCTATGTTAGCAGAAAGTCGTCTTGGAAAAGAACTTTGGGCAGAAGCAGTAAATACTGCAACATACGTATTGAATCGAACAGGAAAAAGTAGAATAAAAGACAAAACTCCTTATGAATTATGGTATAAAACATCAAAATATAATATAACCTGTAAAGTTTTGGAGTAGACGTGGCAGTTCATATACCTGATCAAAAGAGATTAAAATGGGACTACAAATCAGAGTTTGGTAAATTTGTTGGTTATGGAGAAACAAGCAAAGGATATAGAGTATACTTACCAAAGAAAAATGATGTAGAATTAAAAAGAGAAATTGTAGTAATTAAAAGGAAGTATCAGACACATAATAATAAAAATAAAGAAATATATGTAGAAAAAGAATATTACCAATATATAACCTCGAAGAAGACGAACAGGAGGATGGTAATATCAACTCATTCTATGAAGAAGGTTCAATCCAATCTGAAACAGAAGAAGAAAATACAGAGTGTGAACTATATGAAATACCAGAAACAGATGATATAAATTCACCTGAAACAGGAAATAATATCTTACCTGAGGTAGAAGATAACACTAAGGATCAAACACAAAAAAGAAAAAGACAACAACCTAATTGGATGAAAGATTATGACACAAACTTTTTTTGTCTAGGCGAACAGCCAATATCTTATGAAGACGCAATGGCTAGTCCTGAAAAAAAAGTGGGCTGAGGCCATAGAAAAGGAAATGATACAACTGGAAGAAAATGAAACCTGGGAAGAGGTGAAAAATATACCTAAAGAGGAAGATGTAATTAGTAGCAAATTGGTTTTTAAAATAAAAGAAATAGATGGCAACAAATTATACAAGGCCAGGCTAGTGGCAAGAGGTTTTGAACAGAAGAACTGCGACAACAATACATATACACCCGTAGCAACTTTAACAACTTTCAGAACTATGATGGCAGTAGCAGTACAAAAGAGATTACCTGTATTCCAGATGGATGTCGTAGGAGCCTTCCTACATGGTGAAATTAAAGAAAAGGTATATATGAAACTTCATAATGATAAAATAGTAAAACTTAAAAAATCTTTGTATGGCCATTATTATATATATATATATATATATATATATATATATATATATATATATATATATATATATATATATATATATATATATATATATATTCTCTCTCCAGGTGTGATTCAAAATTACAATTTTATGCTATTTTTCTTAACTCTGTATAAAAATTGTCGAAATTTTCTCCATCTTCTTGTACTCTTCGATTAAAATGAAATGAATTTATAATTTCTTTTGATTTTGGCTTAAAATGGTCTTCAAAAGCTTTTATTACCTCATCTAATTTGTCTTCCTTTAGTTGTGAATCCTGAAGTGTATTGAAGTATAACTCTTAGGCCGCCGGTCCAATGCAGTTTAGCCATATTGAAGCCTTTCTTGTTTCTGTGACTTTTTCAAGGTCAGATGCTGACAAGAATACCTTAAAAGTTGTAACGAAACGTTTCCATTTTGCGTATACTTCATCGATGTTTTCCAAATCCAATGGGACCGGCATTCTGTATTCGACGCCCGACATTTCTAAGTCCTTGTTTTCACAACCGACTGCGCCACGTAGTATTCTTACAAATAAAACATCCAGTGTTCAGGAACATTATTTATTAAGTTTATTACAGAGCTCATTACTTATCATTAGTATCGAGATGCTCTCTCTTAGCGAGTGACGCCACCATGTTACCCAGATCATTATTCTAAAAAAGTATACAATCTGTACCAAATTAGTAATTGCACTGTCATTTACAAACGTCTATACTTGTGTTACGTTCGGATACACGCATATATTACAGACACTGCTCCTGCTGTTTTACCTGTCATCGCCTTGGCCCCATCTAGTGAAGAGAATTTACCGGTAAAATATACATTTTACTTATTTTACCAACTTGGAGTCGGTAATTTACCGGATAATTAACCAAAATAGTTTTTTGCCTCATGGTGGGGTTAATACGTGGTTGAGTATATGTATAGAGCAGGCTAATAAGAATTTAGCTTATATACACCATATATATATTAATTAAAAAAACAAAAAGTTGTAAATTATTAAAAATTAATTATTATGTCAATTAATATTAATAATAATTAATTAAAAAGCTCTTCAAATACCCAGCTTATATGTATAATTTTGTCAATATTTCAGATACTAACTTTGGCAATATCAATAAATCATGAGTTTCGTAGCGCGACTTTCCAAGATCGAATCTTGTGCATCTCTAGCTTTTTTTTTTTCGAATGTGAGCGAAATTTCTTTTATACATTAATCAAGACAATCATTGGAGCCAGTTACATAAAATGTACGCTTTTCAAAATAATAACATTCGTTAGAATTTATTCGTTAAACAAAATGCCCAAATAGCTTTACCCAGGATGTCAGAAATATATTTTTTAGTGTGTGATTCTCCACTCGCATCAATTGCCTTGTAAAAAATAGGCTCTGGTGTCATGAACACAATATTGATAAGAGAAACGCGATTAATATCAGTCCAGCCATCAGACATGATAGTAAGAGAAGTGGAATTTTCCAATTTACTTTTCATTACATACTTCAGTAAATCATATTCTTCATTGAGAAGTCTGCCTGAAAGCTGTTCTTTGGATGGTGGAATATATCCTGGCGAAGACAATTTCAAAAATTGCTTTAAATAGTTGTTTTCAACTAATCTAAATGGAGAGCAACTTGAATAGACGGCTCTGACTAAAATTTTATCCATTTCTTTTTTTCTTTCTCCCGAAATTTTAACAATATAATTGTTTAAATTTCCTTGATTTGATTTTTTCGTTGAGTATGCCTGTAAAAATTTTAATTAATTATTTATATTCTGTGGAAATTGAACAAATGAATTCATCAATAATAATTATTTATAATAATTTAGAGAAGAAAAAATTCATCATTTTTATGTTACGATTATTATTGACAAACTAAATTCAATACAATTTTAATTATTTATACCTTTAATGAAGAATCGTTCGTGTTTTCGGCAATAACTCCAAAATTATTTTTTACCGCATCAGGACACTTTTTACACTTATTCAAAAGATGTCTTTCCATGCGTTGCGCATTAGAAACATACGTAATATCACAGTATTTACATTTTCCGTGTAATACGTTTTTATCATCATACTCTTCAGTAAAATGAAGCCAAACCGAAGATTTAGGCTTTGGCATATTATTTTTTAATGAATTTTATAAATTGCAACAAAATTTTATAACCTAGTTTATTGAGCTATATTCTCGAATCACAACAATCACCACCGATGAAGTTCTTAGCGTTTTTTTGTAATACTATACTAAAATTATTATAAACTCACACTTTATTCATAAAAAATAATTATTATGATGATTTATTTTTAAGTATGCTGACTATTATCAACCGCTCAATGTCAACGGAAAAGTTGAATAAACATGCGCCATTTTGATTTTATACCCTACTGTGGTCTGTGGTTTGAAAAGTACAAACCATGAAAATAAGTATCGAAGCGTTACAAAAAAATGTTGACTTTTTGGTAAATTATATGTAACAAGAAGTTAAAAATTAATAATTGTCAGCTTAAATTCAACAAAATAATATAAAAATTTTTTTTTGCCGCTTGGGTTAATTGTCCTTTCAAAATATATTTTACCGGTTAAATAGCCAAATATTTTACTAGCCAGCAAATGGATATTTGTCCGTTCGAAATACAAGCCCCATCTATACAAATGTCAATGCAATTGTTCCAACTGAGATTATTTTCTTCAAAAAATATATTTATTTTATTAAAAATTTCTTCCCCGGTAGTGTTTGTGAGCAGCGGTGTACACATAAGCATGTCTTCTTCAAAAGAACTTTTATATGGATATCTCACGATAACCAGCAAGATAGCCAAACCAGCGACATCAGTCGACTCGTCCATTTGCAAGGCGAATCGTGTTTTTGTAGACGTGTAACTAGTTCTTGTTTGACATAGCTTGTCAGATCATGGATTCGCCGTGAAACAGTATCGATTGATAGCGGCACAGTAGAAAGATGTTTTGCAGATTTTTCATCGAGCATACATTTTGTTAAGTCTAATACACATGGCTTTATTAAATTCTCAGCGATAGTGTGCGCTTCACCTGCTTGTGCAATGCGATAGCTAACTAAATATGATGCCTCCGTGGCCTTTTCGTTGATAGTTTGTGTTACATGCATCATATTTTTTTGGCTTTCCAATAACTGATCTTTTTTACGAACAAAAAAATATTTATTCTTGTCTTTAGACTCGGGGTGTACAGTTTCTAAATGTCGGCGTAATTTGGCAGGTGCCATGGAACTATTAGGAAGCAGTTTACTACATAGCATGCAGAGAGGTGAGCCGTTGGAATCAACAAATCCGAAACTGATATATGATTCATCATACTTCCTTTTTTTCGTCTTTGAAACCGTCGAGCTTGACGTCGTGGCATCTTCGTCTGGATCGGTGATTGCTATATTCTCCGCGCGTACTGCTTTTGAACATCCAGCGTCATTAGAAGATGTTGTTGCAACACGTTTAACACCCTTAAGCCAACGTTCCATTCTTTTATTTATAATGTTGCACGTCAGGATGGTGGGGTCTAAATAATGCACAATCGTTACTGCATATAAGAGACTAAATTTAGTACAATGAAGAAATGTATAAACTTGAGACAACAGAATACAGCAGGCAGTAGAACAATGAACACTAGTTTCTCGCTAGCGAGCTTGTAAGTAGGTAGGAACTTATCGCTCCGAACGCTAATCATCAACTGACTGACGAGGTGCTCCGTGGTCATCTCACAAACCCCGTAAGGGGAGTGGGGAAACGGTATCGGGGCATAGCCCCCTGACCGTGGGTTCTTCCGCCGCCCACAAATATAGGCGCGTCACTGGGAGGGCCCTTCTGGGACCCTTAAGGCTTCGTAATGGTAGCCGCCCGGGCGATCGCCCGGCCGGGTGAGACCCTATTCAGGGAGGCCCAGCCAGGCAACCAGCGACCAGACGGCGGCTACTGAGGCATCATTGTTGTGTGGTGAGGCGCTGGTGTCGCCGGCCCGTGTTCCGCCACGACCTACGCGAGAATATCGCGGGCACGACGGAGCGAGGGGCACGGTGATCACGCGGCCCGATCGGTAACGACATCAGTGTACGCTGGGCGAGTGAGGTGGTGGCAGCGGTCGTCGGGTGACGCGTCTCTTGCGAGCTGCGATGCCGCAGACGCGAGCACGATTGGATGCGAGGCGGCTTCGGATTTTCTTCTTGTCCGCTCATGGTGGTGGGGAGGCGTTACTGGACGACTTTCTTCGCGACCCACACGACCATCTTAGGGTCGGGCTTCGACAAGGGTGAAGGGGGAATCCCCTCAGCGCCTTTGCTGCGCGGCCGGATTCCACCGAGTTTAATAACTAAACTCTGTAGGAATGCCGTCTTGAGTCTTCGTATTGGGTCCCTGCGATGCTTAGGAGATGTTGCTTCCTTGGCGGTCGGGCGAATCCTGACGAGGTGCGACGCGCGATCGCCGCTTTTATACTTAGGGCCGATTTCACCGTTTGCATTGGAAACTAGGTTTAATAAAACTACGTTTTGCTTAATTGAGTTTATAGTCCGATTCTAATCTTGGTTTTCGTTAAACGGATTTCACCAGCTACAATTTTTTTATTTTAAATTTCTTGACTTTCGTGGTCACGTCGTTTTTTCATTTGAAATTTTGAACCTTTGTGTTTGATTTGAACCGTTGAACGTATAACGCACAGTTTTATTAACGTACATTATTGTGATTTGTGATAATGTCAAAACGAAAAAGGGACCCGACCTTTACCATTAGCGAAAAAGAGGCTCTACTTGATTTAATAAAGACACATTTTTCAATTGTGGAGTCCAAAAAGATGCCGTGAGCATGAAGTCCAAAACAGAAGAGTGGCGTAAAATCGCCACAGAATTTAACGCCATCTCCGGTATATATCCCAGAGACTGGACAGTTTTAAAAAACTGCTAGGAAAATTTAAAGAAAAAGGCAAAGCATGAACAGACTTTGCGAAATCAACATTATTTAGGAACAGGTAACTAAATATTTTTATTAATTTTCATATGTATATAAGTTCCTCATTACTCACTATACTCACTATTGATTTTTACAACTTTTTTATTCGTGTATAGGAGGAGGACCTCCAAAAAAAGATATTGAAGACCCTATTGTAAACCGAGTGCTTGAGCTCATCCAGGCCAGAGTGTCTGGATTTGTCAACTGCTTTGACTCGGATGGCACTCAAATTTTAGGTGAGTAATTACCTATATCAGTTTTAAATATGTAATTCATATAGTGAATATGTATTCATATGGCTTGTCATAATAGTATAATGATCTTTGTATTAAGCTACCAAAAGAATGAATGAGCGAATATGAGGATTTTAAGATGTATGTGGACACAAATGGACATAATATGATGTCTTCCTTGTATTTTTTCATATAATATGTTTTAAATATATATATGAAAACACCATGATAATAAAAATTATATTTTTCAGCCGGTAGTGCACCTGAAATTGAGAAATAATTAAATGATGACAAGAAAGCAGACCAATTGGAAGTGGTGTTGGAAAAGTTGGAAAGTGGTATGTATTCTATTAAAAACTAATTATATTTCAAAATATTTTTATGCAATATAACATGATATAGGGTACTAAAACAGGTTTTTATTTCAGATATTGATATCTGCGAGTCTCAGTTAGTGAAATTGAATGAGCCAAATGTGACCACATCCTCTGACGTGATTACCACATACACAATGGTAAGTTCAATGTTGTGAAAAAACTTGGTACCTATCTATCACATATCAGGTATCAGGTTCTATTAATTGTTTTAGGATAAAAAGTAGCATATGTATGTAATCTAGGTTATATTCTACCTCCATATCAAATTTTGTCTAAATCCGTTTAGGTGTTTGAGCATGAAGGAGTAACAAACACACATATACATACAAACTTTCACCTTTATAATATTGTGATAATAAGTACTAAAACATAACTATTTTCTCATGCAGGATTGGTCTCAATATACTCCAAGTATGCTGAAAGAAAAAAAAATCCAGCTTTGAGGAAAACGCCAAGCCCTGATGTGCAACAACAGCATTCTCAAGTGTGCCATGCTCTTAGCACTCCGCCAAGGTAAGAAATTAATCATCTACTATTGTTGATAATTATTATAAAGATGTGTGTTTTTGTATAAATTTTGTTTGAAACAAGATAACTCTGTAGCAGCTGATCAGATTTTAATGAAATTTGGTATGTGTGGAATAGGTATCGTATATAGGCAGCTAGTAGTTTAATCTTCCTAATATTATAAATCCAAAAGTATTGGTGAATTCCCTATAACTATCACATCAAATGAGTAAGACTGTGACTCGTTGGATTTTTTTTTATTTGTTTCAATGAAAAACAATATTTAATTATAAATTTATGTTGCAGGGTCCAAACACCAAGTGTGGCAGCATTAGCTGCAACAACAAGTCGCAGAAGGCCATTATTTAAAGAAACATCAGGAACCCCTGACTTAATAAAAGGAAGGATAAAGACCTTATTAAAGGCCAATGTTCATGCTGATGAGGAGCATTAAATGAAAATAAAAATTTTGCGAATACAGGAAGAAAAAGAAAAAGAGATTTTAAAACAAGAATTATTAAAAACTAAGCAGGAGGAAATAAAATTAAAACTTTTGGAGATGCAATTAAAAAAATTAGATTAATGTTGAAGTATTGTTTTATTATTTTTACTAATATTACATATTATTTGTTTATTTTAATAAACCTATGTTTGACAAATCATCTTCCTGTCCTTCCTATGTTTGACAAATATTACTATTTTATACATTCATCATGACAGCCTCCTCGCCTGAACTCAATACAATTTATTTAAGTACATAATTATATAGTTCTTAACGTTTATTATTATTAAAAACAAAAATTTTAATATTTTTATATATCTAATTCTATTAAGTATTTCTTCATAGAGTATTAATCTATATATATAAGATTTCCACCCATATATTGACTCATCACGATATCTCTGGAACCGTAAGGCGTGGAGACTTGAAATTTAATAAAAATTAAGTAATGATATATATATATATATATATATATATATATATATATATATATATATATATATATATATATTATATATGTATATATGTATATATGTATATATATGTATATATGTATATATATGTATATATATATATATATATATATATAATACTAGCTGACCCCGCAAACGTTATTTTGCCATATATGTTATTGACCCCCGCAACCCCCTCTTGTGGGTGGAATTTCGTAAAACCCGTTCTTAGATGACCTCTACTCGGTGAAAGGAACATTCCTACCAAATTTCAAGTCTCTACGCGTTATGGTTCCAGAGATATCGTGATGAGTCAATGGGTGGAAATCTCTTATATATATAGATGAGGTTTGAGATAAATTTAATTTTCATAAGAACAATTGCAGGGTCAGCTAGTAATGATATATAGGTATATAATATGAGGTTTGAGATAAATTTATTTTTCATAAGAACAATTGCGGGGTCAGCTAGTAATGATATAATAAGAGGTTTGAGATAAATTTATTTATCATAAGAACAATAATCATTCACTTACATGAGATTTTTTTTTAAACAAAAACAAAAATTAACTATATAAACAATTAACGACGATTAAACGACTCTAATACAAACTATTTATCTTGCTAGTTGTGAAAAATAATTTGTTATAATTTCATTGCGCCTTCTATAAGTTGGATTGTTTCTTTGACTTCTTACTGCATCCACACTTACATTGTTTATATTGCCCTGAGCTAAGACAGCTTCCCAGGAAACTGGATTTACTATTGTATTATCATTAGGAGGTGTAGATTCACCACTTCTTCTTGCAATATTGTGCATGACAGCTGTGGCGATGATAATTGGGAATGAATTTTGTAGGGAAACTCCCAGTCCTATTGCCATGCTCGGAAAACGTCTTTTCCATACACCAAACAACCTTTCTACACAACTCCGTGTTCTTATATGTGACTCGTTGTACAAATTTTCAGCAGCAGTACTGCACTGTTCTAATGGAGTCATCATATAATTACTGCAAGCATAACCCGCATCTCCAACAAGAACAGCATTTCCATATCGGCCTTGTTCGAACATTGCTCTTCTGTAACAATTATTAAAAATGTACGAATCATGTGTACTCCCTGACCAACGAGCAAACACATCAGTAAATTCTAAGTTGGCATTGCAAATGGCTTGAACATTCAGAGAAAAATAGTTTTTTCTGTTTCGAAAAATTTCAGGATTATCTCTACCTGGTGATCTAATGAACTTCACGTGAGTACAATCTATAGCACCTATTATATGAGGAAATCTAGCCACTTTATAAAATTCGATTTGTGTCTGGCGACTGTCATCTGGAAGTTCTGGAAAGTAGATGTGGCGTGGCCGGAGTGATGCAATAGCTGCACTGACTCTGTGCACAATTCTATGCGCAGTAGAAGTGCTGAATCCACATAAATTTGCAGCAGTCATTTGGTAGCACCCAGTTGCGTAGAAACGCAGAGCACATAACAATTGGTTGATCGGAGATATACTGTTATTCATATTGGACGCAAACTCTAATTTATCCTCAATAGACTCCAGTACAGAAAAGACTGTTGACTTCGTGAGACGGAATCTTGTTACGAAGTCTTGATCATCAAGAGTGTCGAAGTGTTCTTCTCTCTCACGTATCCATCTCGGGCGCCTTGGGCGACGAACACACTCATCCTCTTCGTCTTCCTCAAAAGCTAGTGACAATGCTCTTTCCATCTTTGAACTACCGCTACTAACTACGCTAACTACGCTTTTATAATATAATAAACTACTATAAACTCGAGTATCAGAATATATCATATGACAACTTGACAAGATTTGTTTTTAATAGGTTAGACCGTTAGAAGCTCTCTACAAAACGCGTTCACACAGCTAAACGCCAAAAATCGGTCGTTCAGAATTTAAACTCAGTTATTCTCTAACTGCGTTTAGTTTATGTTGGTGAAATGCAATTTGGAGCTCTAAACTTCGTTAAACGCGTAAACCGAGTTTACGTCGAACTAATCGCGATTATTTTAATCAGTGAAATCGGCCCTTAGTCCTAGACTCGATCTCGAATATTCTCGAAAATACTCGAGTCGGCGCCTTTGATAAACAAAAAGCAAAAATAAAAAGAGAAATATAAAAATTGCGTTGTAAACAATCTCGACTTTATTTTTTGAATTTAGAGTCGAAAGTCGCTTGTTGACAACTATAGCGTCTAATTCAGAGGCGGCTTTTATCAAAAGGACTGCGCGCTCACAAGTATACATGTTTATACCAAACTTATTTATTGTACCAGCTATTGTAACACATGTTTATACAAATACAAGTAAATAAATAAATATACCTACGCGTGTCCGCGGAGTCAAAACGTTCGACCAGAGAGAGGCATTTAGATTTTTTTCTAAATTCTTGCGGAACCCCTACCGAGGTATCGCGGAACCCTAGGGTTCCGCGGAACACACTTAGAGTATTCACACACTTAGAGTATTTACACTTAGAGTAGGTCTACGTTGTAGTCATTCTCAGTGTTCGGTATCATTAGTCTCAGCACGTTAAAGTTAAATTAGTCAAAAATCTTGAAAATTATTAGAAATATAATAGTACCTTTCTTACCCAAAGTATTGTTACTATGCAAGGGTTGCATTTAGCTTACTGAAAACGACTTACATCAAGGTTTTCTAAAAACACGAAAAATTTGGTAAAAATAATTTATTTCGAAGAATTGCCCGGAGGCAAAATACCACGACTAGCTATCTCTAAGTGCTTAAGATATTCAGAAATTCCAGAGGCGTTAAAGCAATTGACTCCGAGCGCTTGGTATCACCTCGTCATATATTTCTCAAAATTGTTAGACGGGGTTAAGGTTTGCGTTTCCAACACGGATTGGTATGAAATGCAGTTAATGTACCAGTTGCAGTAAATACTATGGTATCAGCTTTACCAAGACACGTGCGAGATACTCATTTGGTAACACTTGTTTTGAAGCGAAAAATGTGCTATAAGCACGGCCACCAGGAACGAATTCGAGCCGTCACAGTAAGAAACGCTGCCAAACATTTAGTTGAAATAGAATTATTCAAGGAATTAGAAATAACTTATGATGGTAACTGTTGCTCTAAAGTAATGACTTTATGATGAGCACCTTGAAGAGTTAGCTTTCATTTAAGTACATTGTGGCATAAAAAGGAAATTTAAAATAAAACTGAGTTCCTCAGAGATATGGAAATCCGAAATAAATCTATACACGTTGTTAAAAGAACAACAAATGGCACAAATAAGTGGACAAATACCTACTTGTCTGCGAAAGAAAATGTTCATTAACTTGCTTCTAGATGGTGTTCGCTGTACTTTAAAACGCGCGATCCAAGCAAATGGAAGAAAAGTTGCCAAAACACTGAAAAGTTCTGGTCAACAAGTTCTTTAAATCTGGTATGGTTAAAGCAGCTAGAATTATTAGGCCGCCTTATTCTGATAAATGCTGGCTGGACGTTCATCAAAATTTTAGTATTATTTTAGTATAGAAATTTAGAGTATGCAAGACATTTTTTTGTGAATACTTCGGGTATCACAAAAATTATTACGTACAATTATAAAATGCAACCATGACGATGAAGGCCTTAACATTATGAAAGAAGATGGAAGAGGATACCAGGGCAAACAAATCATATTAGACAAAGAAATAAAGCAGTCTGTTAGAGGTCACATTAACTCGATACCAAAGATAGAGAGCCAATTTTTAAGATAGACTAAGTAAAAAGTGTAAAAGTATTTGATTAAATATTTCTTTTAAATCTATCTTTTTTTTTACTTCGTTATACCGTTGCGATAAAGCTCAAAACTGAGTAACCTTCCTGCCAAGTTACGCGCAGTCTCTGAAGACTTTTCAGCTAGCAACCTACTAAACAAATAAGTCTCACAGCACTACATTTCTCAAAAAGTATATGTGTAACGACTGATATGTGGACGTCCCGAAATAATGACTCTTATTTAGCGGTAACGGTTCATTATATTGATAAAAAATTTAGTTTGCAATCCGTGCTCTTTGAATGTAAAGTGTTAGGAGTCGTCATATAGGGCTAAATTTAGCCGAAGAGTTAAGGAATGTCGCTCAAGAGTGGAATATTTTTGACAAAGTTGTCCTGGCGGTATCAGATAACGGTGCAAATATAAAAAATGCTATAGCTCAATTAGAGTGGAAACATTTTGGCTGTTATGCACATACGCTTAACCTGGCATTCCAACAAGTATTAGGTAGTTCTTACTTAAACGACTTAGTAAAGTGGAGGCTATAGTTTCCTACTTCAAGCGAAGTAATTTAGCATGGACTAAATTGAAAGAAAAAAACAAGAACAGGCTAATAAAGTCGTAAAGAAGCCAATCCAAGATGTTGTTACAACTCCACACTCTACATGTTAAACAGGATTGTGGAACTAAAAGACGAAATTAAATGTGCACTCGGTAATCTAGACACCGGTAATTTAGTTATTTTAAACAATTATGAATGGGACATATGCCAATGGTTGATCCATAGTGTTACAACCGTGTGAAGAAGTGACGGGAGAAATGAGCGGCCAAAGATATGTAAGTGGTAAGTGGAAGCTCAGTCGTTCTGTTAACAAATGGTCTCATCAGCGCTTTTAACGAGACCGCAAGTCTAACATATCAGCAAGAAAATAACATTGACGTTTTCCCTGATGAAATTAAAATGTGCCGACAGGATCTCCTCTCAGAAATAAGCACGTGATTTTCAAATTTGGAACCGAGTCGAACTTATACTGTCGCTATGTTTTTAGACCCGAGGTATAAGTTATACTTTGAGAGAGAAAACGTTGCAGAAAATACGAAAAAGCATATCATTGGCCTAGTAACCACAATGATTAATGAAACTGAAAGATGTCAGTCTTCAGCATCAACTTCTGATGATCAAGATAACAAGGAAAAAATCAAACAGTTTATTATGGAAGCACTACAACAGGCTTATGCAAAATGTACGACCAGCTGGAACCGCCAGTAGCAGGGCAATCGTCGAAACCCAAAAATATCTAGATGACGCAGTTTTGACCCCAGATATGGATCCTTTGGAGTGGTGGCGAATAAACCAAACATTTTTTTGCGAATTTAGCGAAACTGGCCAAAATAAAATTATACGCAATGGCCTCTAGCTTGCCTTGTGAACGGTTGTTTTCTATAGCGGGGAACATATTAACGGAGAAGAGGACCCATCTGGGGAATCGTAAAGCAGAACAGTTATTGTTTCTACAACAAAATAATATCCTGCATTACCAGTGCTGGGCTCATAAAGTTAACCTTATTGGGGATGTTTATATCGACGAATTTAAGGAATTAAATATGTTCACAGCAAAAGTCAAGTCAGCTTTTCGTCTTTCAAGAAAAATGAAGAATTCTTACTTGAATTACTTAAAAGAAAACGTACCTGATCTGCCAGCGAAACTTTATTCAGCTCCAGTTGTTACTCGATAGAACTCTTGGTTTACAGCGGTCTCTCATCTCAGTGAATATTTGAATCATATACTTGACTCTTTCAATGAATAAAGTTACGCTGATGAAACTTTTAAACTGAAACTAGAAATTCAGATGACATTCATTATCGAGTTTTGCCAAAAAATAATGAAAATGATTGATTAGTTGGAAGATTCAAATTATCCATTCGCCCATCTTTTATGGAACAAGCTGGAAGACTTACAATCATGACTCGAACGCCACCGCCAAGGTTAATTTAATGAAAAAACATCACGTTTACTCAATGAGTACAAAGTAATTGATGGTTCACTTAAAGAAATGCTTATAAAAGCAAACTACAAATGCTTTAATAAACTTGCACTCCACATGGCAAAACGAGACAAACGGGGCTTTCTTTCACATTGGACAATTATTTAACCCATCTGTAGCTGCAAGTTTGACTTTAAACCCGGACAGACTTTTAGAAAGTTTTCTTAAAATTCCTTTTTTTAGAAAACTCGCCATAAATGAAACAATAGATGGATATACTCACTTTCATAAATTAATCATACAATCAATTCACAGAAAAGAAAATCCCAATGTGAAAGACATTTTGCTCGCTACACAATGTTGCTTTCCATCCTTGGCTAAAGCAGCATTACAGAGCATCTGAAGTCCAACCAGCAGCGTAGACGCAGAACGGTTCTTCAACAAATACAATGTCGTCGTAACAGACCGAAGAACAGCTCTCGAACAGGAGTCGAATGTAAAAATTGCAACGATGTTAGCATTTAATTAATATTGATATAGTGTTTCATCCGAAAATATGTTTTTTTTTTGTTATTACGATACATACTTATAAATGCGAAATTGTTGGGAAATTTCCTTTTTATTAAAAAAATAAATGCGAAATTCAAGTTTTTTTATTTGTGAAAATTCCGTAGCTCTACTAATAATACACCTAAAAGTGCTGTATATGTAAATGATCATGAAGCTGTCAACGGATTAACGGCAGGATTTTGAACTACGGATTAAAACCCGGGGAGTATTTTACCAATCTTATTGATATTTATAGCTAAATCACTCATTTTATACTCAACACAACTCACATTTAGTGAGTAACTTCAATTCTCACATTTTGGCACCGTAAATATCTCATTTTGCTTGACAAGCTGGAAGCAAAGCTGTAGATGAAAACATTTGCCACAGATAGCCTTATTCAAATACACTACACAATTTACACTTACAGCAGCTTAATTTAATAATAATAAATATCCTGTTGTTATTCTTAAGAATATTATGTATATATGAGATAATTACAATATTATATTTTATAACGTTATAGATACCTACTTAGTATGTATAAAGCTAATACCCTATTTTATTATAATATAATAATTTCGTTTCAATATACTAAACAGCTACTAAACATAACTGTGAAATTCATGAGCATAAACCACCATTGTTTTTCTGTTTAATTTTTCCTTTCATGTAATATATGTATTTTTAAATATTCAAGTCTAATTTTAACCCTTAAATGGACAATGTTGTTTTTAAACAACATACTAAACATCACAGATAAAATTGACCTTCTTTTAATTTTTTGTTAATTTTGACAACTAGTTCTTATTTCTGAACGAATTTTGTACTTTTTTTAATGTTGGCACTATCCAAAATTTTTATTACCTCGTCTGTCGATCGACCTTTTAAAGGTCGATGTCAAAAATACCCCTGTCTGTCAAGCGACCTTTTAAAGGTCAATTGGTCCCGATGTCACTTAATGTGTGATTTCTCGCATTTAAACTATATTTATTTTTATCTAACTTTTGTAACATGTAAAGAAAAATACAAGCAATAATATCATACTACATGTCAAAAAAGTAATAACTCCGATAATATAAATTTTTGTAATTTGTGCAGACAATTTACTTAAATTTTGGCGATCTTTGAACTCAATACTTGTGAGTAAAAAATTAACAAAATAGTGTAAAATTATTAGTATAAGGATTGGAATATGATGGAAGGGTAAGTAATTAACAGTTTTTACTTCATAGGATGTGTATTGAATAGAGATTTTATACAGAAATTGTTATATTTGTCAAACATCATAAGCATTCACGCGCGCTTAGTCCTTATATTTTTATTAACATGATTTAAATTTATAACTAAATAACTACGTATAATTGAATATGTAAATTTTCTATTAGATTTTAAGTAATTAATAATATAATAACACGTAACCCAAATTCGAGCCGCCATTTTTGATGGCTGTTGGATAGCATGGGGAAGGCTTTTTTAATATTCATTAGAATATTGTCATTGATGTTTTTAGCATTTCAAAAATGTAATATTTTATAAATATTTTAACTGTTTTTCTAAAAAAAAATTGATTTTTTTTAAACAGTAGGATTTTTATTTTACCGATATAAGTTCAACTTACACATTACTTTAAAACATTATAAAAATAAAAAAACCTAACTGCATAAAAGCTAACTAAAAAAATAATAACAAGTTGACGAAGGAATAAAGTATTATGCAGTTGGTGACATACACATGTACATCTCGCGACAAGGATGAAATGTATTTTTTTATTTACAGCTTTTTAATTTTATTAGAAATTTGAAGTTATAATAGGTCTTTTGAAATTGCCGTTCTACAATACTTACTGGCCATTGGAAACGTAATTTATGATTGGCCGGCAATAAATTCTAAATTCAAATGAATTTTATTTTAAAAGTATGGAGTTCTATTTTTGAATTCAGTCGTTTGTTTATTAATTAGTGTTTTGTTTTCACTACATTTGTTTGTTTTTCATCAATATAAACACAATAAAAATACGAGTAATTATGAAATAAGAGTTCCATCGCGGTAGCAATCCCGCACAAACGGCTCGCAACATTAATGACGCGTACGGAGTGCCGAGTGAATACTACAAACGATCGCACAACTCGTTATTGGTCTGAACACTCCAACATCGAAATTTTGATCTTAAAAAATTAACCCCGTGGTCGCCCGAAAACTAAAATCGGTAACGACATATTAAAGGCGATAGTGGAAGCTGACGATACTCTATCTGTGTCTGAGATAGCAGCAGCTTTCAACGTTAGCATCAAAACAATATTGGTCCAATTGCATCAAAGTGCATCAATAGCATGGGTGCATATTTTGATTAATAGAAATGAAAAATATTTATAAAAATACAATACTTTAACTTTCTGTATATTAAACGACAATTTCATAGGTAAAGACTTAATATTTAGCAATTTCTTATGCCAAATTACCTTTAAACATGTAAGTTGTGTTCTCTTAATTTTTTTTGTGATCACCAAAAATCTTTATTTTGAGACCCCATTCGATTGATTTGGAAGATTTTTTTACAGACACACAAATTGGCGCCTGATATCCGCCATTTTACTTTTTAACTATTTTTAATTTTTAACTATAACGCGAGTATTATTAGCCCAGTCATATTAGGGCTTTCACCTCGGAATGAAAGATAATAAGCTGCAAATTGGTATGAACCTTTGTTTTGTCATTCTAAATGTTGTCTCAAAAGTCACAATCGTTATCGTGTCCGCGTCTCAAGATATTCAAGGTCAAAGGTCACAAAAATCGGTTTTTCGCGAATATCTGGCTTCCTATCGGTTAAATGAGATTTGCATTTATTATAAAAGTTGTAGGCTATAAAATTCCCTACAACTTTTGTTTAAACTTTTTTTTCATACGACCAACCGTTTTGAAGGTAGAGCGCGAAGTGCACATCGTACAGTCATATACGGCCTAATGCAAGGTCAAGCGTGAGTTATGGTTATCAGTACGTTATAAAGTCAATTATTTACTTGGAAATTATAATTATTAAACAATGCCTATTATTTATGTACTAACTATTAATTATTTATATTTAATTAAAGTAAGTAACTTGATTATTTATATATAATTATTCATATTTAACTATTTAAGTATAAAATATTATTAATTCTGGATTATATATTTTAGTTTTATTTTAAGTTAAAATGATAGTAAGAGTATATATTTTACACATATTTTTATTTATTATTAAATACGGCATAATATACATTTATCAAAATGTGAGTTCAAATATCAAAAGTATCTTTGTTGATTTTAATTGTAATGAAATTGGAAATGGAAGCTAATTATCTTCTTCTTCTTCGTCTTCTTCTTCTTCTTGTCGCTCAAAAATGTTCGATTCATTGTCATCATCCTCATTATCTGTCATGTTCATCTCCAAACCTTCCAGAATATCGGGATCATATGTATTTTCTTCATCGGGATTACTTGGATACAGTGAAGCGTTGAGGCAAGCTTGTCCGTTGCACTGGCCGCAAGCTAAAGAATATTGTAGCCCTGATTTTCTGCATCCACAGCGGGAACCACAACCATTTTTGCAATTGCAAAATATTACGTTTAGTAGTTCGGCTGGTGCTGGAGGTAATAACGTTCGTATGGGCTCCAGGATTTCATTTTCAAGCATCCAGCCCCATTCTTGAGGTTCTAAGTCCTTCCCTAACCACGTTTGAATCTGGTAGTAGACACGTTTTATGTGTTGATGAGCTGCTACACTTGTTGGTGGAAGTGTTGACAGTTGTACAGGTTTATTTAGTTTTGTAAATTTGATGAATTGCGTGTAGCGGAAATGATCAATGTTGTCCTCAGATTTTGGAGCATTATATAATGCCAACAAGATGCGCACTCCATTTTCTAATAATGTTTGTTTTGGGCAGTTTTCTTGTTGAAATACTTCCACCAGTTTATCTAAATCAGGAATTTTTTCCAATGCTCTAGTAACAGTTTTTTTTCCTTTTTTAAATAGCGCAGAAGTCGTGTCACAGCCACTGAATGCGTGTAAAAATAAAATGTGCTTTTTAGTACGAGGATATTGGTCAAAACTTTTAGTAGAATATATTTGTGTTTTGACATTGCCTTTGCCAACTTTTTTCAAAAAAATTTCCTGATGATGTGACTGAGTACGTCCAATTAAAATAACGAGCAAATCGATATCTTCTCCTATGATGACAGCAGTCTTTTGATGTTCTGATAAGGCAATAGCTGTGTCAATGATGAGAACATCAGCATCATCTCTGGCTTGTTTTGTTGTGATATTAACAGTTTTAAATTTTTCAACAAGCATGTCGATAAATTTTTTTTTATTAGACCGATTTGATAAAAATTTTTCTTGACTGATTGGCACAACCATTGTTTCGTCAAAACAAACTTCATATGATTTTGAAAGTGCAGCAGTTCTTCTTCGTTGTTCCAGTGCTTTAATATTTTTACTATAGTCCGAATATCCGTCAAATACAACAACAATTGCTGAGCCATAATGTGTTTGTAAATATTTAATGTACTTATTTAAAATAATAGAGAAAGTATCGTCTTTGCTCCATACGACGCGATGCAGAAGAAATCCACCATCGATGATGTATGTTACATTATTTTCATCAAGATCGATAACGACAGGCATCATATTGTCATATAATGTTGCTTTCGTGGTTTTTCTCATGCCATTACTATCAAATAAAGATGTCGGATACGGGCTTAGTTCATACTGAAGATATTCTTGTAAATTACTTTCAAATTTTTTGCTTACAGTTATTCTCTGGAAAAGTAACATTGGATCTATAGAAACTTTACAATCATTAATTTTGACAGATTTGTTAATGGCTGAAAGCGGTAAAACCTTATCGACGCGTTTTAACTTTATTTCGTTGAAGTTCAAACCAGTTATCTTTACCATAGATTGCAATCCGATTTCATGGGCTCGGTGACAATTAATTTGGTCATTTCCAACGATTCCTGAAGCTAAGGATACCAACTGATTCGTATTTGGAAAGGGATTATGAAGCGTAAACCAACCAACCAGTTCATTTACATCAGTATCATCCCTTTTTATTCGTGAATCTCTAGCATCAACATGTTGGTCCACAGAATCTAAAGAAATGTTACAAAACCGTTCAATTTCTTCACAAATTGTATTCGTGGCATACATAGCATATACCCACTTACATAGAACACTTTCTTGTGTACTTCGGCCTCGAGATACTCCTCCTTCTGTCTTCATAGATTTCATCAGACTTTGCTCGATTACCATGTCTGTCCATGTACCAGAATTGAATTTTTCTGTTCGTTTTACAGTAAAGAATCCGTTTTTAAAGTTCTCAAAAGCCTGTTGATCCATTGTCTCCTCAAGTTTTAACATATCTTGAAGATACAAATGAGCTGATTTCGCATATAGGAAATGACCACCAGCATGAAAATAGGGCAGCATTTTTCGCACTGCATCCAAATGTTCTTGAAAAAGTCCCAGCCTTTCAGCGCGAATGAAATCTAGGGCTATTGATACCATTTCAAAATATTGCACCCATAACTGTGCCGTGGGACCTCGAGCTTTTAATTCTTTTAGTTTATCCTGAAATTGATCAATTAACGAGTTGGAGCTGCTCGTACATCCTTCAACATCTTCGTAGGAAACATCGCGACTAGTTATCTGTTCAATTTTCATCTCTTCAAAAATCTTTATTGATAATGCAAGTCGTAATAATATATGGCCTCTGATACTTCTTGCATAAGCGTGACCATTCAACATTTTGTCGACCGAATTTGTAGCATATATTTTACTTAAAGCTTCCTTGAGACCACTACCGTCCATTACATGTCCTATGCATCCAAGAAAAGACATGAGCATATGAAATCCTCCAAGTTTGACAACTGTTTTAGACAAGTCTGAGTTTGCATCTGACGCAGCAACCATTTCACGTGCTTTTGAGTACAGGGGCTGATCAAATGTAATTATGCACGTTTTTTGTTGATGTGACTTGGCAATATTTATAGCACTATGTAAAGTTGTATAAATTGTGTCTAAATTACTGGCAGGATGATCAATGAAAGGTAGAAATATAACCTGAGAAGTTGAAAAATTTTGATTATTTTTCGTAAGTTGTTGAAGATAGCCATTCCACCCTGGCAACGGTGAAAGATTCTTCCATTTTCCGTATAACCACAACAAATCAACTGCATTAAATTTTTTTTCAATCAGTACTTGATCATCATGTAGATTTTGGACTTGAATCTTGCTGTACCCAGGTACAACTGGCTTTTCATATGCTAAAAGAGATACATGTGATATTGCTGCTAACTCTTTTGCACTCGGTTTAGTTGTACATTTTTTTATGCGATCATCATAAATTACAGCATCTTTCGGAGTAATTATTTTTATCATTCCCATAACGTGAAGAGTATTATTACCGTCAAGAGTACTGACATTAATATCTGCATTGTCTCCAACATATTGTACCAACGCACCAGACTCTGATGGTAAAATACGAGGTTGTGGATGGTAAACTGATGAAACTTCATACTGTATGGTATTACTATATGATGCAGCAAATCCTAAAGATGATAAAACATCTAACAATTTTTTAGACCCATATCTTCTGTGAAGAAATACGGAAAGGCCCAACAGTAGCTGTGATGAAAATGAACGTTCTCGTATCGAAGCCATTATTGCGTGGCTAATAGATGTGCATTTCGTTTTTAAATGATCTACTTGTCCTTTTCTATTTTTTAATATCATTTCTTCCAAAAAATGTGATAATGTTTTTGGTATTTCTTCATTAATACAATCTAGCATTTTATTCGGAGGTGGATACGTTTTGTTTCAACTACAGATGATCTGATGTCTTCCCTAATAATAGCCGCAGCAGCTTCTACAATCCGTAGACGTTCTTCTACAGGAGTACTTTTTTTATTTTCGTACCAAGCTTTTGATAATACGTTAAGCTGTGTATCACGGAAAGATATAATTGTAAATGATCCAATTTTTTTTGTGATTATTATATCAGTTAAATACTTTTGTTGTAATTTTGTAATAATTGTCTTATCGTCAGGTATGTATTCCGTAGGGGCATCTTTAAGTTCTTTCAAAGTAAATTGAGAATCTTCATTATTTTCTATATAATAAAAAATCTCCTTCATTGCTTGAGTGACTTGATCATCTTGGCGAGGCTTTTTATCTGCAGATGGTACTCGGGTTAAAAAGTTGGTATAGTATGATACTTTGCTTCAGCAGCGATCAAATCATACTCGTAATATATACGTTCCTTTACTAATTCTCCTAAGGAATCGTTTCGTTCTTCTGCTCTCTTAATTACGTTGTCTTTGAATGCAAGAGTACTTACATTACTTATTGTCCGTCTATACTTTAATTTTTTTTTCTTTTCTGCTATTTCATCAGCTTCTTGGCCACAAAATAAGCATAACTTTCCAAAATCAAAGACTTCATTTCGTTTTTTACGAGGTGCACTTGACGTTGAAGGTTCACTCTCATCTGTGCGTCGTTTTGATGCAATAATAACATTTTTACTCGTGTACACTTTTCGACACTCGGAATGCACATTTACAGAACTTAAAGTATTTAAATAGTCTATATGTCCATCATTTCTTTCAATACTTGCAGTTTTTAAAGTTTGTAAACCACGTACGACATTCACAGAAACACCTTCTGAAAGTTTCTTATCACATATAAAACACAAATCAGCCATAGCTCTTAAAACCGTACGTCCGTAGTTGCAACGGTACAATTTCAAACTAACGAATAATCTTGACTCATACAAAGTGGAAAGAGTGGCCTTGAATACTATAGAACATCTGTCCCGGCAATGAATAGAAAAGGGCATAGGGTAGGGACAAGTATTTCCAGGTATATAAGTATTGAGAAATTTACGCGTTTTAAAGAAAAGATATATAATGTCGTGTTAACTTAAAATAAAACTAAAATATATAATCCAGAATTAATAATATTTTATACTTAAATAGTTAAATATGAATAATTATATATAAATAATCAAGTTACTTACTTTAATTAAATATAAATAATTAATAGTTAGTACATAAATAATAGGCATTGTTTAATAATTATAATTTCCAAGTAAATAATTGACTTTATAACGTACTGATAACCATAACTCACGCTTGACCTTGCATTAGGCCGTATATGACTGTACGATGTGCACTTCGCGCTCTACCTTCAAAACGGTTGGTCGTATGAAAAAAAAGTTTAAACAAAAGTTGTAGGGAATTTTATAGCCTACAACTTTTATAATAAATGCAAATCTCATTCAACCGATAGGAAGCCAGATATTCGCGAAAAACCGATTTTTGTGACCTTTGACCTTGAATATCTTAAGACGCGGACACGATAACGATTGTGACTTTTGAGACAACATTTAGAATGACAAAACAAAGGTTCATACCAATTTGCAGCTTATTATCTTTCATTCCGAGGTTGACCCCTTTTTTTACCTAATATGACTGGGCTATATAGGCTATATATAGCTTATGACACTCGCGTAAATACGAAACCAACGACATATGAATCATAGAAATCGGCCCACGCGTTTGGTATACAAACATACATAGACTGATAAACACATTACCCTCCTTTGCGTCGCGCAGTCGGGTAAAAAATAAGTTTATTTGCATCTCTTAAACTAGTATCATGTTGCATTTTATGTTTATTGTAGCTGCACCAAAATTGCTTAAAACATGCCTTTTTAGATTACAATATTATGATCGGAGGGTGAACAAGACCAAAATTGTAGGCAATGTACCCCATAGAGCGGAAGCGAACAAGGGTGTAGTATAAAAAACTATTTATTTAAAAAAACCGACTTCCAGGCACTAATATGTAAAAAATAACTAAACGGAGGTTTTCATTTAGAATAGATACCTAATCAGATATTTTCGAAGTCGGTGCCAGCCGACAATATTTTAAGATATGAATATCTAATACGTAAATATGAATTTTATGTATCGAAATATATTAGATTTGCTTTGCATCGGCTGGCACTGACTTCGAAAATATCTGATTTATATATTATACCACGCCTTTGTTTGTTTCGACGACGTGACTGAACATCGAAGACGTGGTGAACATTATTTGGGAGGAGGTTAGTATAGTTACGTATGTATCTTTACTTAGTAATAATTAGTATTTGTACGTAGATTTAAAATAATCACTGAAAAGATTGCAAACGTTTTGCGGATCATTAGCTGAACGATTGCCAAAAGTCAAAGTATCCGGAATACCGGAGGAAAAGTTCTTAGATTTGACAAAGGTCCAAAAATATTTACTATTAGATTTAATTTTTAATTCAGAGTTATAAATATATTGATCATAACAGTAAGTTTGCTTAATTTTTTGACGTTCACGGAGTAAACTAAATGAATCATAATCAGAAGAACGATTGTAGATTTTCCATTTCCTGTGATATCTGAGCTTATCGGAAATGATTTTTATGAGAGAACGAGAGTACCAACAGGGAAATCTATTTATTGACTTTACCTTTTCACTGGTATTAATTCGTTGATAAGCGTATTTATTACATCATAAAATATAGCTACTGCAGTTCGCAAATCAGCATCTTCTAGTAAGTTAAACCAGTCAATAGAGGCCAATACATCATTTATTGCATCATAATCGGCTGCATGAAATAAACGTATAGTCCGTGGTTCAGAAATGGGTTTACATAATGAAAAGCTAGATAAATTTAATTCCAACGCGGGATGGTGTGAACCTTCAGGTGTAAGAGGTGAGTAGCTGCGATTAACTAAACAGGGGCAGTTCCCTATAACCAAATCAAGAAGCCTATTATTAACGTTTGAAATAAAATTGAATTGTTTAAAATCTGTAAAACTAAGAAAATTGTGTAGAACATTTATAAGACCATCCTCTTCGTAAGAGTTATCTATCTCCATGTGGTAACCACCATTTGACCAAACTGCAGCCGATACGTTAAAATCACCGACTAGAAAAAATCTATCATCTGGCTTAATTGTAAGCTCATTAGATACAGATTCAAAAAAGTCACAAAGGGCTTCTCGATGCAATCGACTATGAGGGAAATAAGAACAGTAAATATGCAGAAACCTTAAATTCAAAGACGACTTAAGAGCAAGGGTCACTTTAAGAACTTCACCTGCATAGTTATTCATCGGAATCACAGAAGAAGCACAAACCGACAAACTAGATTTAACTGCAATTAACACACCTCCACCCATAGTTTGTCCACAGGTATTATAACTTCGATCACATCTGTAAACAGTGTATCGCGAATCAAATAGTTCCTTACTAAAAAATCCATCTCGCAACCACGTCTCTGTTAAACAGATAACGTCGTAATCAACCTGCATTAAACTTCTAAAGAACGAATTTGTTTTAGTTCGCAAGCCTCGAACATTTTGATAATAGATAGTCAGCCCATTATCCATTATCAAAAGCAATATAATATTCATTTATAGATAAATTCATAAAAGAGACCCCATACACAATATAAAAAAATAAAACAATTAGGCAAACGTAGCATCCATTAATGTAAAAATGAGAAGCTAAGCAAAAGGAGATGTCCAAGCTTAAACACGAAATATTAATAACACAAATACATGCAATCAAATGTTCAACAATGACTAAGACATATGTAACACTTAAACCATTTTTTTTAAATCACTATTGCTAACAATATGGATCACTGGACTAGAGTCATTACGCCGAACCATAATTGAACAATTTTTCACCCAGACATATTTAAAATTCTTTTCTTTAGCTATTTTTTTTTGCAGATAATAAAAGGCTCTTATTAAAGCTAGTCAGGTGATCGTTGAAGTAAATTAAATTATCTTTAGAGGCATAGCCTAAATCGCAACACTTCAATTTAAGTTTCCTGACTCGTGCTAAAAATTCATCCTTCTTCCAACGTGACAAAAATCGCACAATTATCGGCTTACTTCTTTTAGGTTCGTTATTTTTAGCAGCAACTCTAGTTATAAAGTCAATATCAGTATTGACATCAAGCTTAAAATCTGTCTTGTTTACAACATTTTGAATTATTGAGAAGAGATTTTCACCCTTCTGTTCAGGGATTCCATATATTTCCACATTAGATCTTCTGGCCCACTGTTCCCGACTATGATTAGCTGATTCAATTAACTCAATAGATGTTTTCAAGTTTCCGGTTTCCGAAATTTTATTAGAATATTCCTTAATACGCCCCTCACAGTCACTTATTCTTTTATTAAATTCATCTAAATTATGATTTAAAAATTCTAATGACTCTTTAATACTAGAAAACTCATCTTTAATAGCCTTCAACTCATTTTGGATGGGTGTTATTGAATTATTAAAGTCAGATTTTAGGCTATTTAATTCGGAGGAGATTATACTTCTGATATGTTCCAGAATTGAGGGCGAAATAAGCGAGTCGCACTTAGTATCTGGAGAATAATTTTGTGTACTAGAAGCACCTCTACGTGTATTTACATTATCTTCCGAGTCTTGTTTATTGCCTACATTGCGGTTTCGGACTGGTGTGTTGTCCTTATTAACTTGACGCGGCTGAGATAATGAGCACTCGGGACATATCCAATTTTTTTTAATGTCGACTTTTTTTGCCGATGGGTAAAGACACATGTAGTGATACTTGCAACCACATTTCATACACTTAATACTATCAGAGGCGCCATCTAGTGTCGATGATTTACAGCACGAATATTTCGACATTTTTAAGAAATTAATCAGAAACTCAAATTAAGAAATAACTAAAAAGTTTTTAGCGAAGTGAGGATTGAACCAACGTCTTTTCGCCTTAACAGCGTCTTAAAGGCAGTGGTTTTAACGCTGAGCTACACCACCCGTACTAGCGTTCTATGAAATATGTTACCAGTTTGATATTGGTAAGTATAATTTTCTGAGGCTACCCTATAGTTTAATTTATTGTTTTGATTGTTAAAATACCCCAGCAAAAAGTATATATCCAAAACATTGCACTTATAGTTTAAGAATCATAATTAACACAGTAACAACAGAAGACCCGATCAATTTTAATGTACTCTGAGACATATTATGGATAGAAAAGAAATTAATCGAGTAATGTAAATAATAACGTAAATTTTGACAACACAAAAGCGGAGCGGTAACTTGTACGTCTACTCTAATACAATCTCAACTGTGAACTGTGTAAAACATTGAAAATCACTTGATGTTACTGTCGAATTAGGCGAAATCTGGTATGTTGTAGGAAAACTACAATGCGCATTGGCTGTTAAATAAATGCATGTTTGGTGAAGGATTTTTATTTTGCTTTTCAGCATGCCGCGATTACTAGAAAGCGAAATTACAAAGTATTTAGAAACTCTTGAAGATTCAGAAGATGGCTTAGACGGGTCAGACTTCGAAGTAGAGGATGAAGGTCACTATTATCAAACAGCTCGAGATGTTCTTCGAGACCTTGAAAATAGTGATGAAGGTGAGAATGCCTAATCTGATGAAGTGGATGCTGATCCTCCTCTCGTAATCGACAACGATGAAAATATGCCAGACCCTCCTATTTTGGAAGCCGAAGAAGCAGCACCCCAGAGTAGATCACAAGGGATTTCTAAACGACCTCTGGTTTGGCGAAAACGGAATCTTGTTACTGCTGAAGACAGCCTTATTTTTAGGGGAGAAACTCAGATAACGGAAGCATTGATGTCTTGTAACACGCCGTATGATTTTTTTTCATTTTATTTTACATCAGATCTAAAAAAGCAAATTGTAGAACCAAGTAACTTATACGCAGCCCAGAAACAAATCTCCAATTCTGAAATTATAAATGAAAATATCCTAAATAAATTCCTAGGCATTCTGATTTACACCTCAGTTATAAAATTTCCAAACACCAGGGCTTACTGGAGTGAAAAATTTGGTTATGATCACATAAAAAATACTATGCCGTTAAAAAAATTTGAAAAAATAAGATCCACTCTCCATTTTGCCGACGATACGCTATGCTTGCCCAAAGATGATCCAGACTATGACAGGCTATTCAAAATAAGACCTCTTGAGGAAACGCTCAACTGCCAGTTTGGGAAGGTTCCCTTAGACCAAAGGCTTTCCATAGACGAGCAGCTGTGTGCAACCAAAATGAGCCATTACATAAAACAATACATGCCCAATAAACCCCACAAGTGGGGGTTCAAATTGTATCTCATCTGCAGTCTACAAGGATATGCTCATAGATTTGAGGTTTACAGTGGAGGGGGCTCCAAAAATAACATCTTACCTGGTGAGCCAGATTTGGGAGAGTCTGGCAATACAGTCGTCAGGTTAGCTAGAATGGTACCACGCAATGTGAACCACATTATATACTTCGATAACTTCTATACTTCTGTGCCTCTCGTTACCTATTTAGCTAAGGAAGGAATTTTCTCACTGGGAACAGTAAGAGTAAACCGATTGAGAAACTGCAAATTGCCTGAAAAAAATACTATAATGAAAAAGAACGTACCCAGAGGATTCTATGAGGAAAACGTGGCGATTGTGGATGATATTGACGTAAGTGCTATTGTGTGGAAAGATAACAAGCCCGTTAATCTTCTTTCCACTTACGTAGGAGCAGAACCAGCAACCACAGTCACATGCTTTGATAAATCGAAGAAAGAGAGAGTTGCTATTCCATGCCCCAAAGTCATCAAGGAGTACAATGCCCACATGGGAGGCGTGGACTTATTAGATTCATTTATAGGTTGTTATCGCATCACAATGAAGAGCCGCAAGTGGACCATGCGCTTATTTTATTATTTCCTGGACCTCGCAGTTATAAATTCATGGATTATGTTCTAGAAGGTAAATAATATAAAAGGAAATGATCAACTTCTCAATTTGGGTACATTCAGACTTGAACTTGCTGAAACCCTCTGCAAATTGGGTCTACCTGCAAATGGCGCTAAACGTGGTCGACCTAGTGAGAGCACAATACAAAGAGAACTTGTAATGAAGAAGTTCCGAGGACCAGCTCAAGCAATTCCTTTGAAAGAAGTCAGATTGGATCAGACATGTCATTGGGCAGTTTGGCTGGATAAGCAGCAGAGATGCAAATTCCCAAAATGTTCAGGCTTTACATTCAAAATGTGCCAAAATATCGTGTATCTTTATGTGATACGAAAAAAAGCAATTGTTTTTATAAATATCATAATGAAGAATAAATAAATACATTTCAAAAACAATATCCACTCTTATTTTTCCCATACTTGCAAAATCTCAATGAATGCGCAATGTAGTTTATAAACAACACTCACATTATTGCAAAAAAAGTATAGTAAATTCATGTCTAGATTTTTTTACTCATTTTTCCTAGACAGTAATACATGTCTATTACACAAATATATTTTTTTAAAACGTGAAACAAAAATCGTCCATTTAAGTGTTAAATAGAAAGACTGAATTTAATCCTAAAGTCTGTCTTAAGATTCGTTGATGTTTTGTTTATTCTATTTTCAGTTAATTACGTAAAGAAAATTACTTTAAATTTTGTTGTTCTGTCACTAAGACAATTACCATTAAGTTCCAAAGATTAATTATTATTTTTAAGATATAAGCTAAGTATATGAGTAATAATATAAAAAAATAAGTCTGATTTTAAACAGAAAGACTGGATCTAATGGTGAAGTTATTCCTAAGATACGTTATTGTTTTGTTGATTCTACTTTTGGTTAATTATTCAAAGAAAAATACTATAGGTTTTGTTTTCTCTGTCACTAAAAGACTATAAATAAAGAACTGATGTTTAAACACTTATTTTATTTCATCACTAGTCAACATTGAACCTATGGTTTCATTATACTTTCTTAGTGCTCAACTTGCCCCACACCTTTGCTCAACTTACCCCACCTATGGGGTACATTGAGCGTACTTGACTTTCTGCATTAAAACAGCTGTAGCTCTTAAATTTTACTTATTACAAAAAAAATACTATTGACACTTTTGTTAAGCGATAAACAACAAATCCATCAAGCCGCATAACAATTTATTGAGACTTATCATTAAGGAGCTACATCCGTTCAAGTAAAAATTTGCTCAACTAGCCCCGCCCTACCCTACAAATAAAGCCGAGGATTGCAATTTGACCTGTACTTACATGATAATTAATCACGCGGAATACGATATTGACAGTCAAGATCTGGCTCGTGCTTTGGATAGTCATAAACCGCCCATGGCAGTTTCAGCTGTGCATTTTGACCCGCGTATTTTTACTCGCGATAGTTTCTTGATAGAATCATTAAAAGCTAGAGTGATGATACGCGATGGACTCATCCTTTTTGACTTTGCAGGAGATACGTCATTTTAGTTACACACACGACTATAAGAACTACGTGGAAATGGTGACAGGTATAGTTATGGTGACCCCTGCTGGTCGCTGTTATCTTATTGAAAAAGTAGGTTTGCGAGGAGCAACACTATTTCTGCGTTATACCTTGTGCGATGTGCGACCGGAAATCCAGTGTGAGAGATTACGCTGCTGTTTTTGGTTACCTGAGCATGATGGGACTTTGGTGGTAGCTACTTGTCAATTCCAAGGCGGTTATTACAGAGATTCAAAATTCGTGAGGTGTGGTGATGATTGTTATCAACAACGGAAGGTTTTTGCGTAGATATATAGAGGTCAGTAAGCGTCTGTACGAAATGATTTTTGCTAATTGTTTACGCGCTTCAGAAAAAGGTTTTAACCTGAGTGAGATGTTATCGGCCGCTATATCATTCAGTGCAAGGTTGACTATTAACGGACAGGACATTCGCGCGGATAGAGATAGACTTGACGTGGATCTATTGGTTCTTTAGGTAGAAGATTGCTATTGCCAAGCCTATTGTACACGTTACGGAGCAGGGCGCGTAGTTGAGCATTTTGTTGCTCAGGAACGAAAGAAAAGAAGTGAATCTAAATTGGGTTTTTTTGCCCTATTAAGATTTGTGGCGCAACAATTATTTCCAACAAGCGGTTTAAAGAAAACGTGGAATTCGTTTGTGGATTCGTCTGTCAATCAAGAGAAAGAGGCGATATGACATTTGCTGTGTCAGAGAGTGTGAGAGTTGTGACGATGGAAGAACACGTTGGTATTTCAGCCGGTTATTCGCACCACGTGGGTGAAGTGATTCTCACCAGGGAGCAAGGTGATGTCGATTTACTTAATATAAGAGACGTCTTGGAGTTGAAATACGAAGGTGGAAAACTGATGGGAGTACCAAAGACTGATACTCGTCGGGATGAGACTGCTCCAATAAAACCGGATTTGACTGAAGTTAAATATGAAGCTAGTATTATTGGTAATAATACTATGGTGACGACTGAAAAGTTGGCAGACCATTAGCTATACCATTATCATGCGAACAACGAAAGTGGGGGTTCGGTCTAACGAGACTGAAGGTATTAGCAATTGTTGCTGAGTATGTAAAGAAAAATAATTTAAACACTCCCTTTACATTGATAGAATAGGTATGTAATGAACAGTTTTTAAATATTAGATTATGTATTTGCTAAAGTTCAGGAACAGAAAAAGTGATTTTAATTTCGATAATTTTCTAATCGGTAGCCATTTTGGACGCCACGCCCGCGGACTAATGTTTTAATTCCTTTTATTACTAATAATTAAAAACCTTATGTTAACAACCTGTTATATCACGTATTTTATTAAGAATTGTATTATTGTTATCAAGCATTTAATTTCAAAATTACTTTATAGAATTTACGTAACATTGAAATAAAAAACGAGAATGCTTAATAAGCACGCGTCACAGACCAGGCAATTTACTCGCCAGCCATTTTGTTTAGCTTAGTATGGATTTATATTTTTAAATTTTATAATTTTTTATTTTATTTTATATTAATATTTCAACCGATTGCGAATACAAGGAGGCAATCAATTCTTTGAATTAATTGAAATTAAATTTTCATATTTTAACAGACTTCGAATAATATCAATTCTTTGAATTACGTAATATAAATTTAATTTTTATTTAAATTTTATTTATTATTTTTGAGTATCTATTCAGCCCTTTTTAATGTCCCACTGCTGGGCACGGGCCACCCTTCAATACGAGGGGGATCAGGCCATAGTCCACCACGCTGGCCAAGTGCGGGTTTGCGGACTTCACATGTCTTTCGAAAACTTGTTAGGTTCTCTGAGACATGCAGGTTTCCTCACGATGTTTTCCTTCACCGTAAGGCAAGTGGTAATCATGTTAGAAATGATTCGCACATGAAAATATCAGAGGTGCGAGACCCGGGATTTGAACTCGCTTCACTCGGTTTCCCAAGCGAGCGCGTTACCACTGGGCTACCACTGCCTTTTTAGTATTACAATGAATCGTTTCGAATTTTAGATTAAACATACGCCAGATAGGAGACGTGCCTGCTGGCCGTGCTTTGAAGGTTCCCATGCGGCCTAGAAGGAGTCGCATGTGGCAACCGTAAGTAGTTCAACTTGAGTATCTAATAGATATTATTCTGGTTGTAATACTGATTTTTAATTTTTGTTTTACAATGTCCATCCTAGATCCGAAGCACGGCCATCCTCCCCGCGGCCGCTGGCAATGGCGGCAACGCCGCCAGTGTCCCCGATCATACCACCACCGTCGCAAAGCATGCCGGTGCCATCGCCGGCGATGTAAGTTGCTTACGAACTTTTCTATTTATCTGTATAAATATATGTAAGATATAGATACTAAACACTGCTTTTGTTGTAGGTTTGTTGATATTGAAGAGGAGCAGCCTCCTCAGCGCGCCCTTCCTCCTCCTCCTCCTCGCTCTCGCATCCTCACAGAGGCACAAATAATTCCTCAAAAAGGAGGAGGTTCTCAATTCGGCTGTATGTTTTTTTTATGTTTGTTACCTCAGAACTCAGTCATTTATTAACCGATTTAGACCATTTTTGTTTTGTTTGAAAGTGTATACTTCTAGATTGGTCCGATTTAAATTTCAAAAAAATATACCACCTCTAAGGGTGGAAAAATAGCTAATGATTAATTTAAACTACTTCTTATTGTCATATTGACTTGTGTTTAGAGCTATGGCCAAAGTTCTGGTTTTCACCAGATTTGAAACCAATCTATCATTCGTTACAGGCAGTGAGGACGAAGACTCCAGCGAAGGCGAGGATAACGCGTTTGCTGCCCCGAGCGTCACAAGGGCTGTGCGTGCGTTTTACGACACACCCTTGGACGAGGAAGTCGCTGACCCAGCAGCAGCGCCGGTCGCTGACCCAGCAGCAGCGCCCGTCACTGACCCAGCAGCAGCGCCCATCGCTGACCCAGCAGCAGCGCCCGTCGCTGATCCAGCGCCAGCCGGCGACATCCCTCCAAGCGCGACGCGATTTTAAGTGGGAAGAATTCCCAGTTTCTCAAATTCCGCCTGAATTGAGAAGGGAAAAGTTTTCCCAGATAAATGTCAGTCCGACAACTCCATTGTCGACCCATATGACATATGGGATCCGCAAATTATGGAGCACGTTGCCTTGGAGACGAACATTTATGCTCAGGAATCGGCGACTAGAGACAAATGCTCGTTGACCAAAATCTTTATCCCAGGAGCCGCATCGGCCGTTGGGTAGACACAACGGTCGACGACGAGCTCTGACTTTTTTGGCATAATACTGGTGATGGGGGTAGTGGTCAAATCGAGGTTGGAGGTGTATTGGTCTTGCGCCACTGACATATTTTCAACTCCAGGCTTTAGTGCACTCATGTCTATTGACAGGTTTTTGATTTTAAATAGATGTCTACATCTTTCGCGTAATATAGACATGACTGCGCAAGAACTGGGCAGCTCCAAGGCAAAACTTTTTAAAATACAGCCAATTTTATCACACCTGAACCATAAATTTCAATCGATGTTCTGTGACAAAGTATACTTTGTCACAGAACATTGCACTAGATGAGAGTCTTTTGATGTGGAAAGGCTGGCTTGAAATAAGTCAGCTGATTCCAAATAAAGCTGCAAATAAAGGCATCAAAACCTATGAGATTTGTGAATCTCAAACCGGCTACCTATGGCAGTTCGAGGTTCACGCTCATAGAAAAACTCTACCGCAACAGCCACAATTACGTGCTTTTGCTATAACTCTTCATTTTTATTCAGCTAAAGCCTGTGCATATGTTAGGAATAAATTTAACTTAGCACTTCCTCACACCAGAGTTATTCGATCCTGGTACAGTACAGTCAATGCAGATCCAGGCTTTTCACAAGAAGCCTTCAATAGCTTAAAGCAAAAATCAGAGATAACATTGAAGAATGAAGAAAAGTTAGTTTGTGCACTTATATTAGATGAAATGAGTATTAAAATAGGATGCCAGCGTGGCCGTGACCGTGTGATTCGTGGATATGTTGATATTGGGTCGTCTTTACCGGTAGACGATCCTTCAGAGTTACAAGAATGTAAACATGCCTTAGTTTTTATGGTGGTTCCGCTTAAATATAATTGGAAATTACCCATTGCATATTTTTTGATAAAAGGTTTACCGGCTTCTACCAAAAGTTATTTGATTAAACAAGCTTTAATTCGCCTTCACGATGTGGGTGTTGAAATTTGTTCTTTAACATTAGATGGTCCACATGGTCTCGCAATTAGGTGCCGACTTAAAAATGAACGAGGATAGTAAACCTTATTTTTTTAAACCAATGAATAAAACTCTTAAAGTGCATGTAATATTTGACCCGTGTCACATGTTAGAAAATATATTCGTAACTGTTTAGGTGATATAAGAATATTAACATGTGGTAACACGGTGATGAAATTAATTGGAAATATATTGAAAGTTTAGCTGCATTACAAGAAAGGGAAGGATTAAGGCTAGGCAATAGTCTGAGTAAACGCAATATAGAATACAGAAAAAATATAATGAAAGTATTCATAGCTGCGCAAACATTAAGCAGTAGTGTGGCAGACGCCATTGAATTTTGTGACCAAGTATTAAACCTCCCTGATTTCAAGGGTTCAGGTCCTACGGTAAAATTTATTAGATGTATTGAGGATTTTTGATTTTCTTAATGTCAGAAATCCTTTAGGTAAAGGTTTTAAAAGCCCTCTTAGGACTTCTAATGAAAACAGTTGGAGGAAAAATATTATGGAACAAATTAATTATCTAAGCGAAATTAAAATCCATGGTAAACCTATAGCACATTCAAGACGTAAAGCGGGTTTCCTAGGCTTTTATAATGCTGTGCTTTCTGTTATAGATATTTACGAAAAGTATGTAAAATCAAATGGACGATTAAAATATCTTTTAACCTATAAAATGAGCCAAGATCATTTGGAATTATTCTTTTGTGCCATTAGGAGTAGAGGTGGGTGGTGTCCGAATCCGACAGCAGCACAGTTTGTCAGTGCATATAAACAACTAATGATCCATCATGAAATAAAAAATTATGATTGCAATGTTAAAGCAAACGATATTTCAATATTAACTTGTGCTTCAGTTGGTTCACGACCACGCTATTCCTTGAATGCATTGTATGACATAAGTGTGTATGGACAAGCTGAGTATAGTAGACTCGAATTGAAATATTTTGTATCAGCTGAAAATATACAACCATCTGTTTATGATAAACTACAAGAGTTTTTACATTTTGGTTGGGCTGTTCCAAACAATGTAAACGAAACAACGAAGCAATGTGTGGGATACATAGCAGGTTCTGTAATTAGATCTATCAGGAACAAAATTACATGTATTGATTGTTTGAGCGCTTGTGAATCAATACCGTCCGATGCTATATCTGATCGACGAAATGGTATCGCACTAATTATCCAGAAAAATAGAGGTGGACTAACTATTCCATCGCAAAGCGTCGTTTCCATATACTTGTTGGTGGAATCACTTTTTCGACAAGCATGCAAAAAGACCAATGGGAAGCCGCCGGTGGAAAAATAATTTCCGGCAGTTCTCGCAGCAAAAGTTATGAAAGAATTGCTACCAAAATCAAATACTTTATTTCCAGAACTAAGCGTTCATTTTTTGGAAACAATGATGTTTGAAACTTTAAATAGTCACTATGATGTATTGATTAAACAAATCATATTTAAGTATATCGATGTTAGAATTTTTGCAACAACGAAAAGTTACTCTTTGTCTATTACAGGTCAAAGTATACGAAATTTCTTAACCCGTCAGATAATTTGGGCACGTCAGTAATTAAAAGTATAAATTTAATATATAAATCGTGTTTTATTTTCCCTTTTCGACTTTGTTACTGAATAAATTCATTATTCCCTGTAAATTGTTAATCTATCTATACATATTTAAAATTCTAACTGAGTCAAATCTGTACTTAAACATTTTTTGGAAAATCTAATTGAAATAGTCATTTTTATCGGTATAGAGGCCAAATCTATTGTTTTTAGAAGTTTTGTCTGTCTGTCTGTCTGTGACCGCATCACGAGAAAACCACTGAACAGATTTGCGTGAAATTAGGTATAATAATAGCTGGTTACCCGGGTTAATACATAGGATATTTTTTACTGCTGGAAAATATCTCATTTCTGAGAAATCTCGAGTAACTGTTAAAAACCGACTGTAAAACATCACGCGGTATGTGAAATCTGAGAATTTAGTTTCTGGTCTTTAAAACGCGGGCGGAGCCGTAGGAAATGCTAGTATAACATAAGTAGTATTATGATTAAAGTTTATTTTTTGTAAAAAGTTATCGATATTTGCTCGCTGATATCGACACCACTAGTTTTAGTACCACAGACACTCGCTACGTCCGACAGCGCCAAAATGGCGATTATCAAACAGGCACAAAAAAACTTTGACAGCAGCCAGTCAATATATATAGAGGTCAGTGGTCGCCGCGCTCGACGCGTCTCGCAGCCGCTGGTATAAAAGGCGGGGCGTCCGAAGCGCGAGCTTCAACAACAACATTCCGGACAGCGACGTCGAACTGAGCGGACGTATTCATGACCGCTCAGCCAGAATTAGCTAACCTTAATTGTATTGAGGTGATGCGCATGCACACACCGACCCGCACACGTGCGACCATAGTGAGTGAAGTGACAAGTGAAGTTTATCCGGCGTTGCCTGTGAAGTGTTAGTTTACAGTGTAGTGAGCCAAGCAGCCTAGTCGTCCACTTGCAAGGACACACTTGTACGTAGGTGGTAGTTGTTAGGCACACATCTCCGTGCACCACACGGAGACTGTAGGTTAGCACCAAAGTAGGCACTCATCACCCTGCCTTGTGGCAGGATGAAAAGAAATAGGCCCCCTAGGGAAATTGAACAAATGCAGACAGACAAAAACATGGACACGGCGACCGAGTTCCTTCTGGCACTCATTAAGTACCTGAAGGAATGCCACCCAGAAGCACTGAAGGGGTTCAAAGCCCCTCAGGGACCGATGCGAGAATTACTCAATCAGCCCAACCTTAAGTCCCGGTCACGTTCAGTGACCCCAGTTAAGCCCGCGCCTTCAGCGCAGTCAACCCCCGCGCCATTAGTGCAGTCAACCCCCGCGCCATCAGTGCATCCCTCCACCTCCGCTCAACCCGTGCTCACAGCACAAAAACCCCAAGCGCACTCCGCGCATCCCGCGCCCTCAGCGCAGCCCGCGCCTCCTGCGCAGTCAGCACCTTCGGTACAATTCGTAACCCCGAGTAAGCCTGCTAAGAGAGCAGCGACAAAAACAATAATTGACACGACAGATTACGACATGGAGACTCAAAGGGAAGAGTCCGACTCGACAGAGGACGGATTCACCCCTGTAGAGTCCAAAAAAACGTAAGAAGGCCCTTAAGGCAAGTAACCCCGCCAAGACAACGACAATAGCATCGCTCACTTAACCGAGCGAAACAGACAAACGCACTGACGAACATAACAGACAGACACCTAAGACGGACGACAGCGTCCCTAGGACAAAACCCCCGCCCCCAATCTTTGTCCAAGACAAAAAGTCTTGGAATAACGTCCTGACACAAATGTCAGCGAGGAAAATTAATTTCAACCACGTCAAGTCAACGGGACAAGGCATCAAAGTAAGTGTTACGAGCACACAAGACCACAGAAACCTCACTAAGTTGCTTAGGGAACTTAACGTAGGGTATCACACATACGCTCTCGAAGAAGAGAAGCAACTAAGGGTAGTCCTAAGAGGCCTTCCCCAAGAAATCACCGAGGCACACATCCTTGAGGACCTTAAGGCACAAGGCTTCCCGGTTCATACGGTCTACCGTATGTTCCGGCCCTACACTAAAGATCCTCTGGATCTTGTACTAGTCACACTAGACTTATCGCCAGAAGGCAAAAAGATATACAACGTTCGAGCCGTTTGTTATCTGTCGGTCCGAGTGGAGGCTCCGAGGAATCGTGGTGGCACAGGGTATTGCCACAGGTGCCAGTTATACGGCCACTCGGCCAAAAACTGCTTTGGACGCCCCCGTTGCGTCAAGTGCCTAGGGGACCACGGGACCTCGGACTGTCCGCGGAAGGAACCCGTACCGGAGGTGTGTCCTAGTTGTGTCCTGTGTAAAGAGCAGGGACATCCCGCGAACTATCGTGGGTGCCCCCGCGCCCCGCGCAGGAGACCGCAAGGGCCAGCCCCCGGTACGCGTCCAACACAGAGGCCAACGCCATCTGCGGCAGAGGCCAAACCAGTGTACACACCGGCCCCGGCGCCGACTACAAACGCATGGGTAAACCGCGCGGCTTCGACGCCGTCGGGTCAACCCAAAGCGCCTTCAGCGCCAAAGCCTTCAGCACCTAAACCAACATCATTAGCGATGTGCAGCCTCCTGGGCGTCCCGGACGTTCAGGAATTACACAATATGATTTCGACTTTCAAGTCCTTCTGTGAGAGGATTGAAGCGAACTCAACAGCGTTTACACAATTCACACAATAACATAGCTAGTTTAGGTAGAATAAAGCCACGCTCACTCAACATATGCACATTCAATGCAAACAGTCTTATCGATCAAATTACAGAGGTGCGCGAATTTATAGTCAAACATCAGATAGATATACTTTTCATACAAGAATCATTCTTAAAACCTAGCATTAAAGATCCCAAGATAGCTAATTATAGAATTATCCGAACGGACAGATCGACCGCATTAGACGGAACGGTCATTTATTACAGAAGATCACTCCATTGGGTCCCGATAGACCCTTCGCAGCTTACGAATATCGAAGCTACCGTGTGTCAAATAGGAATGACAGGTCATCAGACGATATCGTGTTAGTCTCAGCTTATCTTTCACCAAATAAAGACATCTTAGAGAGCGACCTTCGGTCGATCATGTCCATGGGGGACTCGGTCATTTTGGCCGGGGACCTCAATTGCAAAAATCCCCGCTGGAATAGTAGAAATTCAAATTGCAAAGGGGTCAGATTTCTCTTAAACTAAACATTTTAAACGGATGAAACTACGTATGTGATAAGTATGTGAACCAAACTATAGTAAAAGTTAATAACCTAAGCCACTTGACCAACAGTGTTCCCAGAATTGAAGTGTAAACAAACACTCTTTTTTGCTCGGGTCGTATAAACGACACATGTTTTTGTAAGACTTATGCGATGAAAAAAATGTTTGGTGAGGTGTGTTGTCTTTATTGATAAATGTAAATTAATGTATATTTATGTAAATAAAACAAACACTGTTGAGGAAAGGACAATGTTCCACTTCCAAATATTTAGTTTATACTTTTTGAAATTAGAATGTTTTTAGTCTATGTCAACTTCAAAAAAAAAAAGAGTTTTGTAAGATTGATGTTAAAATGTAAGGTTATGAGAAATAAGAGAAAAAGTGATTCAAATGAAGAGTTTTATTATTCCTCGATACTGCCAAAATAACTAACAGTGGTAGCAGAGCGTAGTTCCATGCAGTTTCCGGCACAAAAACTCCGGCAGTCTACGAAAGAAAAAACAACGTCGAACGCAACGTGTAACGACCAAAATGGCGTCAGGACAATACGAGTTAGGTAAAATGAAACAGTTTGAAGAAGAAAATTTCGATACTTGGAAATACAGATTGAAAACTATATTAAGGGAGCAGGAATGCTTAGATGCTATAAAGTGAGAATTTTTCGATCAAAACAGAAAACATAAAAAAGGAAACAAGAGCAGTAAGCATTTTAGTAAGCTCCATCGCAGACAGTCATATCGAATATATAAAAGACGAGAAAACGGCATATGGGATGCTTAAGAAATTAGAACAAAACTTCATGAAGAAAAATACCAGAAGTAAAATTTTTATAAGAAGACAATTAATGGAAATTCAGTTTAATTAAAATGAAAAATTGCAATCACACTTTACACAAATGGAGGAATTGTTTACACAACTCAAAAACGGAGGATCCACCCTGTCAGAGGAAGAAAAGGTGAATTACATCTTACTCAGTATGCCGAAATCATATGAAGTGGTAATAACAACTTTAGAAACTATGACTGATCTTAGTGTCAACTTTGTCAAAGAGAGATTGCTGGGGGAAGAGGAGAAAAGAAAGAAAACAAAATCTGAGTAGACAACAGCTGTCAACAATGCTTTCCTGTGCTACAACTGTGGTTTGCCGGGCCATAAGAAGTTTCAATGCCGTAATAGAGGGAGAGGACGTTACGGACCAGCCCGAGGAGGTAATGCAGGACGAGGACGTGGACATGGCAGAGGACGAGAACAATATAGGGGACACCACCATGAAAAGAACCATCCCACATTCCTGTCAACAGTTGAAGAAGAGGAGGCACCGCTGTGTATTAGTGAGATGTATATAAGTGAAAGTAACTATACTACATGGTGTGTAGACTCAGGTTGCTCTAATCACTTAACAAATGATAAAAGTTTCTTTACAGATTACATACAATTAAGTAAACCTAAAATAATTGCAGCAGCTAAAAATGGTATCATGTTACAAGCAGAAGGCATAGGTAATATTAATGTAAAATATTTTGTTGGTAGAAAAGAGTATTATTTTACTATTAAAAATGTTTATTATGTCCCTGATTTAAGAAAGAACTTATTGTCAGTATCGAAAATGGAAAACCATGGCTTTAGAGTAGAATTTTACAAAGGTAAGGTTAGATAGAGTATACAACTATAATGATCTTACCATGATAGGAAATCAAGAAGGTTCATTTTACACAGTCAAATTGTTAATAGATAAACTGGAATGTGACTACACTAATAGTGACGATGTTAACTTGTGGCATAGGCGCTTTGGACATCTAGGAATTAAAAATTTAAGTTTATTAAAACAAAATAACATGGTAACTGGATTGGGAAACTAAAAACAAATAATTATGATACATTGTGTGAACAGTGTGTGACAGGTAAAATGACAAGACAACCATTTAATAGAGAGGGTCATAGGGCGTCCAGGCCTTTGAAATTAGTGCATACAGATGTGTGTGGGCCAATTAACCCACCAACAAGAAATGGATATCGCAATTTTATAACCTTTATTGATGATTATACTCATTTTGTAATGATATACCTATTAAATAATAAAAGTGAAGTTTTTAGTAAATTCAAACAATATTATTATTATGTTACAAACCATTTTAATAGGAACATCTTAAAAATTAGATCAGATAACGGTAAGGAATATTTAACTAAAGAATTTCAAGATTTTTGTTTTTACAAAGGAATTAAATTGGAGTACACGGTCCCATATAATCCAGAAATGAACGGGGTAGCAGAAAGAATGAATAGAACGTTGATGGAAAAGACTAGAACAATTTTATTAGATTCAAAATTAGGAAAAGAGTTTTGGGGAGATGCTGTATTGTACTCAGCATATGTCAGTAACAGAAGTCCATCAGCAGGCAGGCAACGTACTGCTAGTGAACTCTGGGAAGGAAGAAAACCGAATGTGTCAAACATGAGAGTATTTGGAAGTTTAGCATATAATTATGTACCAAAAGAGTGCAGACAGAAGCTTGATAACACCGGACGTAAGATGATTATGATTGGATATGCTCTAGCAGGTTACATACTCTTCGATCCTGAAACACAAAAGGCAGTACATGCAAGAAATGTGATATTCGATGAAAACCCTAAAGAAAAATATGTGCCAATAATTTACTTACCTTACCAAGATGTAGAAGAAAATGATGAAGCACCCGAAGAAAGAAAAAAAACACCGGAAAAGAAAAAAGAAGAAGGTAAGAGAATAACAGAGAAGAATACAGAAGAAAACACAGATGTTTATGAAGATGAAGCGCAAGAAATAGAAGACCAACAGGTTGAAAAGGAGCTAGCAAGCAGGGAGAGACCTAGAAGAAATATTAGAAAACCTAAATGGCAATCAGATTACCACTTAGGTGATGATAAAAATACAGGAGATATATTATATGCCTTACTTACGATTCATTCTGACACACCACAACAGTTTGAAGAGATACAGAACAGAGAAGATAAACAGAGATGGGAAAATGCTATATCAGAAGAAATGAAAGTCCTACAAGAGAGTGAAACATGGAAGATAGTACCTAAACCAGAGAATAATAAGTTAATAGATAGCAAGTGGATATTTACTAGAAAAGATATTGGAGGCAAGGAAATATGTAAAGCAAGGTTGGTAGTAAGAGGATTTCAGCAAAAAGAAAATTTAGAAGACATTTACTCACCGGTTTTGAAAAGGCAAACATTGAGAGTGTTGTTGTCAGTAGCAGCACACAGAGACTATAATATTCATCAAATGGACGTCAAAGAAGCTTTTCTTTATGGTAGGATAGATGAAGATGTATACTTAAAGCCCCCTCAGGGATTAAATATACCAGATGGTCATGTATTAAAACTAAATAAGTCACTATACAGATTAAAGAAATCTCCCAAATATTGGTATGAGAAATTTAACGAAGTTATAACTACTTATGGTTTTGAAAGATCTAAAGCGCGCTCTACGCTCGCGGCGCGAAAGGCCGCGAAAGCCGCGAAACGCGTGTGTAGATGGTTTCGCGCGTTCACGTTCACGCTTCGCGCCGTTCCCCGTTCGTTGTCGGTTTTTTGTCCCGCGACAAAAGGTTCGCGCTTGGTTCACGGCGCGCGAACGCGAACGCAACTACACTCGCAGTTTTTCGCAGTAACTGAGAAGACGCCGTCGCAAGTGGTTGTGGTTGTGCATTATTGCGTACTTAATAGCGTTTTATTTTAAAAAAAAAATGAGTCCTACATGGAATAATAAACTTGAGTTAAAACTTATTGAGTGCTATCAATCTGAACCAATACTTTGGCAGTCCAAACACAAGGAACATAAAAATAAGATCCACGATGCCTGGACGCGGATAAGTGACATTTTGAATATTCCTGTAGGTGAATTGAAAAAAAAGAAGGATTCACTTATGTCCAGTTATAGAACCTATAAAAAGAAAGTTAAGGATTCCACACACAGTGGGGCAAGCTCAAGTGAAATATATAAACCCATCTGGTTTGCGTACGAAACTATGGACTCGTTTCTGGGAGAAGGTGTTCAATGTAAACAAACAATAAATACTGTAAGTATTAATTTATTTCAACATGTTTTAATTAATTAATTATTTTGAAAATAGTTCGTGAACTCGTCTCTAATTTCACGAGCGTTCAGAGCGGCTCGGCGTGGTAAGTGTGGTATATCACGAATGGCGCAATTTCTTTCGATTTCATTCCTCCATAAACCAGGCGTAATTAAGGTATTGTTCTCATCATAAGCGTCCACTGTTCCGTGTGGTGAATAAATGTTTAAAGAGGAACTTTTTCTTAAGAAATTATGTAATAATATACACGTTAATGTCAAAAGTTGTATTTTTTCAGGATTTAATTGGATCGGTTTTTTAAATATTCTAAATCTTGTTACAAGTATTCCAAACGTATTCTCCACTACAACTCTAGCACTAGTTAACCTTTGATTAAATTTACGTTTTGGGGATCCCCAATCATGGTTACTAGGATAAGGTTATGTTCTGTGAGTGCAAAAGCACCATCTCCCAAAAAAACGTAGGGTATATCTTTATATGAATTTGGCAATGGATGTGGTGTAGGTAAATTTAATTCATTAAGACAAATTTTATTCCATAATAAACTATTTCTAAATACACCACCATCGCTTATTCTACCTTGGCATCCTATGTCTGCGAAAATAAAATTATAATTACTGTCCACTAAAGCTAACAATACAATACTGAATGTTTTCTTGTAATTAATATATTCCGATCCTGAATCGATTGGACATTCAATAACGATATGTTTTCCATCAATAGATCCTATAGCACGCGGAAATTTAGGTGCAAATCCTTTTTCAATTTCCTTCCACTCTTCCGAACTCGTCGGCAATTGTAAAATAAAAAATAAATACATTACTATTATTTTATTTCAGGAAGAATCACCTTGTGTGTGCCAATGAAGGGGGGAGGAAAGTTTGGATAGTAATGTAGATAGTCAACCTTTGAGACCGCCAACTGTACGTCGTCGTAAAAACCCTGCAGAAGTGTTAGCTGCTGGAGAAACAGTCAAAGATGCTCTGTCTACACTAAAAGAAACTATGAACAATCGACGAATTCAAGAAGATGATGAATGTGACTTACATGGAAAAATTATAGCCAAAAAGTTAAGAAAATTACCCGATAATGAACGAATGCGGTTTGTGTGTGACATATATAACATGTTTTTGCACCATGAACAAGTTACTACAGTATTATCTTGGTCATCTGTTGGATCACCGTCTCCAGCACATACTACGGCGTACTCGGAACCATCTACATCATACCAGAGAGCAGGAACTTCACATAGCAGTTACTCTGAGCCACCAATTTATTATTCGCCACCATCACAAATTCACATTCACGATGAAACCTCTACCCCTGCGGCTTCAAGGGTTATCATAACTTCAAATGCACTTATCCAGCCAGCTACTCAAGAATCCACAAAATATGTTCAAAATATGATTGATGATGCTTTCAATAGCGCTTGATTAATAAATGATGTTTGGCGTATGATTAATAAACACTTATTATAATAAATTGTTTTATTACTTACTTTTATTTCCTCCTTTAGTGCTTCATTCAAAGCTGGCATACCTCTGGAATAATCTTCGATATCAGTTGAGGTGAGATTTTAAATAAAAAGTGGAGGCTTTCAAAACTATCTCCAGTAGCCAAATATCGCAATGTAATAGCAAGGTGTATTCTAGCTGGGATGGCTTTTCTTAATTGAGTATCTTGCTTAGCTATCGCTGGTAAAACTTTGTTCAATAAGTTATCAAAATCCGTTTGAGACATTCTCGTAAACTTTTGAAATTCTCCTGATGGTTCAGCAACTAATTCGCTCAACTGTCTATCCATAGTAGCACTGGAAAAAAAGCAAATTAAATAAAAATATATACATTTAAATGATTAAATGAAGAAAAAAATATTCAAATATCTCTATATCCAATAAGTTAAATAAATGATTATTATACCTGGTTCTCCCGCGATGGATTTGAGTCATCCACCATCGTCTTTTTCTCCATCTCTTTTTTATTTGATTCTTATTTTTAATACATAGGTAATTGTAATACGATATATCACAGATCGTCACCGCAGCAGCGACAATCACTTCGTCATCCATTTTCTTTGAGGTCGCGAACAAGACTGCGAAGCTTTGCGAGTGTGGAGGGACACATTGAAACGCGAAGTTCACGGCGCGAATCGCGGCATGAATTCACAGCAAGAATCGCGGGCGAGTGTAGAGCGTGCTTAATAATGACTATTGTTTATATTATAAGAAAGATATATTCTTATTAATATATGTTGATGATTTGTTAATTTTTGGGCCTAACACTAGAGAAATAGAAAAAGTAAAAAGCTATTTGTCAGAAAAATTTAGAATGAAAGATATGGGAAGTAATAATATAACTTATTTGGGAATTTCTATATTAAAATAAAATGGACAGATCTATCTGAATCAAACTAAGTATTTACAAAATGTTTTAAAGAAACATGGTATGCAAGATTGTAAGGGCATGGACACACCTATGGATCCTAATTTACAACTAGACATAAACACTGATAGAGACATGACATTAGAAAACTATTGTAGATCTCTCATAGAATCTTTAATGTATTGTATGGTTAGCACTAGGCCTGATTTAGCTACAGCTGTTTCATACTTAAGCAGATTTCAAGGAAAACCTAGTGTAAATCTTGTAAAAGCTTTAAAGCGAGTTCTTAGATACATAAAACAAACAGTTAATTATCAAATAACTTATACCAATTGTAATATTAATAATAATAATAATACTCTAGTAGGATATGCTGATTCTGATTTTGCTAGAAGCATGGACAGAAAGTCCACTAGTGATTATGTTTTTAAACTTTATGGTAATACTATTTCTTGGAAGTCTAAAAAACAAAATATTGTGACATTAAGTACTACTGAGGCTGAGTTAGTTGCTTTGTGTGAAAGTTGTGTAGAGTCTTGCTGGTTAATAAAATTACTTAAAGATGTAGATGTTAACTTGAAACATGTAATTATTTTTGAAGATAATCAGAGTACTATAAAGACTGTTAATAATCCCGATCAGAAACGGCTCAAACATATTGATATAAAATACAATTTTATTAAGGAAAAGGTAGAACAGGGACTCATTAAGGTAATTTATATTTATACAAATAATCAGTTAGCAGATTTAATGACAAAGCCTCTAACAACTCATCTTTTTAGAAAGTTTGTTACTTTGTTAGGTTTGGAAGATTGTAACATTGAGGGAGAGTGTTGAGGAAAGGACAATGTTCCACTTCCAAATATTTAGTTTATACTCTTTGAAATTAGAATGTTTTTAGTCTATGGCAAAGAGTTTTGTAAGATTGATGTTATAATGTAAGGTTATGAGAAATAAGAGAAAAAGTGTTTCAAATGAAGAGTTTTATTATTCCTCGACACTGCCAAAATAACTAACAAATACTTTATGAAATAATGGTTTTATTTTTTAATTATAACTACTTTTGTACAAAAATCTTATTCACCCTGGTTTAAAGTTCCATTTATTATTAACATTGCAAGACAAAACTAGAATAAACAATATATTGTGTTAGCTTATTTCATAACAATTCCAACGACATAAGTTACTTCTATAACTCCCGTACAAAACTTTAGAGATATTTTAATTTAAAGCACACGCGGCGCGGTTTTTTGGAGCCGCTTAAAAGTGCCGACACAGATGCGGCGATTCGCGCAAGATGGCCGCCACAGATGAAGGGAATAGTTTTAATAAAAAATATAATATTTGAAATCACAAAATTAGAAAGAAACTCAAGTAGGTAGATGAAACTAAAATACTGGCCGGCGGGCCGCCCTGTCGCGTGGGTACGTGCCGCTCGGCTGTAGGTAATTATTTCAAGGACAGGCCCGAGTTGGAATACTGTATGCATTATATTACCGTGTCGAGAAGTAAGTTAAATTGACTGAATTCACCGAAACGCACGCGCCGCTTATGCCGTCGCCCGTCAGAGCCAGTCCACACGGCGCGTTGCGTCAGCGTTGCGTCGACGCAGCGCTACCACTGCGTTGTTTTACATACAAATAACCAAGGTGTTCACACGGCGCGCTGCGTCGTCGCAACGCACACATGACGGACAGCAGCCCCCGAGACGAAGCGGGAGGGGGTGTACTCGTGCGACGTCGGAGCGTCAGCGCTCAGTTGCTTGTGCGTTGACAGAGAGGATACACGGAAGCTCATTTCGTTTTACGTTTACGTTTTTGTATTTAGTTTTATTTGCAGGGTAATTAGTTTTATTTGCAGGGTAAAATGAATACCATTGAAGAAATTGACATAGATTACTTGATTACATTGATACAGGAAAGGGAAATTATATGGGACAAGTCAAACGTAGATTTTAAAAATAAAAATTTAAAAACAAAAGCCTGGGAAGACATATCAAAAGTTTTATTTCCTGATTACGAGAATTTCACAGCTGAACGAAAAAATAAAGTTGGTGAGTTCACAGTACAGATATTTATGTTTTTTTTATTTAAGAGGGCTTTCAAGATTTTCTTGCACCGCCAATTCCGCGATCAGTACAAAATTAATATCTCGACACTCTAAAATTTTAAAACTTAGGGAATTTAGATTAGCGTGAGTACTATTTTATTACTTAGCTCAAAACTAACCTAGACTACGCTGAGTAGGTATAAAATATTATTTTTTTACTGATCGCGGAATTGGCGGTGCAAGAAAATCTTGAAAACCCTCATAATACAATTATACCTTATTTAGCTGCCAAGGCAGAGTTCCTCTAGTCATAAAATAGGTCGCATATTGCTGTCTTATGACATTCGGTGCTGTCTGTTCTTCATGTACGGGTTGTATTGGGAGAAATTCATCAACACTTATAGCAAATTTATCTCTTTGTCTAAAACCATCTCGATCAGCGACAAAATTGTGTAATACACAACATGCTTTTATAATGTCAGTAGCGAAGTCATAGGACACGTCTATCGGTCTGTGAAAAATGCGCCATTTGTTAGCCATAATCCCAAAAGCGCATTCGACATATCTTCTGGCTCTGCTTAGACGGTAATTGAAAACCTTTTGTTGTAAGTCGAGATTTTGACCGCCATATGGACGCATAATATGTTTGCTCAGTCCAAAAGCTTCGTCACCCACAAATACATACGGGGTTGGTATATTGCTACCAGAGAGTGGCTGGGGTTGAGGTAGTGGTAAGTTGTTGTTAATCATTAGCTCGTACAGTTTAGAATTTTGTAATATGGTTGAATCGCATTCTTTTCCGTATGCACCGATGTCGACAAATACGAATTTGTAATTTGAATCCACAATAGCTAGCAACACAATCGAAAAAAAGGCTTTATAATTAAAAAAAAGTGAGCCACTATTTGCAGGATTACACACGCGGATATGTTTGCCGTCGATGGCACCAACACATTGAGGAAAATTTGCCTTTACATCAAAACCCCTCGCTATTGTTTGGAAACTTTCAGTTGTCAGTTCAGGGATGTTGTCTCGAAGAAGATTGGTCCATATAGCACGACAAACTCTTTGTATTATATATGCAATAGTAGATTTTCCCCGTTTGAATTTGAAATGTAAATCAGTTATTGAATTTCCACTTCCTAGGTATCTGAAAAGAAAATAATTATTATAATATGCATTTATGAGATAGATAGATACCCGAAAAAAAATACTGACATATTCAGACATCGATAGCAAATAACTTTCTCTATGTAACCAATTAATTCTGGAATCGCGAAAAAAATAGCAGCTGTTGCATACATTTTGATTCAGTAGGTATTGCTTTTTGTATGTAACAGCTGTTATATTTTCACGATTCCAGAGTCGGTCACATAGTGTTTGTTAACGATATCTGAATATGTCATTAAATTTTATCGAGAAATTCACTATGTATAAATTATTAAATCATGTTTACTATTGGTTTTGCAGGTAATGATTTAATAAAAAAATGGAGAAGTGTAAAAGATAATTACTTCAGATATTCAAAAAAATTAAAAGAAGCATCAAAATCGGGCTCGGGCGCTACGAAACTGAAGAAGTATCATTTATACAATCAACTCCTTTTTTTGAGAAAAGTGGAACAAAATGCCACCGAATCTAGCTTAGACTCGCCTAGAGAAATCAACAATGAATCTACGTCTACAAATGATGACATTACCACAGACAACACTCCGCGCTATGTTCCAGTCGCGCGCAAAAGGGCAATGCAAATGGATGAGTTTGAAAGAGAAGGACTAAAACTTCTCAAGGAGCCGGAAAATCGCCATATGTCCTTTTTCAGAGCTATATTGCCATCTATTCAAGAATTTTCCGACCGAGAAACTCTCCGTTTCCAAAGTAAAGTTATACAAATTATAGATGAAATGCGGTATGGACAAACATCATCATATGTGAGTGGCCCATCAACGTCTCACCAACCACCATATGGGTATCAAACAGCAAATTTTCAAAGTACATACATTTCTGATTTTAATAATTCAATTACATCTCCAGAAACATCTCAAGCAAGTGAAGAAACTGAATACGATTTTTCTAATTTGTAATTACTGGATGATATCTCTCTTAAATAATGTCTAAATTTAAAATTATGACAATTGCTGATTATTTGTGAGTTGATTACTCTCTTAAATAATGTCTAAATTTAAAATTATGACAATTGCTGATTATTTGTGAGTTGATTACTAATTAAACAAACCAAAAAAACTGTTATATTTTTATTACTTAAATATATTTATATAGTTACCTTAAAGTGATTCCCAGCATTTCTACTGGTTCCACTGGATTCCTCATATTAGTATAGTTTTTTCGTATGTGTGGTTCTAAGGACTTCAATAAACATTCGAAGCTGGATACACTCATTCTAAAAAAATTATAAAACTTCTTTTCGTCTAATAGCAACTCCCGATATTCAAAAAAAAAAAAACTGTCCATCACGATTTCTTAATGAAATGAAAGGACTGATCCAGTACCGTCTTGTGATCTTGCGTCGATTTCGGCGGTGACGTAGTAATAGGAGCAATGCTAGACGTCTTTTCCGATCCATGATTTGCTATAGACTGACTGCGAATTTTTTTCAAAATACTTGCCGCAACTGTGCGTCGCCGCTGCGCCGACGGAACGTTGACTGCGTCATAGTAACGCTGCAGCGCCCGTGTGGCCGGCTATGCGTCAAAATATTTGCGTTGCGACGACGCAACGCAACGCAACGCGCCGTGTGGACACGCTCTTAATAACCAAGGTGTTCACACGGCGCGCTGCGTCGTCGCAACGCACACATGACGGACAGCAGCCCCCGAGACGAAGCGGGAGGGGGTGTACTCGTGCGACGTCGGAGCGTCAGCGCTCAGTTGCTTGTGCGTTGACAGAGAGGATACACGGAAGCTCATTTCGTTTTACGTTTACGTTTTTGTATTTAGTTTTATTTGCAGGGTAATTAGTTTTATTTGCAGGGTAAAATGAATACCATTGAAGAAATTGACATAGATTACTTGATTACATTGATACAGGAAAGGGAAATTATATGGGACAAGTCAAACGTAGATTTTAAAAATAAAAATTTAAAAACAAAAGCCTGGGAAGACATATCAAAAGTTTTATTTCCTGATTACGAGAATTTCACAGCTGAACGAAAAAATAAAGTTGGTGAGTTCACAGTACAGATATTTATGTTTTTTTTATTTAAGAGGGCTTTCAAGATTTTCTTGCACCGCCAATTCCGCGATCAGTACAAAATTAATATCTCGACACTCTAAAATTTTAAAACTTAGGGAATTTAGATTAGCGTGAGTACTATTTTATTACTTAGCTCAAAACTAACCTAGACTACGCTGAGTAGGTATAAAATATTATTTTTTACTGATCGCGGAATTGGCGGTGCAAGAAAATCTTGAAAACCCTCATAATACAATTATACCTTATTTAGCTGCCAAGGCAGAGTTCCTCTAGTCATAAAATAGGTCGCATATTGCTGTCTTATGACATTCGGTGCTGTCTGTTCTTCATGTACGGGTTGTATTGGGAGAAATTCATCAACACTTATAGCAAATTTATCTCTTTGTCTAAAACCATCTCGATCAGCGACAAAATTGTGTAATACACAACATGCTTTTATAATGTCAGTAGCGAAGTCATAGGACACGTCTATCGGTCTGTGAAAAATGCGCCATTTGTTAGCCATAATCCCAAAAGCGCATTCGACATATCTTCTGGCTCTGCTTAGACGGTAATTGAAAACCTTTTGTTGTAAGTCGAGATTTTGACCGCCATATGGACGCATAATATGTTTGCTCAGTCCAAAAGCTTCGTCACCCACAAATACATACGGGGTTGGTATATTGCTACCAGAGAGTGGCTGGGGTTGAGGTAGTGGTAAGTTGTTGTTAATCATTAGCTCGTACAGTTTAGAATTTTGTAATATGGTTGAATCGCATTCTTTTCCGTATGCACCGATGTCGACAAATACGAATTTGTAATTTGAATCCACAATAGCTAGCAACACAATCGAAAAAAAGGCTTTATAATTAAAAAAAAGTGAGCCACTATTTGCAGGATTACACACGCGGATATGTTTGCCGTCGATGGCACCAACACATTGAGGAAAATTTGCCTTTACATCAAAACCCCTCGCTATTGTTTGGAAACTTTCAGTTGTCAGTTCAGGGATGTTGTCTCGAAGAAGATTGGTCCATATAGCACGACAAACTCTTTGTATTATATATGCAATAGTAGATTTTCCCCGTTTGAATTTGAAATGTAAATCAGTTATTGAATTTCCACTTCCTAGGTATCTGAAAAGAAAATAATTATTATAATATGCATTTATGAGATAGATAGATACCCGAAAAAAAAATACTGACATATTCAGACATCGATAGCAAATAACTTTCTCTATGTAACCAATTAATTCTGGAATCGCGAAAAAAATAGCAGCTGTTGCATACATTTTGATTCAGTAGGTATTGCTTTTTGTATGTAACAGCTGTTATATTTTCACGATTCCAGAGTCGGTCACATAGTGTTTGTTAACGATATCTGAATATGTCATTAAATTTTATCGAGAAATTCACTATGTATAAATTATTAAATCATGTTTACTATTGGTTTTGCAGGTAATGATTTAATAAAAAAATGGAGAAGTGTAAAAGATAATTACTTCAGATATTCAAAAAAATTAAAAGAAGCATCAAAATCGGGCTCGGGCGCTACGAAACTGAAGAAGTATCATTTATACAATCAACTCCTTTTTTTGAGAAAAGTGGAACAAAATGCCACCGAATCTAGCTTAGACTCGCCTAGAGAAATCAACAATGAATCTACGTCTACAAATGATGACATTACCACAGACAACACTCCGCGCTATGTTCCAGTCGCGCGCAAAAGGGCAATGCAAATGGATGAGTTTGAAAGAGAAGGACTAAAACTTCTCAAGGAGCCGGAAAATCGCCATATGTCCTTTTTCAGAGCTATATTGCCATCTATTCAAGAATTTTCCGACCGAGAAACTCTCCGTTTCCAAAGTAAAGTTATACAAATTATAGATGAAATGCGGTATGGACAAACATCATCATATGTGAGTGGCCCATCAACGTCTCACCAACCACCATATGGGTATCAAACAGCAAATTTTCAAAGTACATACATTTCTGATTTTAATAATTCAATTACATCTCCAGAAACATCTCAAGCAAGTGAAGAAACTGAATACGATTTTTCTAATTTGTAATTACTGGATGATATCTCTCTTAAATAATGTCTAAATTTAAAATTATGACAATTGCTGATTATTTGTGAGTTGATTACTCTCTTAAATAATGTCTAAATTTAAAATTATGACAATTGCTGATTATTTGTGAGTTGATTACTAATTAAACAAACCAAAAAAACTGTTATATTTTTATTACTTAAATATATTTATATAGTTACCTTAAAGTGATTCCCAGCATTTCTACTGGTTCCACTGGATTCCTCATATTAGTATAGTTTTTTCGTATGTGTGGTTCTAAGGACTTCAATAAACATTCGAAGCTGGATACACTCATTCTAAAAAAATTATAAAACTTCTTTTCGTCTAATAGCAACTCCCGATATTCAAAAAAAAAAAACTGTCCATCACGATTTCTTAATGAAATGAAAGGACTGATCCAGTACCGTCTTGTGATCTTGCGTCGATTTCGGCGGTGACGTAGTAATAGGAGCAATGCTAGACGTCTTTTCCGATCCATGATTTGCTATAGACTGACTGCGAATTTTTTTCAAAATACTTGCCGCAACTGTGCGTCGCCGCTGCGCCGACGGAACGTTGACTGCGTCATAGTAACGCTGCAGCGCCCGTGTGGCCGGCTATGCGTCAAAATATTTGCGTTGCGACGACGCAACGCAACGCAACGCGCCGTGTGGACACGCTCTCAGTCGTGTAAGAGCGAAGCCCCATTAGTACGTTGCGCTGCGTTGCGTCGTCGCAGCGTCGTCGCTGCGTCATATTTCATATATTTTTTATAACATGCCCCACTAGACCGTTGCGTCGTCGCGCGCGATGTTTCAACGGATCGACGGACAAGAGACGAAGCGGGAGGGAGGGTGATGCGCTGCGTTGTCGAAGCGCCGCTGCGACGACGGACAGTGAACCATTACCAGAGGAGGAAGCTAGACGAGCGTAACGACATTTTTTAACATCATGAGTGAACAGGAGATTGATATTGATTTTCTCATATCTTTGGTTCAAGAAAGACCCATTATATGGGATAAATCACACGAACACTACAGTGATAAATTTCTAATAATGGGCAGCTGTTTGTAAAATAATATTTCAAGATTACGAGGAATTTGAGGACCAAAAAAAGAACAAGATTGGTGAGTTGTTATTTATTATGATTAATAATTAAGTTATTCTACAACTTTTATAAGTTAATTTATATTTTTTCCAACTGCCATGGTAAAGCCCCTTCCGGACTCATGAAGTAATTAGCAAATTGATCTCTGATAAAATTTACGGCTAATGATTCTTCATTGACGTGGGGTCTCAATTGTGGGAACATACTTATTGCCATTTTGTCTTGTTGTCGTAAACCATCATGTTGTATAACAAAATTGTATAAAACACAACATGCTTTTACGATATTAATAGTTAAATCATATGCTGTATCAATTGGCCTATGTAAAATGCGCCATTTATTTGCCATAATCCCAAATGTACATTCCACGTGTCTACGAGCTCTGCTAAGGCGATAATTATAAACCCTTTGTTTCACGTTGAGATTTTGTCCGCCGTATGGGCGCATAACATGCTTACTTAAACCAAAAGCTTCATCAGCGACAAGTACGTATGGGATTGGTGGTTCGTTAATATGATCATTCCTAAGTGGTTGAGAAACAGGTAATGGTAATTCATTTCTCATTAAAATCTTGTAAAGCGTCGAATTTCTAAAAATAGTAGAATCACTTTCCTTTCCATATGCTCCCACGTCGACAAAAACAAACTTCTAATTTGAGTCAACAACCGCCAGCAAAACAATTGAAAAATAATTTTTGTAATTATAAAACAAAGAGCCACTTTTGTCCGGTTTTATCAAACGTATACGTTTCCCATCAATTGCCCCAAAGCAATGAGGAAAGTTGGCTTTGAGATCAAAATCTAATGCAATATTTTGTAGTGTTTCTACTGTAATCTCTTCTATGTACTGTGGTCGAAGATATTTCCACACAGCTTGACAAACTGACGAAATAGTTCTAGAAATTGTTGATCTTCCACGTTTAAATTTGAAATGCAAGTCGTTTATCCAATTTCCACTGCCCAAGTACCTGAACTAGAAACACAAAAATTAAACAGGGTGGCTCATTTAGATCTGCAATCATAGATTAATATTCTTTTTTTTTTTCTTTCTTTGCAGGTAACGAAATCGTGAAAAAATGGAGAAGCGTAAGGGACAACTTTTTTCGATATGTAAAAAAATTAAAAGAAAACAGTTCGTCTGGATCAGGGGCAAAATAATTAAAAAAATATCATTATTACAATCAGTTGCAATTTTTGTTGAAAATTGCCCAAAATAAAACTGACAGTAGCCTTGAAAACGTGCCTGATGAAACGGAACGAAACAAAAACACAACATCATCTTCTCCATCTCAAGAAATGTCCTCGTTACCCCCAGGACCTTCTCGCTACGTGCCTGCAAGCCGCAAGAGATCAAACCAAGCAATAGATGATTTCAAGGCGCAAACATTAGAAGCGTTGCATGAGACAGAAAACCGCCACTTATCGTTTTTCAAAGGAATTTTGCCTTCTTTGGACGGCTTTACGGAATTACAGACTTTGACATTCCAAAGCAAAGTTATAAATATCATTACCGAAATGCGGTTCGGGGAACAGACTCAATTAACACCATTGCAGTCACGCGGATATCAAACTGGGCAACAGTATCATGCAACACCATTGCAGTCACGCGGATATCAAACTGGACAACAGTATGGATATCACACTACACAAAATGCCCAGTCACCATCACCATCGGGGTATCGTACAGATGAATTCGACGCTTCCTTCTCAGCCAACACTACAGTTAATAATTTTACAGATGATAGTCAAGAAGAAGAATATAACTTTGCTTTGTTGACTAGTAGTAATACTTAAATTAAACAGATTTTAAAGATAATAAATGAATAACTGATGAACATTTTTTTTTAGCTTTAAGTTTATGTATTATTATTTAAACATATATATTTAATTATTATTATTTTTGAAATTTCTTACCTCAATATAATACCAATCATTTCAATTAGTTCTAAAGGGTTCTTGACTTTGGTATACTGCTTCTTTAAATATGGTTCTAAGATTTTAACCAAATTATTAAAGCTGGCCTCACTCATCCTAAAAAAATTGAAAAATTTCTTTTCATCTAACAACAACTCCCTATATTCCCGCATAAAAAACTGACCATCACTATTTCTTAATGCTATCAAAGGAGATATCCAGAATCTTCTATGGTTTCTACGTTTATTTCGGCGGTGGCGTAATAAAAGCAACAAAAGAACACACTTGTATTTATCCATTGCGAAGGCTGAACTGAGAAGCAGCAAGTGTTGCTGCGACGCTCTTGCGCTACGACATCGTGCGTCGTCGCAACGCAGGTGTGGCATACATTGCGCTGTTCCGTTACGACGATGCGACGCAACGCACTAATGGGGCTTCGCTCTAAGAGCCAGTCCACACGGCGCGTTGCGTCAGCGTTGCGTCGACGCAGCGCTACCACTGCGTTGTTTTACATACAAATAACCAAGGTGTTCACACGGCGCGCTGCGTCGTCGCAACGCACACATGACGGACAGCAGCCCCCGAGACGAAGCGGGAGGGGGTGTACTCGTGCGACGTCGGAGCGTCAGCGCTCAGTTGCTTGTGCGTTGACAGAGAGGATACACGGAAGCTCATTTCGTTTTACGTTTACGTTTTTGTATTTAGTTTTATTTGCAGGGTAATTAGTTTTATTTGCAGGGTAAAATGAATACCATTGAAGAAATTGACATAGATTACTTGATTACATTGATACAGGAAAGGGAAATTATATGGGACAAGTCAAACGTAGATTTTAAAAATAAAAATTTAAAAACAAAAGCCTGGGAAGACATATCAAAAGTTTTATTCCTGATTACGAGAATTTCACAGCTGAACGAAAAAATAAAGTTGGTGAGTTCACAGTACAGATATTTATGTTTTTTTTATTTAAGAGGGCTTTCAAGATTTTCTTGCACCGCCAATTCCGCGATCAGTACAAAATTAATATCTCGACACTCTAAAATTTTAAAACTTAGGGAATTTAGATTAGCGTGAGTACTATTTTATTACTTAGCTCAAAACTAACCTAGACTACGCTGAGTAGGTATAAAATATTATTTTTTTACTGATCGCGGAATTGGCGGTGCAAGAAAATCTTGAAAACCCTCATAATACAATTATACCTTATTTAGCTGCCAAGGCAGAGTTCCTCTAGTCATAAAATAGGTCGCATATTGCTGTCTTATGACATTCGGTGCTGTCTGTTCTTCATGTACGGGTTGTATTGGGAGAAATTCATCAACACTTATAGCAAATTTATCTCTTTGTCTAAAACCATCTCGATCAGCGACAAAATTGTGTAATACACAACATGCTTTTATAATGTCAGTAGCGAAGTCATAGGACACGTCTATCGGTCTGTGAAAAATGCGCCATTTGTTAGCCATAATCCCAAAAGCGCATTCGACATATCTTCTGGCTCTGCTTAGACGGTAATTGAAAACCTTTTGTTGTAAGTCGAGATTTTGACCGCCATATGGACGCATAATATGTTTGCTCAGTCCAAAAGCTTCGTCACCCACAAATACATACGGGGTTGGTATATTGCTACCAGAGAGTGGCTGGGGTTGAGGTAGTGGTAAGTTGTTGTTAATCATTAGCTCGTACAGTTTAGAATTTTGTAATATGGTTGAATCGCATTCTTTTCCGTATGCACCGATGTCGACAAATACGAATTTGTAATTTGAATCCACAATAGCTAGCAACACAATCGAAAAAAAGGCTTTATAATTAAAAAAAAGTGAGCCACTATTTGCAGGATTACACACGCGGATATGTTTGCCGTCGATGGCACCAACACATTGAGGAAAATTTGCCTTTACATCAAAACCCCTCGCTATTGTTTGGAAACTTTCAGTTGTCAGTTCAGGGATGTTGTCTCGAAGAAGATTGGTCCATATAGCACGACAAACTCTTTGTATTATATATGCAATAGTAGATTTTCCCCGTTTGAATTTGAAATGTAAATCAGTTATTGAATTTCCACTTCCTAGGTATCTGAAAAGAAAATAATTATTATAATATGCATTTATGAGATAGATAGATACCCGAAAAAAAATACTGACATATTCAGACATCGATAGCAAATAACTTTCTCTATGTAACCAATTAATTCTGGAATCGCGAAAAAAATAGCAGCTGTTGCATACATTTTGATTCAGTAGGTATTGCTTTTTGTATGTAACAGCTGTTATATTTTCACGATTCCAGAGTCGGTCACATAGTGTTTGTTAACGATATCTGAATATGTCATTAAATTTTATCGAGAAATTCACTATGTATAAATTATTAAATCATGTTTACTATTGGTTTTGCAGGTAATGATTTAATAAAAAAATGGAGAAGTGTAAAAGATAATTACTTCAGATATTCAAAAAAATTAAAAGAAGCATCAAAATCGGGCTCGGGCGCTACGAAACTGAAGAAGTATCATTTATACAATCAACTCCTTTTTTTGAGAAAAGTGGAACAAAATGCCACCGAATCTAGCTTAGACTCGCCTAGAGAAATCAACAATGAATCTACGTCTACAAATGATGACATTACCACAGACAACACTCCGCGCTATGTTCCAGTCGCGCGCAAAAGGGCAATGCAAATGGATGAGTTTGAAAGAGAAGGACTAAAACTTCTCAAGGAGCCGGAAAATCGCCATATGTCCTTTTTCAGAGCTATATTGCCATCTATTCAAGAATTTTCCGACCGAGAAACTCTCCGTTTCCAAAGTAAAGTTATACAAATTATAGATGAAATGCGGTATGGACAAACATCATCATATGTGAGTGGCCCATCAACGTCTCACCAACCACCATATGGGTATCAAACAGCAAATTTTCAAAGTACATACATTTCTGATTTTAATAATTCAATTACATCTCCAGAAACATCTCAAGCAAGTGAAGAAACTGAATACGATTTTTCTAATTTGTAATTACTGGATGATATCTCTCTTAAATAATGTCTAAATTTAAAATTATGACAATTGCTGATTATTTGTGAGTTGATTACTCTCTTAAATAATGTCTAAATTTAAAATTATGACAATTGCTGATTATTTGTGAGTTGATTACTAATTAAACAAACCAAAAAAACTGTTATATTTTTATTACTTAAATATATTTATATAGTTACCTTAAAGTGATTCCCAGCATTTCTACTGGTTCCACTGGATTCCTCATATTAGTATAGTTTTTCGTATGTGTGGTTCTAAGGACTTCAATAAACATTCGAAGCTGGATACACTCATTCTAAAAAAATTATAAAACTTCTTTTCGTCTAATAGCAACTCCCGATATTCAAAAAAAAAAACTGTCCATCACGATTTCTTAATGAAATGAAAGGACTGATCCAGTACCGTCTTGTGATCTTGCGTCGATTTCGGCGGTGACGTAGTAATAGGAGCAATGCTAGACGTCTTTTCCGATCCATGATTTGCTATAGACTGACTGCGAATTTTTTTCAAAATACTTGCCGCAACTGTGCGTCGCCGCTGCGCCGACGGAACGTTGACTGCGTCATAGTAACGCTGCAGCGCCCGTGTGGCCGGCTATGCGTCAAAATATTTGCGTTGCGACGACGCAACGCAACGCAACGCGCCGTGTGGACACGCTCTAACGTGTGAGTAGCGCGGTGCGGCGCCAATACTACGTGAGTATTAGAAAGTTATATGTAATATTAGGTTAAAATTTATGACCTAGGTTCAAATTGACAAATTTTGCTTTTAAAATAAGTCTCTGTCCATAAATTGCTGGTTAGTTTAATTTATCGTTATGCTTAGGTATTGTGGCAAATAAAGTCAATGTTTATTTTTGCATAGTTATTAAAATATGATAGTATAAAATATTATAATGTTATAATATAATAGTTTATACTGTCAATAATTATTTTATACATAATATCTAATATTTTATTTTATACAGATTTTGACCATACTCTTGGCTTATTTTAGACCTATCAAATCAAGTAAAAATTTACCTAATTAAATCCCTTAATTAAAAATAACTTCCTGTTAATTTTCAATAAGTTTAATTTAAAACATAATTTTATTGTTTACTAAACATACTGAAATATAAGATCAAAGTATTACCTACCTATTTATTTTGTCTTAAATTAGACAAACTTACTATGATCTTCTTTTCGTAGCGTGGTTTGACAGACTGGTAACTGGTAATCTCACCTAACACTGGTGTCAGAATTTGCAACTTTGCTTTATCAAACGATGTTTTAGTAATTACTGATAAATAAATACTTCTGTTCAGACAATGGCTACTAGAAAAGACAAGATAATTAAGTACTACTCCGAAACTCCAACAAACTTTACTACAAAAAGTGATGTAACAAAACTATTTTTACGGAAGTTAGATCATGAAGAATTCCAAGTCATATTTGATTATAAAAACGAGTACCTAAGTTCTTTTCGAGACGTACAAATGTTTGGAATAGAGAAATTGACTTCTTGTTTAAAAAAGAAAAACTTACAGAAAGAAAACTGTATGTCGTTTTTAGGCAATAAAGTAGAACGATCAAAAAAGGAACGTGTACGAAATACTGGTGATATAATTTCTGATAATTTCAAAATGATGTTGCGGGATTGGAATATCCAGGACAAGCAATCGCATTGCTTTATTAAAGATGGTGATCAAATATGGCCAGAGCAATGCATTTGGCACACATCCCTGAATATGTAATGAAGAGAGGAGATATTGCCCTTACCAGATTTAAATTTTTAGAATTGACGAAAAATATCGAAAATTGGGACAACGTCGTCTTTTTAGATGAGACATGGCTGAACGTCAATCACACCGTCAGTAAAATGTCGACAGATGACATTGCTCACGCCTCCACAAAGGTACCAGAAGATAAAGATGAGAGATTAATAATTTGCCACGCGGGAAATTCGAAGGGGATTATATCGAATTCTCTTCTAGCTTACAATTCAAAAAAGACTAACGAATATCACAAGAAGATGAACGCAGAAAAATTTGAAAAATAGCTTTTGACTTTACTTAATAATCTTAAAGAACCTAGTATAATAATAATGGACAACGCAAAGTACCATTCTCAGCAAGTGAATAAAGCACCAACGTCATAAAACAATAAAGCAACTTTAGTGGCATGGTTGAACAATAATAACGTGGTCGCCGACATGACAATGGTCAAATAAAAATTAATAAAACTAGTCAAAGAACATAAACCACTGGCACCCACATATTATATATATATATATATATATATATATATATATAATATATATATATATATATATATATATATATATATATATATATTAAAGGTAAGTTTAACATTAACCTCTCTCTCTCTCTCTCCCTTACTCAAGAAAATGTATTTGCTACAAAAAATAACACCGCTCCGCCATTTACGACGAACAAAATGTTGACGTTAGACCCTGCATACGAACACGTCACTGGTGAAAACTGGGCGAAAGTCGTAGAAAATGCGAAAATAACAATATTAAAAGACTGGGAGCGGTACATTGCAATAGACCGATTGAAAGACCAACTAATAATACATGTTGGTGATTGCTTTTCAAGTGATTCTGATAATGCTGATGACTTTTCAGAAACTGAATAAACAATTTAGTATTTTTAATTCTGTTTTATTTTACCATGTAGGTACTTTACCATGTAATGCCTTTATGAACAATAAAGTTTTAATATAATATACATCATCATCATCATAATATTCAGCCCTTTTTTAACGTCCCACTACTGGCACAGGCCTCCCTTCAATACGAAGGGGATCAGGCCATAGTCCACCACGCTGGCTAAGTGCGGGTTGGCAGACTTCACATGTCTTTCGAAAACTTGCTAGGTTCTCTCAGACATGCAGCTTTCCTCACGATATTTTTCCTTCACCGTAAGGCAAGTGATAATCATGTTAGACCCGGGATTCGAACCCGCTTCACTCGGTTTCCCAAGCGAACGCATTACCACTGGGCTACCACTGCCTTTTATAAATCCCTTTTTAAAGTGAAATTACCTTCTTCTTTTAAAGTCTTTTTATATTATATTATTCTTTTTAAAATTAATTATATTTGAAGTATCAACGTTTATCACTATGGAAAAAGGTGAGAAATCGAAGCGTAATCAGCAGTGTCTTCAAATCTCATCTGAGAATTTACAACAAGGAAGGCCTCGTGCCAGTTCATCTCGCAGCGTTACGCAACAACAGCTCAACGGAGGCAAGTTTACACCTTTGTTTAATCCACCCGATCTCACGGCACAGCCTTGGTATCCCTTGACATTGTCTTGGGTTAACAAGCCGAAGTCTGTTACCTTTGAAAGCTTATCACGATCTTTCACGCGCAACTCGACCCTCAAAAGACTGGGTTGAACGAGAATTCGTTTAATAGCAACAATAAGGGTGCATTCCATATGCAATTCCGTTTCAGGCGGTTTTCCGTTTGAAATCTTTCCGGTAGGGCTATCTCCCTTTCAGTTTACGACGATTTGGAGCAGAACAACACCGATAAGGATCAACTTGGTTGTTGGACTGAATGCGGTGGGCCATCGTGCTTCCCGCTAAAGGATTCACATATAATATACATAACTGATTAATATTTAAAGTGTTGTTGAGCAATTCTTAAAATAATGCTGAATGATTATTGTAGTGTTGTCTCATAAATTGACTTAATTTTTTTAAATGGTAGAAAAATATTATGTTCAAGATAATAATTAAATAAATAAAATCACTGAATTACTGTTTACATTCCTGCTTTCATTCTTATGACAAATTGATAATTTATGAAAAAAAAAAAACAAAAAAAGATAAACTATTGAGTGTGCAAATGTATGGAGAGTGGTGTGTCCCATTTAGCAGTGTAGACTTTCCATAAGTTATTTTTTAAATATTATGGGCTGGCATTTAATTTTTTGGTGCTATTTTACGCTGTTACTACCAATTTATCACTCGAATATACAATTTTACGAAAAACAATGCATATTTTAAAAATAAATATATTTTATAACATGTCTTTAAAAAGTTCCTTTTGCGTTTTCTTATTTTGTTACGTGGTTTATGGAAAATATTTAAAAAGTTAGTAGATTATGGTTTTCTGTGCACTGGCAACATTTGAGAAGAACGAAAAGCTAAAAGTAGCATTGCTGCCACTTGTCAAATGTTTCTTTCAATAAAGATGCAAATTATTTTACTAAATGTTGTTAATTAACCTTTTTATGATGAGATGAGATTTTGGATGAGATTTTGTTTATTTATTTTTTACTTAAACGTAGTTAGGTATTTACTAAAAACCATCGTTATTAGCCAGCTTTAAATGTAAAAATAATTGTTTGCAGTAAATTTAAGAATGCCATTAACAAACGCAGAAAAGCAGAGACGCTATAGAGAGCGCCTTAAACAAGATCCAGAAAAATTTGAAAACTACAGCAAGAAAAATTTAGAGAGAATTAAATCTAAATATAAAAAAGTTAGTGAATTTAAAAGTCGAAAAGTTTTTTTTGAGAGATGATATTACGAGAGCTGCAGCAGGGAAAAGAGAATGCGTAACCAAAAATAAATGCAAAAAACAAATTAAATATCTAAATAATACATTAAAAAATTTATATAAGAGTTTTAAAAAGGAAGGTGGATCCGTTTCTTTTGCTACTTTCTGTAGATTTAAACCTTTTTACAAACTTTCTCCATCAATAAACAAAAAAGAAAAGTGTTTATGCATAAAACACAGCAATTTTGATTTCAAATGTGTAGCACTCAGACGGCGCAACATCATTTTATATCCCAATTCCTACGAACTGATAAAGGACAATGTGTGCAACATAAAGAATTGTAACTGCATATATGGCAAATATTTACAGTGCAAATGTAAAAAAAATAATTATAATATAGAAGACCCAGAGATGACAATAGAATGGAAAATGTGGGAGACTGTTCAGCATACTTACAAAAAGAAGACAGCTAATGACAAAAATATATCTATGTTAACGAAAAAAACTACAAAAACGAATAAAACTGGATCTGTTCAACTTTTAGTTGACGCTTTGAAAGCAGATATTCCTAAATTTAAAACACATGTCTTTAATTTTTTGCATCAAAATGATGAATATAAAAATTGCAAAGAACATTTAGATGAAAATGAAGCTGCCATACGTTGCGACTTTTCGGAAAACTACGTGGTGTGGCAAGCACTAGCCTTGGATTGTTTTTTTTTTAATGTTTTTGGTAAGGATGATCTATAGCATTCAACATGCGGGTTGCAGTCGCAATCCCGCAGGCGGCGCCACTCGCCCGAATTCTGATTGGCGCGTTTGTACCGACACGCGCGGCTCATATGATATATAAGGCCCGCACTGACACGGCGGGCACTTTTTCTTCTCCTGACTCCTATTATATTATTACATATTAACTTTTTCTCCCGACTCATATTGCGCTCATAACGCATACTTATCCACGGTAAAGTGCTAGTGAGCTGTCAAGATGGCCACCAAAAAGATCAGCGAGCTGCACCAGGTAAGCGACTTGCTTTTATCCCGCATAGTTGTAAGCTATTACGTCATCCGCCAGATACGTTTTTAAGGTTTTTTTAAGGACAGTGTTGGGTCCACGCGTCTCCACGCGCTGGACTGTAATTTTTGTTCCCACAGCGCAAAGAGGGCACGGCTATTTACACGCCTGCTACTCCATCTTATGGTCCAACGACGCACTATGGGAAAGCCCCATACAAAGCCGTCTCAAACCCGTTTCACGAGAAAGTCGTTGTTATGAAATAAAAATAATAAATTAATATAGTCTAATAAATAAGCTTTCTTTATCTTATTTTATTTTTATTTATTTTTTGTTATAATGTTTATAAATAGGCTTCAAAGCTATTCTCGGCGCGGCGAACCTTGATCCCTATGACAGTTCGTGTTAGTGATGGGTCGTGTCTTTGGTCGTGTCGATAATTTTTTTTTTAGATATAGGCGTGGCTTGCATTCAGCCACGTTGGTAAACATGTTTTAAAAAATATTATAATGTGCATTTTTAATGTCCATTATGTTGTTGTTGTATTAGCCCAAGCGCCGGGGAGTTTTTTTTGCAATGTATTAGACCTGGTATATTTTTTTTGGAATATGTTCAGGGGTGTCCCCTGAATGTAAATCCAAGTTGGCGCGGCGGTGCCGGGCCTGCGTCAGCCGCCATCTTGGAAAACGCGTTTTATCGAATCTCTCGCGAACCGCGCATCGTACAACAAAAATTGTTCAGATTATTATTGTAGATTATAATATTTGCCATCTTTTTTACTTGAAACTTTTTTTTGTTTAACGCAAAGGTTGTTAATTATAGCGCCCCAAAGTTTTCTCAATATGGATTTTGCTAAATATTTAGTTAATGGTCAATGATAAATTAAGAATAGTGGTAACTAAATCGTAGAACATAAAATTTCCTATAAATTTCATTGGAAACTTTTTCCCGTAGCGTTTATAGTGTAGAAGCTATTACGCTTAATAGTTTTTTCTGGTTTTGATAGTTTTGACCACCTTACTTGATAAAATATGGTCACTGACATTCAAGATGTTTACCGCCTGAAAACTAAAAAGGAATCAAACAACCACATAGTCGTGAATTTTTACTACGACTTCATGCAAAGACGGCTTCATTAAACAATGCAGGAACTTCAACAAAGCCCATAAGGACAATAAATTAAACACCACTCACCTGAATGTGGCTGGACCCTCTCACCCAATCTACATTGATGAATCGCTGACAAATCTGGGGAGGAAGCTATCGTTCCTTGCAAGACAATTCGTAAGAGACAACCACTACCACAGCACTTGGACCTCATATGGAAAAATATTTATTAGAAAATCGCAAGAATCACCGGCTATTCGAATTGATTGCGAAAAGGACCTGAAACAGCTCATCGCAAGCTCCAAGTGACTAGATTCAGCTGTTCTGTTGCTCAATTTAATTTCAAAATTGTTTGTAAACCTACTTATAGATATAGTCAATCAGACACAAATCACTACACTTACACTCTTAATACTCATACAAACTAAATACACACACTACTCAGACAACACTCTTATTACATACCACTCACAAAAAATAACACACACACACACAACACCAACTACCCAAAGGACAAGCATACACATTAGAGACAACCTACCAACTTATTCTGCGTTATAGACACACACACCCACACTATAAAAGCTGTACCTACCTCTACCCTCCTGCATCCTATTTTACCCCATATAATTATCATCTTCTAAAATCCTTGTTCCTGGCAAATTCGATCACTTAATCGCAATAAACAATGAACTAGATGATTTTTCGATTGCCCAATCCTCTACTTGTGAAATTGAGCAGTGTCCTACCCTAATAAAAAAACCTAACTCAAGTCTGAAGATCATACATCAGAATATTCGTAGCTTCGTAGCATTAATCATAACTTCCTAAGTTTACAAACGCTGCTCAACAGATCTACGACAGATTGGGATGTAATTGTTGCTACAGAATGCTGGCTGAGACACGCACCGTATAATCCTTCGATTGATGGATATAGTTGTGCTCGTACTGAAAATAATCAAACACAAAATGAAGGTATTGTGGTTTATTTCAAAAATAACATGAGAGTAACGATTTTAGAACCTCTTCTCACAAACGCTAATTGCCTTACCCTAAAAACTGATGCTGATACAATAATTATTGCGATTTACAGACCTCCGGGTTATAAAGATGTAGATACATTTATTAACTCTCTAAATGGCGTTCTGTCCGACTTAAACTACCAAAATATAATTATGATAGGCGATATTAACATTGATATAACCCCAAACAGCACTGATCCCTACTCTAATAACTATTTAAATTTACTAGCCTCTCATGCTATCTTACCTGCACATCTACTACCTACGCACCACAAAACCTGTCTTGACCACGTCCTTGCGAAAACTAAGTACCCGGCTTTCTGTTACGTAGCTGAGACATCTATTACTGACCATGACTCTGTGATATTCATACTTGAGTTACAAGATTACACACCACCTAAAACGACACTGGACAAGATCGATTATGACACACTAGACAAAGACATGAAAAAAAAAAATTTGAACCCGATTTTGGAAACTACGGACGCAAATATAGCTACTACTTTACTGATTACTCAACTTAATAACCTTATTGAATCCAACACTAAAGCTATAACCGTACCAAATCGTAAGAGGATTAAAAAACCTTGGATTACATTAGGACTTTTGAGATGTATGAAAAATCGAGATAGACTACACCAAAAACTAAAAAGAGACCCGAACAATGAAATAATTAAAACAACATACAAAAGGTACAGGAATTTCTGTAATTGGTTATTAAAAAAACTAAAAAGAGATCACGACAAAAACAAACTCAAATTAGCAGCTAAGACGAGTAATAAGTCGCTCTGGGATACCATCAAGCAAATAACTAATTCTAATAAAAGTAGCAATCCTGCCCTTGATTTGCCAATGAAGTCAACACTTTCTTCGTCAACATAGGGCAAAACCTTCTAGAAAGTAGACGCAATAGCTCCTGCTGTAAAACACCTAATATACCTTCTAATAATTCCTCCTTTGTGCTTATGCCTACTGACGAACTCGAAATTATAACATGTATCATGAATCTAAAAAAAGTCAACTCTTCTGGTCGTGACAAAATTTCAGGCTTCTTCCTAAAGAGATATGTGCAAATTCTAGCTTCCCCTTTAACACATGTATTCAACTTGATGTTTCACTCCGGAGTATTTCCGTCGGAGTTAAAACTTGCCGAGGTCATCCCTATCCACAAGAGTGGGTACAGGAGCTGTGTCAATAATTATTAGTGTCCGACCGAAGCTTCGGCTTCGGCTTCGGCTTCGGCCACCTTCGGCCAAAAAATCCACCTTCGGCGAAACATTCGGCTTCGGCCCAAAACCCGGCCGAAGCCGAAGGTTTCGCCGAAGGTCCGAGCGACCGTTGAGATTGAACGAACTGTTACGAAAGTCATGAGGCGGCGGGGAGTCACTGTCAAAATATCACATTGCATGCATCAAAACAAGTTCGTACGTGTATTTAAACGAGTGTTTTTGAGAGAGAAGGTTAAGGACAAATATGCTTAGTAAAATAGAATATTATATTATTCTTATAACTTGTTGTTTGCAAAACAGTCATTACCTCATTAGTTCTATTGTTATTGCTACATTTATTTTGAAATTTCTAATATTTTCTAAACTGTGCATTTAATTGACCAACATTTAATTATTTACTAAGAAGTTAGTGTTTGTTTATTTTATTTATTAGTCTAGTTTTGGTCTAGTCGAGTAAAACAAAGACTGATTGGTCTAATTGTAATTTGTGAATTACATAATAAAGAAATGATTATTTTTTACCAGTAGGTAAATCACAAAATCACAAACTTTTATTTATCTCTAAACCAACCATCTCTATGATATATCATCAACTTCTATATGAGACAGTCAATATAAACCTTCAATATTGAGGTTATTTGAGGTATTGATACAAAATTAATTACTGAGTGCTGAGAGAATATAAACCTTCGGCTTCGGCTTCGGCTTCGGCCGAAGGTTGTGGCGATAGCCGATTAATCGGCTTCGGCTTCGGCTTCGGCCAAAAATAGACCTTCGGTCGGACACTAATAATTATAGACCCATTTCGTTACTACAGTCCCTATCCAAAATAGCTGAAAAATTGATAAATAAACGCCTAGTTCACTATTTAGAATCATTAAATTTACTATCACACTCACAATTTGGATTTAGAAGTGGTACCTCCACCAGTGATGCCGTTCATGAACTAACAGATTACATAGTTACCAAACTTGACAATAATAAGAAAGTAATTCCAATATTTTTAGATTTATGTAAGGCTTTCGACACAGTTTCTGTCCCCCTCCTACTGAATAAGCTAGAAAAGTTGGGTATTCGCAATAACCAGCATAGACTATTTGCTGAATATCTATCAGATAGGAAACAGCGAGTTAAAATTGGTGACGTCACAAGTATGGACCTACCCATAACCTGCGGCGTTCCGCAGGGCAGTGTGCTAGGCCCCACGCTGTTCCTTGCATTCATAAACGACTTGTGTAACCTAAAATTTACAAATGGGAAAATAGTAACGTTTGCAGATGATACCGCGCTTATTTTTGATGGCGATACTTGGGAGCAGGCCTATAACAATGCACAAAAGGGTTTTAATATGGTTTGTTCCTGGCTCCTTGATAACTCCCTAATACTTAATGTAGAAAAAACTAAATTTATACCATTTTCGATTAAAACTACACCCACCTCTATCCATGACAATTTCTCTATAAAAGCTCACTTTTGCTTAAATACCCCCTCCTGTACTTGCAAACCATTAAACTCGACCTCCAGCATTAAGTATCTAGGTGTCATAATAAATAGCTCGCTTAGTTTCAACTCCCATATTGACCTTCTCTCATCTAGAACACGTAAACTTATTTACATATTCAAAAATCTGCGTGACGTTTCAGATTTAAACGTCATTAAACTGGTATATCTCGCCCTGTGTCAGTCCATATTAAGTTACTGTATAACAGTATGGGAGGGAACTTGCAAAACAAGACTATTAAAATTAGAAAGAGCTCAAAGGGCCGTTATCAATGTAAGCATGTTCCTACCATACCTTTCCCTACAAAAGATTTGTATTCAACTTTTGATGTTCTTACCATTCGACAACTTTTCATTCTAAACACCATACTTAAAAAACAGTCTACACTTCCATATGACCCTGACAGCATTGCTAATAAACGTCTAAAATACAAAGTTTGCCACTCTGACAACATTCATTCAACACACTTCGCAAAAAGATTCTTTGGATTTTTGGGAGACTATCTTTATAACAAAATAAATAAAATAATTAACATATATCCGTTGGCAAAGTCAAAATGTAAAAGAACTACTACTACATGGTTAAAATCCCTAGACTACGATGAAACAGAGAGTGTTATGACAATTGCTTCCTAACCACTACTTTTTCTTTAGTGTCCTCCGCACATTATGGTATACACACACTCATACACACATTCACACACACACACACGCAAACACACACACACACACACACACACACACACACACACACACACACACGCACACACACACGCACACACACACACACACGCGCACACACGCGCACACACGCGCACACACGCGCACACACGCGCGCACACGCGCGCACACGCGCACACACGCGCACACACGCGCACACACGCGCACACACGCGCACACACGCGCACACACGCGCACACACGCGCACACACGCGCACACACGCGCACACACGCGCACACACGCGCACACACGCGCACACACGCGCACACACGCGCACACACGCGCACACACGCGCACACACGCACACACACGCACACACACACACACACACACACACACACACACACACACACACACACACACACACACACACACACACACACACACTACACACACACGACATAATACATACATACATATAGATAAAATATTATTCTTGTATAGAAGTTAAATACCTACTTATACCTAAAGCTTTTGTGAAACTCAACGGTCCAGTGTAGGAGAGGCTGGTAATCTGTCATACAGGTCTCCTAGTACAGACGCCAGTCTCTCACATAGTTATTAATGCTAAACTAAGCTTAATATTCTTTATAATATTCTTCATTGTAGTAACTGTGTGAGAGAACAACAATAAACTTTATTATTATTATTATTACTTATCTATTAGGGTCGAATTAAAAACAGGTTGGTTATGGGAAGAGTGCAAATTATTATTTTCTTATCTTTTTGCACATAGCACTATTTCATTGGCCTATAAAAGGAAGGCGAGCCCTGAAAAATTCACAGTTGTTGGTCAGACAGTCAGTTGCCCTAAAAAGCAGTTAATACCTATTTTCAAATATTCCCAAAAGTTAACTGATTTGAAAAATGGGTGAATTTGTTTGTAGCAAGCGAGAGTTGTGTAATTTGTTGATAAATGGGAATAACATAGAAGACTACTTACAAGAAAATTTCAATTTGTCACCAGAGGATATGGCTACTGTGGTCTCTTACATTCAAAGAAACTTGGTATCTAAATGTAACGAACGCTGGAGAAATGCATTTTGGATAAAAGAACGCTTTGAAAGTAAGAACGTCAATTGGTTAGATGGCCAATTTCGTGTTCCACTAGAGTGTCGAGTCACGGTTAATGACCCTAATACGTCTGGAAGTAGTGGTAGCAGACCTTCGAAACCATACGAAGCATCTTCAGAAAAAACAAAGAAACGAAAAAACATGGAATTAATACAAGAGTACGGATTGGACCGTGTGCTCAATGCATATGCTCAGGAGTTACGGTCTATGGGTGAGACGGAAGAGGCCACAATCGTTAATATTATACGAACTGCATCAAAAAATGATAAGAAAAAAATTTCTTAAATACATTACTGAGAACTCTGAAGACGTTAGACCTTTATTGACTTAGATCTTAACAAAGAACAGTATGGGAAACTTCGATTTTGTTTGGCGGACAAAAACTTCTCAGTGTTTCCTTCTTATTCAACTTTAGTCGAAGCGAAGAAGATGTGTTACCCACCAGATTCGAGCATAACCATTACTTACATAAGTGCAAAAGTCAATCTGCAGGACTTGTTGGATCATACTGTGGCACGTATATGATTCAGTTTACAAAAACAGTTTAAGAAAGTTGAAACTATTCTGTAAATGGGGTTGTGATGGATCATCAGGACAGAGTGAATACAAGCAAGTTTTGCCCGAAGAAAGCGATTTAATGTCAGATGCAAACCTTTTTATTGCTTCACTTGTACCCATTACACTCATAGATGAGACAACTAATACTGTTGTTTGGAAGAATGAAACTTGCTCATCTGTAAGATATTGCAGACCTATATTGATAGATTTTGCCAAAGAAACTCCTGAAAAAACCGCGTCTGTTGTGGTTGATATCAACAATCAAAAACAAAATCTGTCTCCCTCCCTGATAAATAAGAATGGTGAGGTAATCGAAATCACTCATGACCAGAACATGAAAACACTCATGAATCAGAACTCATGACCTATTTTTAACCATGATGGATGGTAAAGTGGCACAAGTTTTAACTGAGACTCGTTCGAGCGCTTCTTGTACAGTTTGTGGTACTACTCCTCGGCAAATGAATAACTTAGAGGCAGCTAGGACACGAGATGTGAACGAAAGTTCATTTCAATACGGACTGTCAACACCTACATGCTTGGATTAGGAGTGTGGAGATGATCTCACACATTTCTTATAACTTGTCTTTTGAAAAGTGGTCAGCTACTACACCTGAAAATAAAAAGAACAAAAACGAAAAGAAAAAACTGGTACAAAAGCGGTTTAGGGAGGAAATGGGACTGCATGTCGATAAACCTCGACAAGGCACTGGAAATAGTAATGACGGAAACACAGCTCAGAGATTTTTTCAGAATGACTCTTGCTCTGCAGACATTACAAGTGTAGACGTAGAATTTATAAAACGAATGTACATAGTACTACAAACTATGTCATCTGGAATGGCTATTAATTCAAAAAAGTTCTGTGAATACGCATATAGTACAGCCCAACTGTTCGTAAATATTTATAATTGGTATTATATGCCTTCGTCCGTGCATAAAATACTTATTCACGGAGAAAAAATCATTGAGTACTATGCTATTTTACCTATCAGACCATTGTCCGAAGACGCGCAAGAATCCCTAAATAAGGATTACAAAAAGTTTAGACTTCATCATTCTAGAAAGTGTTCAAGAGTGGCTACCAATGAAGACGTGTTCCATACCTTATTGTACACTTCTGATCCATACATATCAAGTTTGAGAAACACCTCAGAAACAATATCGAAAGAACTTTTAGATGAAGCCAAGGCCCTTCTTGCTATCAACGAAAATCTGTAGGAGCTTCCTGAATTATTAATTATTACTCCATTTTATGTAAATTACAAAAAAAAAGACAAATTCTGTTTATTTTTCAATATTAATGAATGAATATGATATGAATGCATGTATGTTTTTAAGTTTTATTTCTTAAATTAATTAACAAACAGAATTTTCAAAATCAAAATTATTTCCATTAAACTTTGTACATACAAGTATATGTGTGCAAAATTACAGCTCATTTAGTTTTGAAACAACTGAGATACGGAGTTTTGAGACGAAACATACGCGATTTTCCCATAATGCGACGTATGTGCAAGATGAGTACTGAAGTACAATCAATGCATTTTGACGCCTCCAAAATACAAGTAACATTGCATACCGGTGTCATATATTGCAAAGAGACAAAGCAATCATTTTGTACAGTTTCACCAAGCAATGTTCATCAACCAGAAGCTATATGGGCTCATTTAATACAATACTCGAAGTAACCAAAACACTTATACCTAACCTTAAAAAACTATATATTTTTTCTGATAGACCAAGTTCTCAATATAAGCAAAAAAAGAACTTTTACCTTATCAAATATTATGCCGTTTTATACAATATTGATATATCATGGTCCTTTTTTGAAAGCGGTCACAGAAAAGGCGTGGCCGATGCCATAGGCGGTGTTGTCAAAAGAGCCTTAGACCGTGAAGTATTCTATGGTAAAGATATTCAAAATGCCTCCGACGTCTACTCGTCTTTAGAACAGACTGTACTTTCAGTAAAATGTATTTACATCAGTGAAAATGAAATTGATGAAGTTCGCAAATTAATACCAACTTCTCTGAAAGCTGTTCCAGGTACTATGAGTATCCATGAGGTTATAGCCATGAAAATAATGATAAATTAATTTATCATTGTCCATTAACTTGTTTTTGTATTGGTTTTATTTGCAATTGTTTTGATATGAAAACGCACCAATTCGAAACAGTTTTTAATGAGAAGCCAACGGATCCTTCAACGCCTGCTAACACCGATCTTTCATGTTACGATGACTTGTTTCCTGTTTTTTTTTTGACAGTACGGATTTATTATTAGATGAAAATGTAGCTTTAAATGAAGAAATTGAGTGCGTATCTATCGACGAAAATTTTAACAATCAAGTTATAGATATGAAACAACATATTGAAGATAATGTAGCCACAAAAATAACTGTTGTTAATGAAGAAATTGACAGCGTACTTACGAAAATATATAATATAATAAATATATAATATATTCGGTATTATGTTCTATGTCTATAACAGTCAAGTTATAGACATAGAACATAATGCCGAACCTAATGAAACCACAGAAATAACTGTAATGAAGATATTGAATCGATTAAGGTAAATATTAACAGTCAAGTTTTAGGTATAAAACACTGAACAAAATTTCATTACAAATAGTGTAGATATATCTGACATTACACACATTGACAAAAAAAATTAAAGTGCGTTTCACAAAAGAGTTCCCTTCTATTTTAAGTGTTGGTAGCACTGGTTGTCTTATTGTGTCAATACTGTCAGTGCTCAGAGCTCTCGAGGTTTTTAATTTGTTTTAGTGTGATTTACTTTTCAATCATGCCTAAGACATTAAGAAGTGGTGAAAGAGAATTGGTTCTCAAAGTTAAAAAGTTTTGTGAACGTGAAAAAGCTAATAAAGCTCCTCTTATTCCATTTCAAAATTTTGGCAGTCGGGTAGCGGCAATGACAGGTTAGTAAAATGGTGTTGCCATAAGCAGATGTTAGTCCCGAAAATATGTAATTATATTATATGTAAAAATAATTATTTAATAAGTAATACTTAGTTTACTACTAAGTATTATTTTAATAATTTCCTTACATTGGAAATGATGCATTAGGTCTGAACGTTATTTTATTTTATTTTTGGTATATCAGAAAAGACGGTGACAAAAATAAGTCAAGAAGGTGCAATTGCCGCAAGTACATCCACGAAAATTTCAACTCCGGGAAAATCACGCCCACACGAAAAGAGAGTTAAATTGGATGACTTTGACCTATGTGTTATACGTCATAAAGTTCATGAATTTTATGCTGTTCGAAAAGAAGTTCCAAACCTGACAAAACTATTGAATGATTTGAAGGTCGATATCAATTTCAATGGAAGCCGCACAAGTCTGTGGAGAATCATGCGATCAATTGGTTTTCGCTTTCAAAATTGCACAAGCAAGAGAAAAATTTTAATGGAGAGGCCAGACATAATAGCTTGGCGAGCTAAATATCTAACACAGATGCGAGTGAATCGTAGTGCTGCTGCTCCTCGACCTGTAATTTACCTGGACGAAACTTACATCCATGCTTCGTACGGTGCAAACCAAATGCTGGAAAAGTGAAGATGAAGACGGAGTTCTGTCTTCCGATGCAAAGGGAGCTCGCTGGATAATAGTGCATGCTAGATGGGAAAATGGTTTCGTGCCCAACGCTAGATTGATTTTTAAGTCACAAACAAATTACGGTGATTACCACAATGATATGAACCAAACATATTTCATGAAGTGGTTGAAAGAAAATTTTGTACCTAATCTCCCTCCGCAAAGTTTAGTAGTAATTGATAACGCGCCGTATCATAGCGTCAAAACTAACAAGTCGCCAACAATGGCAAATAGTAAAGCGGAAATGCAACAGTGGATTACCAATCAGTGATGCCAACTTGGGGGTTTTCCCCCTAAATTTAGGGGAAATAATTTAAAACAGGGTTTTTTTTCGGGGAGAATTTCTTCTAGGGAATTTTTTAGGGGGAAAGTAAATAAACTTTTTATGACTCAGAATTTTTATCATCAAACTCATGTCAAATCAAGACCTATGCAAATCTTTGTTCCCCGCGGTCTCCAACTTACTTAATGGCCTAGACAGTCGCATCCCAAGAAAATAAGAAACCTATTTTTTTGTTCTTTCTTTTAAAAATATAAAAAAAAAAATTCACAATTTTTTCACGTTCGAGTTTAGGGTATTTTGGTTTGAATTTAGGGGATTTTAAAATAGACTTGGGGGAAAAAATTTCGACGAGTTGGCATCACTGTTACCAATAAGGGACTTGCATATTTGCCAAACATGCTTAAATGTGAACTTTATGAATTTATTAAAGAGCACAAAGAAGAACCTATTTATGAAGTGGATTCCTATTTAACATTACATGACCACAAATCGTTAAGGTTACCGCCTTACCACTGCGAACTTAACCCGATCGAAATTATTTGGAGTGTCATGAAGAAACGGGTGGCGAAAAAAATTTGGGGCAAGAATCAAAAAATATTGTTCACCTGACGGAAGAAGCTTTTGATGGCATCACACCTGACATATAGAAGAAAGAATGTGATCACGTCAGAGCTATTGAAGAAAAATATTATGTCAATGATTTAGAATTAGATAATTTCATTATTGAAGTAAGAGACAGTGAAACGTCTTCAGACAGTGATTGTGATAGTATAATTTCAGGTTTAACTCCTATTGAAATGGACCATGCGTATTAAAATAAATTCCATGTTTTCATGTTTTAATACTGGCTAAATTACATTGAATAAAAATCAGTGTTGTTTTATTATTGTTTTAGTTTTTTAAATAACTAAGAACATTTTAGCGTAAATAAATATAGCAAACCAATTAATATTTAATCAAGTTTTAAGAGTAAAATACCTTATCTAAAAGCAACCTTCCCTCTTGCCTACGTAGATCGGTATGTAGATAGCTTAAACATTTATAACACCAGAACAACATATTTATCAAAAATCAGGAAATACGATTATCATAAATAGTTGGTTATATCATAATTGTTGGTAATTTTACATCAAGATATGGCAACATTGAAGCCAGTGTAGCCAATATAACCACGAAGGGAACTCTACTGAAACGCATAGTGCGTTTTGAGGTTGTGAGGTTAATGCCGATGGAATGGCCTCTATTCTATCGTAGAACAATTTGAACGTAGAGACCGGTTTGTGTAGCTGCTGGACATCAGGGACTCCCGGGAGGCTACACATGACTGCTTTAAAAGCAGTAAAAAATATACGCGCAAACACCAGCAAAAGCATGGGTCCATATACATCCGGTTCTTCAGGCCTGAAGGACTCAGCGATGTACCACCGGAGGAGGAACCAAAAACGGTCGATGACTGCAAGCCCACAGACATGGAGACGGACAAACACACCGACAGACCTCACACTGTAGCTTCAAACACACCGACAGACGTACAGACTGACAAACCCTCCCAGACAGACACACTACCAAAACCCATACAAACAGACGGAACAGACGGACGTCCAACATCCCCACTCCCGACCGACAGACAAATCCCCAAATTGACAGACGAACCAGATGGATCCACCCTGACGACAAACACACACATGGATGAAGTCATCAGCCCTCAAAACACACCCCGCCGGTACTCCCCAGGACATGGAAGAGGTGTTGACGCCTTTATCACAGGTGTCCGCCTCACCAGTGTCTTGGGAAGCGCTGGTGGACTCGGATTGATACTATCCAAATGACACACGACGACAGACGGCATGCTGCCGTCATACAAGCCAACCTCCAGCGCAGTCATCAAGCCTCGGCTCTCCTACGTAGGCATCTGGAGGTTGAGAGGGAGACCATTGCACTAATCCAGGAGCCGTGGATTAGACGCAATAGCGTCTGCGGTCTCGCACTCAATGACGGTAAGCTATTCTATCACACACCCGACGATAAACCGAGAACAGCCATTTATTGCCCGAAAGCCATAAATGCAACAATTCTTACACAATTCTGTTACAGAGACCAAACCGCTATCAGAATACAAAACGGACTGGTGAGTCCGAACTCCATCGAATCGACACCCATGATCTTGGTGTCACTATACCTGCCAATTGAAGAAAACATACCACACACAATAACAGAAGATTTAGTACACTATTGTGAAAGCAACAAACTGGACATAATCATTGGAGTGGACTCCAATGCTTATCATAACCTATGGGGTAACACCTCTAACAACAAAAGAGGTGAGAATTTGCTTTCTTACCTAAACACTACTAACTTAACCATAATAAACAAAGGCACAGAACCGACGTTTGTGACCAGCAGATTTCAGACGGTTATAGACCTAACCATAACAAATCTGAGGACTGCTGATCACATCGACGATTGGAGGGTCTCAGACGAACCCACACTATCGGATCATCGGCACATAAAATTCAATATTGCACTTGCAACAAAACCAACACTGAAACCCCCAAGTCTCATCAACATAAAGAGACTAAACAAAATAAAATATCGAAAGACACTAAGCAAAACACTATCCAAAGTTACACATTCTAACGGAATGTAGTGCACTGGAACAATTACGCGAAGAAAAACTCGGCCCCTATAGATCGATCCCAGAAATCTTCCAGGACACCGGCAGCCTGCTTGACTACTGGGACGCTCTGGGATGGAAAGAATAACACACACAGCAGCACAAGCTCACGCACAACGGGCAAGGATGCCTAAGTGCGGAAAAAGCCGTGTCAGAAGAAGAAGAAGACTACATTCCATACTACTTAATATCTTATAAGTGCATGGTGAGGGATTTATCCCTCATATAGGTTTTTTTATATAAGTATGTCAAATACTGTCTATAACTGTTTTTATTATTTTATTATTAAATAAACACACATAATACACATGCTCAATGTTTTTCTTATTTCAAAATCCAAACTGAAAAAAGCTCTATGCATTTAAGGGTTAAGTCATATGTATCTCGAAGTTCTTGTTAAGTCGAAAACTCGTTAACTCGATTTTTTTGGCATTTCCCCTTACATTCGAGTTATAGAGATTCCACTGTATTTGAAATCTCTGCTTATTACTGCAGCATTTGGCCAAGGATGGAATCTTGAATCTTCGGACGGTACGCCGTAATAGAATCGCCAACTGCAAATTATCTACTGATAGAGGTTTTAAAAAAAGAGCGAGGGTATTCCATGGAATTTGTGGCCGATATTACGGTATTGACATCTCAAATGTTATATGGAAAGATAACAAAGTCGTCAGTATGGTATCAAATTTCATAGGTGAAGAGCCCAAGTCTCAGGTTCGATGCTATGACAAAACTAATAAAAGGTACATCAACATAAATCGGCCCAAGATAGTTGGTGAATATAGGCGTTACGTGGATGGTGTCGATTTAGTTGACAGCATCATAGGATACTATAAAATTTTGATTCGAAGTAAGAGGTGGCAAGTACGGATATTCTACCATTTACTACCGACGAGTAAAATTTGGCACGCAAAACCTTGAAATAAATATGACTTCGCCAAATTTCCAACTCGGAGTAGCGGAGACTTTGTGCAAATTTGATCAGACCGCAATCGAAAACCGCAAATCGACAGAAAGTGACATCTAGGCAAGAAAATACCATAAGGACATAAGGGTCCAGCGCAGCATATTCAAGTCGGAGACTGGTCAGTTTGGTCAGAAAATAGGATCTGGTGCAAGTTCCCTAAATGTATAGGTGTCTCCCAAACAATATGTAAGAAATGCGATGTAGCTCTGTCCTACAACAAAAAAATATTTGCTTTAAAAACTTCCACACCACTTAAGACAAAATTGATAATATTAGCTCAATGTCACAGATATGTCACATTCCTTAGATTAATTTTTTGATAAAATTGATTTTTTTAAAATATGTATTTTAGTATAGCTAAAACAAGTCCTTATATTGGATCAAGATCCGGCTGCAAGATTGCAACGTTCATAGAGTATTTAATCAAAATCAATTTTATGTTATATCCATCCATGTTTTATGTTGTGTCCATCTCAAAATGGAATCAGGATTGGACTACTAATAAAGTAGTAACGTAAGTTTGTAAAGTGGTTCTTATTTTAAATTAGTTTCTTATTTAATTAAGTTTAATTTCACAACTAAAGCTTAAACGAGGCAGCAAAAGTTCTTAGAAACTTAGGAATTGACACGTTGAAGAGTTCTTCATTTCCATGAAAGATTTTTACTCCTGAAAAAAAAATATTAGCACTGTATATATTATTGAAGAAAAAATAATCACAACTTTTTTAATTTATCTATTTCTCATATAAATGGTATTAAAATTTTGTTTTTGTATAATGCAGGCCTAGTGATCGACTTCATGACTGATACCTAGCAGAACTTACATGCCTAGATTTTATTAGTCTTATGCCAATACTATTAAAATAATCTTAAGTAGATGCTAGTTCTTATAGTAGTTTTCTGTGCAATTGATGATATACTTCTATTTCTTATTTTCTTTGTAAATTTTTTTAAAAAGTAGTTTAAAAGAGCTTTATGAAACAAAAAAATTGTTACTTAAGAAAAACTTGGAATGAAATGAAAAAACTAACTGTGATTTGATATATTTTCATTTTTGACCTACTTTCTTTAAATTTAACTACTTTATTTAATTATCAAAACTATATCTATTAAATAGGTAAGTAAATGCTTATAGAAGTATACTTATCAAAAATATTATTCTAAAATGAAATGACTTTTTTAACAAGATTCCTATAATTCATTCATTTTTCATGTCATTTTATTTAAACATATAAATAAAAATATCTAATTATTTTTATAAATATGTTACTTTATTTAGTTGACAACAGCTCTTTTTAAAGTTCTACTGCTGGGCATGGTTGTCCCTTTAATACGAGGGTGATCAGGCCAAAGTCAACCATGCTGGCAAAATGCTTGTTGGCAGACTTCACATGTCTTTTGAAAACTTGCTAGGTTCACTTAGACATGCAGGTTTCCTTACTGTTTTCCTTCGCCAGAAGACATTAGTAAATGTAAGCATGTTGAAAATTATACGCACATGAGAATATCAGTGGTTATGGTCACATTTACACTACTAAAGTTGACAATAAACTATAAAACTAAAAAAAATGGTTTATGACTGATTCGTGTAACTTATAGGCTCCGTATCCTAAAACCAGAAAGTACAAAACACGCACTTCTTTTACGTGAATAAAGTGTTGTTTGTCTTAATTTCGTACAGCCAAATAAAACATACTTACGTAAAATTATACCTTCTGTTTTGTTATTATATATTATACTGAAAGAAACATACCTTAAAAGTGGTACCTATTGACTATCTATATATTACTATCCGTATTCCGTAAGTAGCGCATGTATGCTGTAATACTGTAGTGTAGACTACAAATTAGACAAAGAATTATATGTGTTCCATATTTAAATGAATTCATTTCTTTGTATATGAGTACCTATTCACGTACGTGTAATATTAAAAATAAATTTAAACATTGACCAAAACAAAGTTAACAAAAATCAACAATGATTATCATGGATCATGACAAATAAAAATGATGATTCTGATTAGGGCTGTTGATAAAATATCGATATATCGAACTATCGATATTATCATTTAGAAATATCGATATTTATTACTAATATTTTTTTGGACGATATATCGATAGTTCGATATTGAAATGTAGATATCGATGGTCGATATTTTTTAAAAATAAATATTTATTTTGAATTTTTTTTCGTAAATTATTTAATCTACAAAATCATCGTAAACTTAATCTACTACACTTCATTTACACTATATAATGTTTTTTCTCTATTCCTAGTTTACTTATTTACTTATTATCTTAAAACGAAATTTAATTTTGTATAGATATACCTCAGTGGTATAAAAATTACTATATCTATGATATGGAGTATCTACTTTACTTACCGTTGTTGTTTGTTGTCACCTATTTACCTAATTTCCTATTATTGACCTCTATTTAGTGTGTGGTTAACACTTAGTTAGGAGTGGGTGATATAGCTTTTGCTGAATATCGAATCGAAACTAATTATTGATATTCGATATCGGATATCGAAACCATATATTTTATGACTTTGTTATTGTACTGATAACTCGATACGGATATCACTTTGATCTCATTTTCGATACGGATATCATTTTCTTCTGCTACATCTGTAGCATCTGAACGAGTTGCTTCTACAATCAATCTGTTAGTGCCTAATAATCGTAGTAGTCAAACAGCTAAACATATAAAACAGAGAGTATTTTTAAAAACTCTTACTGAAAAATGTTGGTACACATGATTGTCTTACTTAAATTAAACAATAATTACTAAGAACAATATATACTAACACTTTTATACATTTATAATTTAATTTGTTTTATAAATATACTGAACTATAATATACGTATTTAAGATCCTTATGTAAATATTGCCTGAAATAAATGATTAAATAAAAAATAAAATAAAATAAAATAAACTGTGTAATCATTTTTGACCTGCCTTACAATTATTTTTTTTTAAATAAAGCCGATATATCGACATATCGATTTTTTTTCGATATATCAAGTTTCGATATTGATATATTTAAAAATATCGATATATCGAAAATCCGGTATTTAAAAAAATATCAACAGTCCTAATTCTAATTTCTAAAACATTTTGACGTTTGAACTTTGAGGTCAGTGTTGCCAACACCCTTTAAAGAAAGCGCGCTAAATTGACTACAAAAAAGCGCTAGATTTGGACATTTTTCGAAAAAAGCGCTAAATTATAAAAACAATTAAAAAGTTTGGTAATTATAATTATTTTTTAATTAAAACTGTTCGCAGAATGTAAGTGTTCGTGCAGTAGAAGTGGATTGTATTAGAAAAAAATTGTATTTGGTCTAAAGAACGTTTATTTTATTTTAACTAATACAAATTAATTGTACATTTTTTACTCACGGACACAGACCACAGATTAACAAAAAAAACTATTTTATAAAATTGAGTGTTGCCTTATTTTAACAAAAACTTACATAAAAAGACAAAAATTATCTACAAAATTATTTAATAGGTAATATTCTTCATCGTCAGAAACTTGCTGTACAATTTGGTGGTACCTACATAGTTTTGATCATGACTTACATTTTGTATTTTTTAATATGTAATGTAATAAGAAATTAACATAGTAAATCTAACCTAAACATTATGTACCAGAGGTACAAAACCTTTTGAAAAAAATTTGAACGCATAAAATTGTGTTTGCGGTCTCTGTATGTTCTTTGGCTGTGTTTTTGGGCAGCCAATAAGGTTAGTAATCGTTTGTAATTTTTAAAAAACGTAGTTTTTTTTAATTTATGTGGCTCTGGATGCTTGTTGTTTTATTTTGAACAATTACGTTCCGTTACAAGTTATTTCAAAGAAGAGAAATATTATCTAAAAGGGGCTAGATTGGGCGCTAAGCGCTACATTTTTTGTTGGGCGCTAACAGAGCCAAAAAAGCGTTAGATCTAGCGCCAAAAGCGCTAAGTCGGCATCACTGTTAGAGGTTTGCCCTTTTTCAGACTAGAACTTCCCTGTTTTCCAATTAGAGCACTACAGCGCATTATGCGGTATAATGCTAACTTCGGATGTTCCAACTACCGCAACGCTTCTCTCAATCGAGGATTTTGAAAAGTACTGCTTTGACCGCATGGCGTGATGCCCGCAAGAATACCAACTCAATAACAGAAAATATGAGAAGTGCTTTTTCTTCAAGGTAGCATTGATCATAATTTTATTTACATTATCGTTAGTTATTACTAACATAACATTTTGTTTCTGTTTTATTTATATTACAGTAATACCCCGACTTACGCTACCCCGTTTTACCCGAATTCAGAGATACGCAGTTTTTCTTTTTGATTGCCGCGCGCATCAGCTCTCCTACTCCGCCATGTTAGTGTTCCGTTTACGACAGGTTCGAAAGTGTTCCGCGTGGAATTGTTTTACGTACGCAGTGCGTTTTATTGATAATTTAATTATGTCATCCAAAAGAACAAAAAATGAGTCATTAAAGAAATTTACAAATATACTTAATTATATATACAAAACAAATGTACACTTAGTTATTACTATACAAGTCATGTCCGCGCGGAATAGTGGCAAGAATGCTAGCCATATTCCCCCGTTGAATGGCAATGCCGATTCTTTGGGCGTAAAATGCGCCAGCCCTCCTGTCACCAGTAGAGGTGATAAGACGGGGTGTTATGTCTTTTAAGAAGAGCTTAGCACTTTGACTCCATGGGCCAAAGGTTTCTACAGCAAATGGAATGAGTCATTTGAACCTAACAAGAAAAGAGAAACACATTTTATTTGGAGCATTAGCTGAACTTTATTAAAGACTTAAACTCACAAATAAAAATTCTGACTGACTGAATTGACTGGACGTCAACGGACATTAAAACTTAACTCCGACTTAACGACAAACTTAATGACAACAAAATATCTTCGGTTTACGTTGTTTTATTCATAACAATGAAAATTCATCTATTGTCTTACATTTTATTAAACATATTTCTTTTAATACTTTCTTAGATTTACGCGAATACTTGACATTTTAAAATAAAATAAAACTATCTTTTCGGATTTTTTCGCGAATTTATTTTGATTTTTGGTTCCCGACGTTTCGAATGCTTTACAGCATCCATGGTCACGGGAGAGACTGAGGTGTTACATGTCTTGAAGGTATAGTTGTTACAGACAGCCTACCCACAATTAACAAAATGAAAATTGCACCAATTACATTACAATATTTTTTAACTTTAAAACATTTTTATAATTTTAATTATAATTGAATATGAAATATTATGTATTTAATTTTGCTATTATTTTTTATAATTATTACAATTTTAAAATATTAATTAGTAATCTATATTTAGTGTTGCCATTATTATATTTATAACCATTAAGAAAAATATAAAATATAGTATTAATTATTTAAGCCATATAATTGTTCTATGTGTAATTTAAAAAGTTAAAATTAATTAAGGATAATAATTTTAATTTAGTTTGCTGTTATTTAAAAACAAACTTACTAAGCAACACTATTACTATATACTTTTACAAATGAAAAATAAATAATTTTAATCTGATAAGCTGTCATTTTGATCTACACAGTAGTGTAGTAAGCTCTTACTGTGTAGATCAAAATGACAGCTTATCAGATTAAAATTATTTATTTTTCATTTGTAAAAGTATATAGTAATAGTGTTGCTTAGTAAGTTTGTTTTTAAATAACAGCAAACTAAATTAAAATTATTATCCTTAATTAATTTTAACTTTTTAAATTACACATAGAACAATTATATGGCTTAAATAATTAATACTATATTTTATATTTTTCTTAATGGTTATAAATATAATAATGGCAACACTAAATATAGATTACTAATTAATATTTTAAAATTGTAATAATTATAAAAAATAATAGCAAAATTAAATACATAATATTTCATATTCAATTATAATTAAAATTATAAAAATGTTTTAAAGTTAAAAAATATTGTAATGTAATTGGTGCAATTTTCATTTTGTTAATTGTGGGTAGGCTGTCTGTAACAACTATACCTTCAAGACATGTAACACCTCAGTCTCTCCCGTGACCATGGATGCTGTAAAGCATTCGAAACGTCGGGAACCAAAAATCAAAATAAATTCGCGAAAAAATCCGAAAAGATAGTTTTATTTTATTTTAAAATATTTCTTTTAAATTACTGTTTTCTTTAGACTCTGGTCCCGATTAAACATACTTTATATGTATTTATATGCAAAGTTGAACTTACACGGTCATCGCTCGGTCCCACCTATCGCGTAAGTCCGGGGTATTACTGTATTATATATTAATTAGTTATATATTATTATATACCTATACTAATATTAAAAAGAGGTAAAGTTTGTGAGTTTGTGACGTTGTAGGGGTTAATCTCCAGAGACTACATCCAGATGTACTGAACCGATTTAGATGAAATTTGGTAAGAAGATAATTTGAGACCCTATGAAGGACATAGGATAGTTTTTATCCCGGAAATCATTCCTTAAGGGGGTAAAAATGGGGATGAAAGTTTGTATTGGGAAGCAAGCTAGGGACGAACCCGAGCGAAGAGAGGGTGAGTCGCTAGTTTATATATAAGACTAACAACTCACCCTATTTAAAAACTTCAATAGGATCCCATCAAAAGCGACAAAAGCCACATAGAAACCAATACATACTTATTGATTTCTAGTGTCCGACCGAAGCTTCGGCTTCGGCTTCGGCTTCGGCCACCTTCGGCCAAAAAATCCACCTTCGGCGAAACATTCGGCTTCGGCCCAAAACCCGGCCGAAGCCGAAGGTTTCGCCGAAGGTCCGAGCGCCCGTCGAGATTGAACGAACTGTTACGAAAGTCATGAGGCGGCGGGGAGTCACTGTCAAAATATTTATTTATTTATTTATTTATTTATTTATTTATTTATTTATTTATTTATTTATTTATTTATTTATTTATTAACACCAACAAGACATACACTAACAAAATCATAATAATATAATAACAATAAATAATAAATTCTAAGTGCTGCCTTAATTATAGGTGTTACACACATTTCATAAAAGATAGACACAAATACAAGTAGTGAATTAAAATAAATACAAAAATTATGGGAATATTATATAAATTATACAAATTTAAATAAATTCATTCATATCACATTGCATGCATCAAAACAAGTTCGTACGTGTATTTAAACGAATGTTTTTGAGAGAGAAGGTTAAGTACAAATATGCTTAGTAAAATAGAATATTATATTATTCTTATAACTTGTTGTTTGCAAAACAGTCATTACCTCATTAGTTCTATTGTTATTGTTACATTTATTTTGAAATTTCTAATATTCTCTAAACTGTGCATTTAATTGACCAACATTTAATTATTTACTAAGAAGTTAGTGTTTGTTTATTTTATTTATTAGTCTAGTTTTGGTCTAGTCGAGTAAAACAAAGACTGATTGGTCTAATTGTAATTTGTGAATTACATAATAAAGAAATGATTATTTTTTACCAGTAGGTAGATCACAAAATCACAAACTTTTATTTATCTCTAAACCAACCATCTCTATTATATATCATCAACTTCTATATGAGACAGTCAATATAAACCTTCAATATTGAGGTTATTTGAGGTATTGATACAAAATTAATTACTGAGTGCTGAGAGAATATAAACCTTCGGCTTCGGCTTCGGCTTCGGCCGAAGGTTGTGGCGATAGCCGATTAATCGGCTTCGGCTTCGGCTTCGGCCAAAAATAGACCTTCGGTCGGACACTATTGATTTCTAAGTGGCTTTTATCGCTTTTGATGAATTTTGGTGTTTTTCAACAGGGCCACCGGACGAAAATTTCAATAGTTTCTATAATCTGTAGATACACAATACGAAGCTGTAATTATTTAAAAACAAAATTGCATGTACAAATTTATTACTCTTTTATTATATGTATAGATATCCCTTCTGTTTGAGATCGCGTTTGATCTATTTTTAGTTAATTTTTACGTATTTCAAGCGCAACATGGAAGATTCGATCGAATCAAATACAATTTTTATATTAAAAAAAAAAACACATTTTCGTATAATTACTTTTAAAAGAAAACCTTGTCTTAAATGCTATAAGTATAGAATTACACATATAATGTAACACAGTTTTACACATTACATATATAGCTCGCACTTATGAACGTTTTGTAAGAACAATTTATTTACTAGGTTTGCAGATTCTCGCACTTTACTATACAATTACACCTTACCTGTATGTAACTGTACCTAATGTATTGTTTAATTAATTCAATATTGTTAGCTACTGATAGTTGATATCTGAAACTAAAAATAAATTTTATGTTGAACATTTAAGATATTCTTAGAGTTCATCTTTGACTAATTTTAGTAATTCATCTTCTTCATCAGTCCATATATCTGGATCCGAAGTCATTTGACCTAACGCTTCCATCCGCCTCTCCATAGTCACTTTATCCAAAATATGCTCCATCTTCATATGCATACAATCATTAAAAACAGATGCAAATTCACAAATTTCGAAAATACTTTCTACAATATCATTACATTCTGATATAGCAGTTTTTAGTCTCGACAATACTTCACTATCTTCACCATATACAGCTTTATTCGCTTCCAATAGATTTTCTTTTAGGATTTTATTATTTTTTATTATTGAATTTCTTTTCAAAATACAAGCGACGAAGCATTTACCTTGTAACGTGGATTGTGGTATCCTTTTCAAAAAGTTTTCCACGTCGACCATCGACGCTTTCACTTGCCGGGCACATTCTGTTAGGTTTCTTCTGAAAGGTTCTACTTCATCGTTCATTTTGTTAAACTTTTCAATTTGTTCCTCTTTCGTGAGTGGTGTGAATGCAGTAATAAGTATGAATAATGCAAAAAATACAAGGAATATTAAAATGAAGGTGAATTTTAAACGAAACATAGTGTATTGTTTCTCGTGCTTTTTGCCTTTGTTTCGCATTTTTTATACGGTGTTTGCTTCGATAAACTTAATAGGTCGTTACTTGATATATTTGCTTGTTAGCTAAATTGTTAGTTATATTGTACAATTGTTACGTGCATTTTTAGCTAAATAAATGTATTTTAAAATGAAAATGACTTTTTTTCTTATCTTCTTATGTATTTTCTTTCCTTAAGCCCCTACATGATTAGTGATGAAATTGGATAAGCAAATTCGATTCTATTACTGTAGAAATGTTGGTTCTCAAATTTACTTTTAGAAACAAATATTAGTATTACCACAGATCACATAATACTAAATAGTACAGATGCCTCATCCCATACAAAGAAATTGGTCAGCGCTAATTCGGCCTATTCTGCGGGATATTATTGTTTGCTTGAATAGATAATAGATCAACATATTTCAACATCAGCAGAAAGGCAAGTAATTATAGTTTAAAAGTCATCAATTTAATTTTTCTAAATTTGATATTTAATTTAATAGATAAATACATAGTATTTTTTATGTTTAATTTACCTAAATAATACCAAAAATAGGTAAAAATATCCATCAAGTCCTTATGGTTAATGCATTATTCACAAGTAATGTTGATTAAATAGGTCATCGTTACATGGAGAAACAGTCTTTGCTGCGATACATACACACTTGCATCGAGTAAGCATCCAGTGAATGTTCCATATAGTAAAGGAACTCAAGTTACCACGTCGGTGCGTTTTATATACCCACTCCACATTCCTAGCGTATAAAAGGTTTTCTTAATATTTTTGATAAATATTTTTAAAATATAATATTTAAATATGTTTATGTTGGTTACTAAATTTCATCCCGAGCGGCAACGAACCCATGACCTGCGAGAAATAACCAAATAAACACTCAGTCACTACGCAAAAAAATGTCTTTTATTTTAATTTCTATTTTTAATCGGCTTTGGAATAATGCAATTTTAAAGAAATGTCTGGCCACTAAACATGGCTTCCAGCATGCAATGTCGGGATTAAAATTAAATAGATACACATGTATATATAATGTTACACTAAGATCCATTATAAAGAAAAGACGACATGCGGTTACTGTCATTCAGGCATGATATTGCACAGAATGATATGTGTAAATATTATTTTTATATAAATAAAACTAAAATTTTCGTTGCAGAGTTTTCTTACACTTTTTAACACACGTACAGACACTATTAATTTTATGTTTACTTATTTTATGTTGATAGAGTAAACTGTTAATTTTAGCTAATTAATAGTTATATTTCTGGAAATACCATGAATTATAATATTATAATTTATTTATGTTTCATTTCGGTTCATTAATTTACATTAAAAAAAAAACTAATTCTAAACATTATAAATGTCTATTGTAGAAGTCATCGGGCTGTCTTCCCGTAAATACGGTTCTGGTCGATAGCACAAAAAACCCCCATCACTTGCTCTATATGCAATTTTCATTTGGTGACGCTGCAGTTGGGTTGACGTTGCACGTTTACAAAAATATTAATTTAACAAGGAGAATGAATAATAGAATTTTTCTTCTGTTGAATTTATAATATCACTATTTCATTGTAAAATGCCTGTACATTTAAAAGAGATATTATGAGTACATACAAAAGAGATATTACTAAAAATGCATTATGATTAAATGCAAACCAGAAACCAAAATGAGAAAACCAGATAACCAAAACCGATTCAAATCGAGTTTTCGTTCGTTCATTCGTTCGTTATCGGGTTTCATATTTCATGAATCACGATAATCATTAACACTCGCCTTAGGTTCAATTCACACTAACGTGGCAACGGTCGGCGGCACAGCGGTCTGCCGTTACACTCTTAAACCATCTCCATTACGAAATGCATAGTATCACTTTAAGGAAAATATCAAGATGTAATCTGCATATCAGTAGGTAAATCTAACAAGTTTTCTAAAGGCATGTGAAGTCCACCAACCCACACTCCGCCAGCGTGGTGGATTATAACCTGATTCCCCTTGCATTAAGAGATACCCTTGCCTAGGGTTTCCCACCCCTAAGCTAACCGGTAACTCGAGAGTTTAAAAGACCTGAATATATGAAAAAGTTGAAAATTGAATTGTTTAATCGTGTAAAAATAAAACTACGAAAATTATATTAATGTTTATTAAATAGACGCTAAAGATAAGTAAACACTAAACTAGTTAGGTATAAACGATACAATCACTCCTTTATATCACATTGGTGTTATCTATCCTCCAAATAGAAATACAAATGGCTGTCCATACACAGATTGTCATGCATATAACAATACATAATTTAACAATTGAATGAATTTAATGTGGAATGCATATGAGTCATTAAATGGATATATTTAAAAAAAAAATGGAAATTTAAAAATAAATATTTTTTACATTATATTCTTTCTTTCTTTTCTTTTTTCGTATGCTTTTTTTTATATTAAAATAACTTTAAACGTTACTTTTGGTCGAGTCGTGTAATTGCAATTTTAAATATACAAAGTCTACATTTTAAATATGTGGTCAAAATTCAAAAGGTAATTCATAAGAAATTACTCCTACGTATAATAACTACAATTACATAAAGTTTGTCCATTCGATATACAAAGTATATTAAAATTTTCAAATCTAGCAGAATAAAATGTAATATTTATTGTATTTTAATGACATATTTTTATATTGAAAAATATGAACTGGAAATGTTTCAGTATAATAAAAATATCTACTGCACGTTGTAAAATAGATATTATTTTAAGATAAATTACTAAATTAATTGAATATCTTTTTGCTGAATAATTTCAAAAATGCTACGTCTTAAACGTAAAATTCTGATTTTTAACGAATAAAAATATCACAATAGTCTAAGATCCAAAATAAGCATGCTCTTCGCCCATCTGCTTTCTGTACGAAAAGTATTTTGTATTAAATAAAATATATGCAATGGGCAACTATTTTTTGTTTCATTTTCTTGTTTATCGTTTATAATTTATGCATCTGTTACGCCAAGACTTCCTATGTCACATAAAATTGTATGTGCAATGCCATTCCGTCCTTGCAAAATTATACATGATCGATTTTTCCCAAGCAGCTTTAGCATGATTAGTATACATACTTCCTAACATTTATGTGGTAAAAAAGCCAGTGGAATATTTGAGAAATACTTATTTTTTTATTTTTTTAACAGCTCATTTGCGATATATTTGTTAATTTAAGGTAGTTAATTTTTGTATATTCTTTATTGCACATAAAAAACAAAAATTACAAATATTAAGAGAAAATTGAAGGCAAAGGTGAACTCATCTCTAAAAGAAATCTCTTCCAGTAAACCTAGGAGGTGAGAAAGATTGTCATTTAGCGGAGCAGAAAAGTGCAAGGTAATATTGAAATAAAGTACATAAAAACACAACATTTTTTGAATACTTTTTTCCGGTAAGCAGATGGTCGGAGGAGATAGGTAGGTACTTTGAACCTTCTACTGCTTAGAATACATGTTTTAATTTATTTTCATGCTGATAAGAATTGTTAAGTACAGTTAATTGTTATAATTAACCTATGATTATAAAATGTTATTAGCATTTTACTATAAATTACACAGATATAAAATGTTAGGATTATAAAATGCACACAAGTCACTTCCTTCGCCTAGGCTTTAGGCTCGAGGCTAGATTTGCAATATTATTTACGAAACAATGTTACTCGTAACAAATAAAATATTAGTAATCCGATTGACTTTATAGGTTTTATGTAATAGGGCAACTCAACTTTTTTTTTATTAACTTTATAATCTTAATTTGTTTATTTTTTTTTCGTAATATAATCGTTATTGGTGGTTTAAAATAGGATATTGAAGCTTATTGTTCAATTATAAAATAAAAGTTATCAAGTAACTTATAATCTTTCTTTAACCGTAACAAAACAATTATTTTTTTACAAACGAACAAGTTTTTTCAAGTGTTAAAAATAAACCATTCGACTGTCAATGTCATTCGAGTGCCCTAATCTTAACAAGAAATATTTTCGCACCCTTTCTTCTCCATTTCTATAATAAATAAGACGAATTACAAAATAGGAACATAAGTACAATGTGTAACCTCTATTATAATACAACATATCACATTTTCACACACAACAAAAAATAAATGACTCAAATATCTATTGATTTTTCAAAATGAAAGTATAAAGATTTTGTATTCACTAGTTAGCCTTCGACTTCGTCTGTGTGTTTTACTTAAGAAAATATAAAGAGTTTCCAAAGTTTAAATAAGCTATCAAATTGTTACCCTAAGAACAAGTTTAGTAGGTGCTATTGGCATGATACAGTCAAAACTAGTTTTATCTAGATTAATCAGTTATAAGCAGTTTTAACTTGTTATGGTTATTCAACACAAGTTATATTCTTTGAAGTTTTATACTTCAAACTTTAATGCATACGTTAATTATATTCATTAATCCTTATTCAATTAATTTATGAAAAATAATTATTCATACAACTTCCTGCTTTTAAGTCGATTTATAAAATATTTTTTATCAAACATTATCTTGCATTAAACTGTATATAGGTAGTTTGGCGTGTTAATAAAATTTTTTTGTTAAGTTTTGCTCATTTTATTTCTAATACTTACTTTATGATGTAAAATTTTTACGAAATAACCGACTAACTCTACTGAAAACTATTCAATACTTACGCAATATTATAAGTTGAACGAACTAAAATTTCGAACACTGAATTTCATTAACATTTGATTCTCGTTATTTTGTAAATTAAAATTTAACAATTCTGAGTTAAATAACATTAAAATATACATACTATGCATATAAGATCTCCAAGTTGTTATTTAAAAATACGACAAACTAGACACATCACTTTTACGGTTTCCTATACTTTAAATACTGATAAAATAAATTATGTGGGTAGCAATAAAAAAATAAAAGCAAAATAAGTAAATAAATATTTTTTTTATAAAAAATCTGCCCAAATTTGAATTAACTACGAAGAAAATAATAAATAATCTATGCTTTTGACAGCGAAGTCGTCGGCGAATGCTAGGCGGGAAAATTCCTAGGCAATAAAGTTTTATCTACACATTAATACAATTTTGTAAAGAAACGTTTTCTACAAACACCATAGGTAATTATTACCTATATTTTGAGTTTTCTAACATACACTCTATTTCACATGAATAAGCTCATTCAATAATCTACAGAATTAAGGCTAAGTTAGTATAATTATTATCACCCCAGCCTACCCTTTCCTGTTTACTTACATACATTTTCACATTTCTTTTATATATAAAAAATAAATGAATACAAAAATCAATACTTGGGCTTTGTTCTTTATTTTTTAGTAACGAGTCGATCGTATTTCTGATAAATTATTATCATTTTCTCGTAAGTATTGGCACCTAGTATTCCAAAAATGCTTATTTCATCACAACATTTATAAGGTTCTGAAAAGTAATTTTCAGGAAAAACTTGCGTGGAAACCCCTTTTTGAATTAAGATATTAAATTTTTGTTACAGTTCATGAACATATTTCCTTTTATAATCAAATTAGTCTTAATACTTTCTCCACTTTTTCAATTTTCAAGGAATTAGGCCACGCGAGCACTTTTGTTATAATTACAAAATTTCTAAATAATAATCATGAAGAGTCACGGAAAATTTAAAGTGATTACCAATTAAGTCATTAGTCGTTCATATTTTTTGCCTAACAAAGACTTTCAACACATAAAATAAGGCAATCTAGTTATTTATGCATACAATATGCCATAGTCATTAAAAATATTTAGTTACCCTTTTATTGTACACCGGACCTTGGTAAAACTTCTACCTATCAAGTATTTGCCATTTAAAACTGGTTTGTGATAAAAAAATTGTTGCAATTATGTTTACAATAATTTATACAATGAAAAAAATTAAATACACATAGTACCTGTTAGCGTAAATATAATTGAAAGAGGTTGTTCGCTCCTAATTAAATACTGGTAACATTTTTTTAAATTAAAGTTTCACAGAACTTCAAGCTCGGCTCGGCATGTAGGCGCAGTTGACAACACTTGACTTTCGTACTCGCAAAAAAAACTGCTTTCACTTTCATATCACATTGCAAAACAAACATAACCTCGTTCTATGTTTCTCACGAAACTCCGCGTTGAGGAACTAAAAATTTGAACCGATTATGTAGGGTCGATGGCTTAGCTCTCCTCCGTCTCGACTAGAACTGGCAGACTCGTGGAGTGTTGGCAAGTAGCAGGCATCGCCGTGAATGCAGTCAGCCAAGCCTCAATATCTCGTTCCAAGCACAAGAATCTCGTTGACACGGTATTGTCATACCCTTTCTGTCTCACAGAGAATCCACAGTTCGAATCCACCCTCTCAACTGTTGTATTCCTCAAATTTACCACCCCTGTCGGCTTAGACAGACGCTTTCTCGGATAAATCACAGCGAAATGCTCCAGAGATGTTCTATACACAACCACACGAACGTCCTGTCGCATCCCGCCTGGACTTAATAACACTAAAAACCCAGATTTCACTTCCGCATCACAAGTTTTCTTACTGAAACCCTGTTCGAAGTGTTCGGCGCGACACGATGACATGATATCGGTAGGCATTTTACTATTTATTTTATTAAATTCATAACAAATCGGGAGAAGCGCGACGCGTCTGTCCCGTTCGAGATCTGAAATAAACTGAATGTTTCCGCGTAACCTTTGCATCGGTCTCTCTCGGTATCGTTCGTTGCATTCACTTGAAGCGAAGGCTTTATCGGGTTGAATCAAAAATGTTAATCTCTGGAAATCATGTTTCAGACAATAGCGGTGCCAGACATTCTCTACTTTTTTATCAAAATCGTTTTTACGAGCCAACAGTTATACTGTTTTATGTTATGTATTATTTACTCAGTCTGAGATATACAGGCGTTTCCGCGTTAAGCCACAATGTTATTGTCCTAGATTATTGCCAATTGGAAGTAAAAATCTTGTAAATCTTATGTATGTACTAGTAAATGAGACATTAATAAGAAAGTGCTGCCCATTTTTTCAGATTTTTTATTTAAACATTTCAACTCTACATTTAAATAATTCAATGATATTTAAATAATATTCAAATTTCAGAGACTGTTGGCTATTTTATAATTCATATATGTTGTATAAATATATAATGTTAAACTCATTTTACGAGGCAGATTTGATGCATCTCGCCCACGTAGCGCTAAGCCGTGGACCGTTGGACGTAATTTACGTATATATGTTTGAGCATAGCTTTTATTTTATGTTGGAAGCTTACTGAACCAGTGAAAGTCACATCGAGTAGATACTTTTGAGTTACTAGCATTGCCTGCGGCTCCGCCCGCGTTCAGATGACCAAAAAGCAAATTCTTAGGTTTTACATATTAGTTACTTTTACAATGCATTTTTTTTTTATTTTTTCTCAGAAATGAGATATTTTCACAGTAATTTTCATTTTCATCGTTTTCAAAATTTTCGCAGAAAAAGTATCCTATATGTTGATCCGGATAACAGCTATCACCATACCAAATTTCATCAAAATTCATCCAGTAGTTTTTCTGTGATGCGGTAACAGACAGAAAGACAGACAGAGAGACAGACAGACAGGCAAAAATTCTAAAAACTATAGATTCGGCCTCTGTATCGATAATAATGTCTATTTCCATAAGATTTTCCAAAAAGTATTTAATGTACAGATTCGGCTTAGTTAGAATTTTATTATACGAGTATGTATAGATTAACGGACAGGTTCTAGGAAATAGAGTTTGGCATACACTTTACAAGTTATGCTTACGAACAAGTCTTACTGTGGGTTTGCAATAACGAAAAATTCACATAAAACATGTTTCGACGTGTTTTCTGTTTGTGTATCGATCTATGTGTTGAAACATAAACGTGTTTGAAACATCCTTGTATTTACAAGATGTTGCAATTTGTTCCATGAAATATTTTTAACGAGTATTTGTAATCAATCGAACATTATATTATCTAGGTAAGAAATCTAGAGCTTCATCCAAGCATTTTGGCTGCAACAAAACAAATCATGAGATATAAGTATGGCATGCGACGTGTTTCGAAACAACTTGGATGTTTTAATTTTATTTATGAAAGAGTAGTAACCGCGTACATAGGTGATATTTAAGCCAGAAAATGTATTATTATATTTACATAATATCCTGTATATTTCTGTCCTTCAAAATATCGCACCAACAGCTAAATGAAAAACGCACTTGGCGATGCCCTTTGATTATCCGGAAATGATTAGTGTTTGACCAATAATGTTTATTTTTTCGGTTATACGTACCATTATTACAAAAATTAGTTTCATCAGAGAATAAAATATTGCATAAAAAATATCTTTCGTTGTCAATTTCTGTTTTAACCAGTTGCAAAAATGAAGACCTCTTATGTTATCTCTTGGATGTAGCTTTTGCACAATGCGTCCGAAGCGGTAACATTTAGATTTTTTTTGAATTTTACATATCTTAGCTTGAGACACTTGAATATTCAGCTTTTCAGCTTTCAGCCGGACGCGACAGAAACCACTTTAAAGCAAAAAACACATTTATGTCATTTACGCATTTGCTTAACTCGGGTGCGTTCTCGAGTGCCGCTTATATTTTGGCCTGGCTTATAAGAAGCGCCACCTTTGGAGAATTTTTTAACTAAAAATAGCATATGTATGACTAACACATAATCAGGTCATAATTAATATAGTCTGCCTGTGTAATAAATTTCATTCAAATCCATTCAGCCGTTATAGTGCGAAGGTATAACACATATGTACATACAAACTATTTTTTAATTATTTACAAAACAATTTATTATTATTACTAGCGACTCATCGTCGCTCCGCTCGGGTTCGTCCCTACTTACGTTGTAACGTTTGGTATAGATTTCTCAGAGATGAGATATTTTTGCGCAGTAAAAAGTATTGTATATCCCGGATAACCAGCTATAATCATAACAAATTTCATCAAAATCCGTTCAGTGGTTTTTCCGTGATGCGGTCACCGACAGACAGACAGACAAAAATTGTAAAAACTATAAATTCGGCCTCCTGTATCGATTACAATGTCTATTTCAATAAAATTTTCCAAATAATATGTAATGTACAGATTGGGCTCAGTTACAATTTTATTATATTAAAGCTTAGAATTTATAAGAAGCTCCAGCTTCGCCAGACTACTTTTTTCATAAGCTTCTTCTAATCCAATTTTTCCTATAATCGGTCAATTCCAAATTCAAAATAAGTAAAAAACAGTGAAATGTAGAGAAAAACTAAAATTACAATAAAACTTTAGAGCTTAACATTTTATATATGGAAAGCTCTACTATAATATATATTTTTTGGTTATTTTAAAGTCAAGTGGGTCGTTAGTGCATAGAGCTTTGTAATTGCAATCGTCAATGCAAAACTTATAATTGCGAAAAATTTCTACGTAAAAGTAATTATTATACTAATATTTCGCTTCATTTATATTGGCCTATTATAAGCTTTAATCATAACTTGTAATTGAGTTTCTAAACTTGTTACCATTTATTCCAGAAATAACAGACCCCAAGAAAGTTTCTCGCGTATCCTATTAATATGCATAACTCGCTTTCCAACAATTAATATAGGTACAGAATTAAATAAAACTATAAACATTTTGTATATGTACTTATAGGTATATAACCAGTAACCAGAAGGGAATCGGGTTCAAATCCCGAGTCTCACACCTGTAAGTTTTCATATACGAATAGTTTTTTCCATGATTATTTAAGGAAAACATCGTGGGGGGAACCTGCATGTTCAACAGAGTCTAACTAGTTTTCGAAATATATGTCCGCCAACTCGCACTAGGCTATCATGGCGGACTATGGCTTGATCTCCATCGCATTGAGAAAAAGCCAGGATTGTGGGACGTTATAAAAGAACGTAATCAACTTAATTGACTTTATATCTAAGTACAAATATTTTTAGTTTCATTGTACCTACATATTGTTTTCTTTTTCTTATAAATAAAAAAGTTAATCTATTATTTTTCAATACTAGTATAGTTATTTCTTAGAGTCCTCTTGATTGAAACTGAAGTTAAATTTGTACCTGACCAAAATGATTTTAAGGCAAAGATATTTATGTATATTCACTATATAGGTATGTATGCTAAATGAATATATAATCTATACTAGCGGACCCGACAGACGTTGTCCTGTCTACACGTCTTTAATTTGAAAATTTCAAACTTTTTGGACAAAATTGTGAATCTAAACCATTCCCAGATCCCCTTGAACACACACAAAAAATTTCATCAAAATCGGTCCAGTCGTTTGAGAGAAGTTCAGTGACATACACACTCACAGAAGAATTATATATATAAAGATACATATAATAAAATTCTAACTGAGTCGAATCTGTACATTAAATATTTTTTAGAAAATCTTATTGAGATAGACATTATTATCGATACAGAGGCAGGATTTATAATTTTTAGATTTTTTTGTCTGTTTGTCTGGGAAGGCATCATGAGAAAACCACAGGATAGATTTTGATGAAATTTGGTATGATAATAGCTGGTTATCCGGGTCGTATATCGGGTATAAAGGGTACTTTTTTCTGCGGGAAAATATCTTATTCCTGAAAAATCTATACTAAACATTAAAACTAAAGAAGGGACGCTTCCGAGCGTAGCCAGGGTGAGTCGCTAGTAGGTATCTACATAAACATTAAAATTAATAATAAACGTTTGAGTTTTCATCTTATAGATACTCGTAGTTATATGACAGTAATTAATGTCACAGCTATATTATTTCCTAACATATTTTAGCACAAAGTAAAAGTAAGTCAATAAATTTAACAGTTTATTATAGGCTCTAGGGTATTAGCTATAAAATATAAATAATAATTGAACTTTCTAATTTAGGAAGCTGTAATCTGGTTCTATTTATTTGACAGCTGGTCATGGCGAGAATGTACCTACTCGTATATTTTTTTTTGATAACTATTATAAGAAAGGCAAGAGATGTGCGAAATGAATTCTATTTAATACGTGGAATAAATAATAAAATAATAAATAATAATTAGTTCTTTTTAAATACATACATTTATGTACTTGTTACTACATATTATGTATGTATGTAATGGATAGGATATTGCGAAGACGTGTTCATTCTTAGTGGCAGATACTATTGAAAAGTATGGGTAATAGGTTTATTGTTGATTTGAACCAATATTTTTCTTTAATAATTTTATTTTGATAAATATTTTTAGGATAATAGTGAAATTTAAATATAAGTATGTAGATCAAATAAGTGGTGATAAGTTATATTACCTAATATATTATATAATATTGAAGTAGATACTACATATAAGATAAGCGCATTTCTGACACGTATTAAGTGCAACACTTACTAATATTCATGTAATATATAAAATGCAGAACGCAAATTTTAAGCTTTGAAGATTAAATATAAAGTCCAAATAAGAAGCCGTAACAGTATAATCCATTATATTATGCACTTCAGTAAAAACATTGTTTCTTGTAAGCAAATTCTCATATTACAAGATTATAGATAGATAATAGGTAAATAATATAATTTATTGTAACTATACAAGAGTTACAAAAAACTGCGTTCATACACTAAAAATAGATATTATTGTAAAATAACTTTAATTTGTACAATAAATATATTATTTATATAATTAAGATATACATAGATATATACTGTCTCACCAAATACAGAATCGATTGTTTTATAAAAAAACTAGCGACTCACCCTCGCTCCGCTCAGGTTCGTCCCTGGGGTGGGGTCTGGGAGGACTACCCCTATCACTTAGGGGTATGGAAAATAGATAGTAGCCGATTCTCAGACCTACTGAATACGCATATAAAATTTGGTAAAAATCGGTAAAGCCGTTTCGGAGGAGTACGGTAACTAACATTGTGACATGGAAATTTTATATATAAGATATAAATTACAAAACGGTCGGCTATTTTTATTCGATTTTTATTTCTATAACAATCGTCTTTTTTAATATTAACACAACTTTAAGAAGTAGTTAAGTGTGTATAGTTGGTATATTTTACACTATCTGCTAACATATTAATAATACTTATCTACATTATATTATGTAAGTATAATATAACTTGCCAGATTTGAAATTAATTGTATACCTATTGAATATTTTAAATATTATTATGAACAATAAAATGATAATTTAATGGCAACGATGCGCCATCTTGCGTGACGTTACGTTATGCGTATGTCAATGACTTTTGGCACTACCTACTGCGTAGAAGGTCGTAAGTTTGATATTTGTCCCGGTTTTTTGGAGCTTTATAAGCTCTTATCTATATGCTCTTTATCAAACCCCGGGTTGTTCCAAAATCCAAAATATTTATTGATGTTTTCTGTCAAGAAACTTATCACATTACTTACTACTACCAAAGTTTGTTGTATTTTTGTATGTATATGTGTGAGTGGATGTGTATGTGTGTGTGTATGTGTATGTGTATGTGTGTGTGTATGTGTGAGTGTGCCTACGTTACCTACATTACCTACGTTTGTTACTTTTTCACGTTAAAGTGGTTGGACCGATCTAGATAGACTAGGACCTGGACTAATACATACTCGTAGGCTACTGTTATTATTTATTAGGCACAAAAGGTGGCGATGCCTGTAAATTTGTAAATAGGTATAAACACAAAAGAAGGTATCTTTCAGGGAGTGAAGCGAGGGTAAATAGCTAGAATTATTATATCAATTGTCGTTCCACTTAACAAAAAAACAGTAAGTCCACTTGCGCTTACATTTGTGCACTATTAGGTATAATATTTATCGCGCGGATGAAATACAGGTAGTGTCAGTGAAAGCCGCCGTAACCTAAGATCAGTTAAGAGGCTGGACTAAAAGATAGCGGTACTCTTAAGTATCAAATGTCCAGTGGGATCGCTTGCTAATCTGTAAGCATATGCTTAAGTTAACTTTAATCCCTCCACGACCGCGGACACGCCGGCGTTACAGTTAACAATGGATGTCTTAGAAATTTAATTGGTTTCTTAGAAATTTACCTGGAGGTAATACTTTCTTAGATTTACGCGAATATTTGACATTTTATATAAAACTATCTTTTTGGATTTTTTCGCGGATTTATTTGGATTTTTGGTTCCCTACCTTGTGATTGGGGAACGAAAAATCTAAATAAATCCGCGAAAAAATCCGAAAAGATAGTTTTATTTACCTGGAGGTGTTAAAATGTAACAAAGGCAAATAATTTCGGAAAACAGACACTCTCCGATTAACTTAGGTCTTAGATGCCTAAAATATATTTTTATTTTGTTATACAATAATATTTTTATATATTTCACGCTGTAAGTGAAAGTAATGAAGGTACCTTATATAGAGATAGGTATTCTAGAACATGCTATTTTTTATCGATCTACCTACTACGCGACCGAAGCGACGGGCGTAAATTAGTATTTTATTATATGTATGAATATAAGAAAGCTTCATAATCGACTACTCAAAGAATAAACTGAAGGCAGTGGTAGCCCAATGGTAACGCGCTCGCTTGGGAAACCAAGTGAAGCGGGTTCAAATCCCGGGTCTCGCACCTCTGATATTTTCATATGCGAATCATTTTCCAACATGATTGGCAGTGGGACGTACAAAAGGCCTCAATAATTAATCAACAAATCAAAATCATCATCAAGATTATTAAAAATTGAGAGGCGTCTATAAGGACGATAGTCTATTAATTCATGACCTTTTGTGTTATGGGAAGCATTACTTCAAACTAATACTGAATATATGACGCACATAATATAATTGTATAGCTTGCAGTTAAACAAGGTATATAATAGCAATGAATATGCACACGACCTTGGCGAAACTTCGACTCGCAAAGGTTAGAAGATAAAGGTCTCATTAACGAGTATGCTCTATACCTAAAACGTCTGACATTTTAACGAAATAAATTAAAAAAATATTCTTGCTTATCTATGCACTACGTATATATGTATAGATGGATTTTTATATCTTTTATATTTTATTAGATGGAGAAAAAGATTTCGGGTCAGCAAATCAGTTACCAGCCACCCAGGCTTTACTACATTTGAAATAATGCGGAAATATAATAAAACTTCGTAAATGTGAATTTACAAAAAATGATAGATATATTTCTTTTATATATTATACTAGCGACTCACCTTCGCTTCGCTTGGGTTCGTCCCTAGCTTGATTCCCCGTACAAACTTTCATCCCCATTTTCACCCTCTTAAGGAATGATGTCCGGGATAAAAAGTATCTTATGTCCTTCCTAGGGTCACAAACTATCTTCTTATCAAATTTCATCTAAATCGGTTGAGTAGATTCAGAGATTACCCTATACAACGTCACAAACTCACAAACTTTACCTCTATATGATATTAGTTTAGACAAAATAAAATTTCAGCATTATAAAATGTTTGTGAAACAGGTTTTTAAGAATATTGAGGTTTTTATTTATCTTTATACCTACCTATAAAATAATTAATTTTTGCAAGATTTCAAATTTAATAAGCTACACATTTAAATCTTTAGTGTATCAAATCATAGGTATGTCGGTGAGTACATAATATACGTACGACATATATATCCACCTACACAAATAGATATATATTTTGAAATTACAAAGATGTACCTAGATACTCCGATGAACTTTCGATAGTCTTACTAATAGAATGGGCTTATTTAATTTTGAGGCATAAAATTTCTTATATTTTTTTGTATCCTCTATTGCTTGCCTGTAAGAGATCGATTATAGCAATAAGGCCTTTGCACATCTCTTTGATTGTATTTTTTAAGTTATCTTCTTTTGGCACGTTTGGAAAAAAATATGAGAGTAAAATTTTTACGATGTACGCGCACACCGACAGCCAAAAAGCGACATGATGAAGATAGCTGCATTCCTTTTACAAACAGAGTTGTGACATACGGGATTAAATTATAACTATTTTTGTTCAGTTACGCCAAGGAAGTATAACTTCTTACGTGCGTACATTTTTTTTATGGGACTAACGGGGCAAACGGGCAGGAGGCTTACTTGATGGAAAGTGATCACCGCCGCCCATGGACATCTGCAATACCGCAGGGCTTGCAGATGCGTTGCCGGCCTTTAAGGAATGAATACGCTCTCTTCTTGAAGGTGGCCAGGTCGTAACGGTTCGGAAAGACCGCCGGCGATAGCTGGTTCAAAAGTACACACACAATTTTTTTGTGTATGTACCATTCTACTGTACAATAAAGTGTTTAAATAAGGAAATAAATGAATAAATTCAAGACAATCACTTGTATTTTCTTTGTAAAAATTTTGAACTTAACAAAAAAATGTAAATCTCTGTAAAAACGAAAAACTAAGCTTCAAGGCGCCGGTGAATACTAAAAATAAGTTATGGATAAAATAGTTAATATATTCTCGATTCTTTTTGTTTGTTTGTTGAGTTTGTACTGCCTTTTGGCTCTCATCCAATGTGTACGATGAAATTTAAGCCCATGTTTTCTTACATCTCAATCTAATGACACGACAAACAAAACTCGTAAGTTATCGTAATACAAGATTTCTAAGGATTACTTACCAAGAATTGTAAGACACTCATGACATAATAAATAAGTAGTATTCCTTAGATTATTTATATGTTAATAATCTAAGTATTCATCTTTAGTTATATATATATATATATTAGTGTAACGCTCACAATTTTCATCTGAATTAGGGGGCTTAGACAAGATAGATCGTTTACGATAACAAAATACAGTAAAAATATATGTGACTTGCGATTCACCCTCGCTCCGTTCGGGTTCGTCCCTACTTACGTTTTACGGTTTAGTATAGATTTCTCAGAAATGAAATATTTTCCCGCAATAAAAAGTATCCTATATGTTGACCCGGATAACCAGCTATCATCATACTAAATTTTATCAAAATCCGTCCAGTGGTTTTTCCGTGATGAGGTACAGACAGACAGACAAAAATTTTAAAAACTATAGATTCAGCCTCTGTATCGATAATAATGTCTATTTCAATAAGACTTTCCAAAAATATTTCACGTACAGATTCGGCTCAGAATTTTATTATATGTATAGATAACACATTATGATTCTCAGACGAAGATCGTTTCAAACAATTATTGTCAAGTCTTACATCGTAAAAAAGAGTTTGGAGAATTGCATCTTGTCGAAGCACGTAGATTACAGACACCAAAGATAGTAACAAAATTTAAGAAAACAATTAGTAATTACTGATAACTAATTTTCCTCTTTCCTCTTTTCCTTGCCTTTCGTATTGTTTTGCGGCTACTACAAATATTATTCGAGTAGGTATAATATATCCCTATTTTAGATACGTACAAGTACATATTTATAAAGTACCTACCAAATATCAGGCATTCAGTGTAAGTCGCCTAAGTTAACATTACAAAATTCAAGTTACTTCAAAAACGTTAATTTTAAAACATACCTAAATATGTCACAGATAAGTACCGAAATTTGCGTGGCATTTATTTATATAAATAATTGTGGCACTACCTGTAGTCTATACTGCCGTCATAAGAAAAATGGCCGTAACTTCGTCAAAGTTGTTTTCGAGATATTTGAAGTTTTGTCTTACTACTTCGTCAAAATTACTACTAGTTTTGACGTAGTTACGATTAAAATGCTTATGATATCTCCGGATTCATAAGACTTAGAGGTTTATGAGTAAGACCATGAAGTAGCGTTTTTTTGATTCTGAATCTGCATATAAGTCATTTTTGAATTTTGACCAAATTGTTAGATACGGCCTTCTTTCTTATGACGGCAGAATAAGACATAAGTGTACATATATAATATTATTTATACAAAACAGACTTAGAAGCACCCAAGCAAAGGGAGGTTTGAGTCTCTAAATTATGAATAAAACCTTTTTTTGCAAATATTCTTCATATATTTTATTATTTTACACAACATTAATCGCGTGTGTTCACAGAAGTGTGTCGTATAGACAGTTTACATCGCATACGTTATGCATGTTGATTCCATTATGTAAATGTTATGGAATAACTCGAACGTGTCTGCTCACTCGCCGTGCTACCTATTTGTTTCAATAAAACTTTGCAAAGTTCAACGTACACCTAATTTACGTAATATAATAATTAATATACCAATTTGAAGCACGTTAGTAAATTATCTTAATAATTAATATAGAGAATGTATATCAAATTCGGGATTCTTTTTTACAGAACATTTTAATTTTTAATAGATAATTTGTACTCATAGAGCGGTAGGGCCACTATTAACATATTGTATATAACCTTTTTATTAAAAAAAAACGAAGATATCGTAACATAGACAACAAACACTCTTGGATTGAGCAAGCAACTTAGATCAGTAACAGTATCTGTTGTCTCATCTTAATACCGATTTGTATAGAGATGTTAGAAAATGACCAACAAAAATACATAGTTTTACAATTATTATGATATCATATGAGTCATCATTTTACTATTACAATTAAAGCTGAATTTTCTCGAAAAGGGTCGTGTGGTCGATTCCTCCTTTTTCTCATCATACCCTTTAAACCTTTTAAATTATTTATTATTAATTATCTTTGTTATAAAATTACTTATATTTTTTTAAATTTGTAATTGTAATTAATTTATTATTAAAAAAAAATTAAGTCAAAATTGGAATTATTGTATACTATTTAATACTAATGTGATAGCCTGTAAAAGCAGCAAGTTGTAACTACCTACCTATAAAAATGCAATTATCACGATAAATCATATGTAACCTAGGTTTAAGTATTATAATATTGTAACTTTTGTTGGTAGTTCAATAAAAAAAACCTAGATGCCATTAAACTAAAGAATAGAATAAAATACTTTCGCTTGTTACACTCAAAAAAAATCTGCATTTGCTGTGTCTAGTTACTTACAGCATTATTATTGAACACCGCCACATCACATGGTATTAGTCGTTTGTAAGAATCTAACCTCTAATTGAAAGAGCATAAACTAAAAAAATATTTATAAAATTATCAAAGGAAACTGTTAATTTGTTCGTTTTTCACACAAAAACACAAAATAAATATAACGGTAACGGCAAATAAAACATAAAAAATATAAAACTTCATATATTAACATTGGCATAGTTCTTACTTACATACTTTTATAAATATTTCATATAAACGTCAAAGAATGGCGACGGGAAGTGTTTGCCGTCCAATTAAAGACTTAGGTTGTTAGAAAAACTCAACAACACTTGACCCAGCCTCAGGTCGTACGTAAGCTTTATGATGTTAAGAAATTTTCCTCGATTCACCTCTTACGGCTTTCCATTGAAATAAATCTTGTAAATTTAAGCAATTTATTATTTAGAACGCTTAAAATTTTATTTATACTAGCGGCTTGCTTCCGCTTTACTCATATGTCCCTACTGCCTAGATGACTTGTGTTTATAATATTATTAGCAGAAGCCACGGGGGCTTCGCTCGGGCTTAAAGTACAAAAAACTCAAAAAGATAGGTTTCATACAAACTTTCATCCCCTATTTACCTCCTTATGGGATGAATTTTGAAAAATGCTTCTAAGACATATTTATTTAATTGTATTGAAGAGCATTAATACCAAGTTTCAAGTAATTCTGATCATAAATATTTTTATTGGGTTGTATTATAACGCGTTTTCTCGTGGAAATTAGATAATCTCCCGCGGTAAAAAGTAGCCGATATCACTCTCCGGCCCTCCAACTATCTCCACACAAAAAATCACGCTAATCCGTCTCTCCGTTTTGGCGTGAAAGAAGGACAAACAAACAAACAAACATACAAACACACTTTCACATTTATTATATTATAGTAGGGCTGTACAGGTAGCATCTCTTTAGTGACATCTCTATCTACTTTAGTGAAAGGGTAACAAGCATACACTTAAACTGTAAACAGACCATAATATAGTGTTTATTAGATTTTAGAAGATTCTTCAAAGGTTCGACTTCTAGTAACTAAAGTAATATTAATATTATTTAATAATTATTGGAATCAACAAAGCTACTAACCCATAAAACATATGTATAGCTCAATAGTTTGTAACGAGTATGTGAAATGTGAATAAAGTGTGAAGAGCAACAGGTTTGTTAAAAACCTACATAGATACAGTGTTAAGTAATTTATAGACAAGTTTGCAAACACACATATTGATGAAACGATAATAATACCTCTAAATAGCAGTTGAGTGGGATTAAAGGTCACATACACCATGTTTCCAGCATAAAGTTTTCAGTTATATCTATACAGCTTTGTCAGTTATAAGTATTTTTTGTCAGTAATTTACTTGACCGATTTCTAATATAAAAGATTAGGTATCAATTGACCCACTTTTATATTGACAAAATTTTATACTTATTTTTTTTATTTCGTAATGTTTTTAAAAAGTTGTTCATTGCACATGTTATTCGAAAAATAACTTCCTCGCCGTTTTCCTAGGTTGTTGCATTAAATTAGATAGAGTTACAGGAAAATATTTTTATTGCCAATACACATCTTTACTTAGTGCGGGAATCGAATCCGTGGCCATATAACAGGGTGGCGAATGCCGCACCATTATACTTCATATAACAGTAGGTAGTTTATGTTACGTAAAGTGTGCAACCAACCTTAGCTACTAAGCACCTGCTTCAATCGTTTTCATAATTAAACTTTTAAATGTCATAACGTTCAACTTTGTAAACAACAAGAAAAACGAATGGCGAATATTCTAGATATTTTATAGAAAGGCGTTTGTTTACTTTGTATGTATACTATTTTTAATTATATTTATTTATGTATTCATTTTATATAATAAATAATAATATTCCCATTCAAAATAATATACATTGTTTGTTTTTACGTGTTTTGTGAATGATGCCAATGAGTTGTTAAAGTATTTTTAACCGACTTCACAAAAGGAGATTCTCAATTCAGATGTTTATATTTTTTTTTATGTATGTTAAGGCATAACTCCGTCATATATAGACGGATTTTTAAAATTCTTTTATGTCCGAAAGAGGTTTATTCCGAAATGGTCCATTTAATTTTGAAAAGAAATCCACCCCTAAGTGTAGAAAATAGGGATAATTAATTTTTCACCTACTACATTTTTAAAATACTTTCTTCTTATTTTTCTGCTACTGTGTCTACACTAAAAATAGAAAAATAAAAGTCTGTGCTAGCCGATATAAATCAAAGCACACCGACTTTGAAAATATCTGATTAAGTTTCTATAGTAAATGTAAACTACCAAGCATTATTTTTTAATTTTTAGTGTTTTTTTCTTTGTAGTTTAGTTTTTTTGACACACAAACTAATAATTACTAAGATCGTTATTGATTTGTATCAGTAGTAGCCCAGTGATAACGCTCTCACTTGGACAGCCAAAACGGGTTCAAATCTCGGTTCACACATCTGTGATATTTTTACGTGTGAATTATTTTTTAACATGATTATTTGATTGATACGGTGAAGGAAAACATCTTGAGGAAACCTGCATGTCTGAGAGAACCTAGAAAATTTTCGAATGGCTTGGCCAGCACAATCGACTATAGCCACGTAAGAAAAGTTCGTGCCCAGCAGTGGGACGTTAAAAAAGGCTGAATACATATTCTAAGATGACAATGATGATATTAATGTTGTAGAAATTAGTATTTTAATAAGACACAGTTTTTTCTTCTTCCTGAAAAGTTGTAATGAAAGGACTTGTGTTGTTTTAAAATCACATAGTTCAATTATATACAATTATTTAGCATAATACGTTATTAGTGTAGTATAATCACGTGAACGAGGACTCACGTGGGTTTATGACGTCAATGAGCTGTCAAAACAACTGGCTCTTCACATCAAATGCAGACCCTCTCTGTGACGTTCTACCTCATAAAGTCCACCCCTTCATTAATATTGTGTGTTAATGATTAATTACTACAATACATAGCTTATTAATTATTTTATTTTATGATATTAAATGAGCAATCTATTTTCTATACATATAAAAAAATCTGAGTCGAATCTGTAAGTATATCAAATATGCTTTGGAAAATCTTATTGAAATAGTCATTATTTATTATATATCGATTAAGAGTCGGAATCTATAGTTTTTAGATTTTTTGTCTATCTGTCTGTTTGGGAAAGCATCACGAGAAAAGCACTAGACAGATTTTGATGAAATTTAGTATGATGGTTATCCGGGTCAACTTATAGGATACTTTTTACTGCGGGAAATATTTCATCTCTGATAAATCTATACTAAAGATGACTAGGGACGAACCCGAGTGGAATGAGTCGTGAACTGTATATAGATATCTATATAAATTTATTTCGTGTATCTCGGAAACGATTTTAACAATTTGGCTCAAATTTTGTATTTAGATAATGTTTTGCTTATTAAGTTTATTTATATACGTGTCTTTTCTGAAAAAACACAATATTTGTTATTTTCCAAAAAAAAAACACGAGCCTACAAAACAAAACGCTGAGCGAAGCTCAGTCGCTCAGGTACTAACTACTAATAAGTACGGTATGTTTACTTTGGGAATGATGTGACCAAAGACTGTTTTTAATGTTAAATATTACTATTTTTACTGTATATTAAAAAGTTAAAAAGGACCATGGACCGCAGATTTTCATTCGGCATTTCTTCGGGCTTCTCAGGACTGAGATTTGATGAGACATTTTTTCCGAACTGCGCGTAGAGTTTTTGACAAACAATAAGTGTATTACTAAAAACCAACGTTGAATAAAAAATCTTGAATTAAATAACATTAACGTTGTTTGCAGCTCCGCCTGCATAGTTTATTTATTTGAAAATTTTAAGAATCAACAATAATGGCAATAATCAATATAAACTATAGAAAGTAAAAAATTCTATTCCAACACTGTATACCATATACCTATACTATTATCTTTAGATAATTATGTAGGTACAAAAAATTACTAAACGGAAAGTGATTTGAACTTTCGAACAAAGTTTAGGCTAAGTGAAAGCATTATGCACAATGGCGTGAAAGCTTCGTCTTTAGATGAAAGTTGATTTTAATCCATTGCTCTATTATTTGCGCTACGATTGCTATCGATTAATCGTAAAATTTTGCCACGATATTTTTTTTACTTTAAATAAAACCTTATTAATTACGTTACTCAAATGACACTAACGTATATTTTTTAGTAATTTGGGCTCCTTTATTTTAAAAAAGGATTAGGGTTCCGCCCAAAAAAACATACCTAGGGGCGCAACTACCCTTTTTTTTTGTTTTTGCTGGGGAAACCCATCATGGGGACCCTGCCGGCCGTCATAACGGGCAAGGCACTGTGAGACTCCTACTCACTAAAACCCACAGCGGAACTCATCGCCACAGTGCAATGGAGCGTTGCAGGATCGCTTGCGCACACGCTACAACAGGGGCGTAACTACCCTGCGGGAGTAGGGAGGAGTCTTAATCAGTCTAAATTCTAAAAGATATTCTATTAAATCTAAGAATTAATTATCTAATAAATTTTGTATACAATTTATTTATTAAGGAAGCAATGCAAGGAAGGTGGAATAAAAATCAAATTAAAGGAGAAATGTTTATTTCTTTCCATAGTTACCTAATTCAACTTTCGATATGATTCTCTTACATTACAAGCGAAAGTACATAGAAAAAAATATTGAAACACAAAAACATTTCTACAACAACTACATGACTCCTGTTATATATAAACCAGGAAAATTTAAACATACAATATAAAAATTAAGAAAATCACAAAAAATTTGAAAATTTTAAGATATTTAAATGTTAATGTACAATTTTCCTGGAATAAAGATGGAATCGTACGTATTCATGTTGGATATTTTTTAATATAAAACAAATAATCTCTATAGTGATCAACAAATTGTATACAACAACGTGTGAAAATTTTAATTTATCTATTAAAATTTAAACTACAAAATTTTATTATTTTAAAAATCTTACATTCCGTACAAAATATTTTAAGATATATTATTTAGATATATCCAAAACAGGGGACACCGTAGTCGACGTATAGAAATGTAAAAACTACATTGAAGATTTTTTATTAATTGTTATTTTAGTTAATTAAGACCATACTATTTTAAAGTTTTCTTTATTTTTATTTATTTTTACGTAACAAAGAAACAGTAGTATTTAAGTAAGTTTCGAATAAACATTAAATTTTTATAACAGAAATTTTTATTCAAACTTTCTTCGTTAAAGGTGGTCATGTTACATACAAACATGGGAGTAGTGCGCTTATAAAAAGTGCCTATATTAAGTTTAATTGAATAAAGTATAACTTAATCTCATGACTCAAATTAAAACGTAAGTAAGAGTTAAAATAAAACATATCAGTTAGGATTGCAGTCAAAGTTAATTTGTCGCGCAAGTTTTTTAGAATAATTATTGGAACAATCATTAATTATGCAATTAGTCCCTCCACGACTGCGGACACGCCGGCGTGTCAGTTAACAATAGATTTCTTAGAATTTTAATTAATTTCTTAGAAATTTACCTGGAGGTGTTAATAGATTCAACAAAATAAAGTAATCAAAACATCCAGATATGGTATTTTTTTAATATAACCAATAAAAAATCTTCAATGTTCAAACATATTAAAGAAACATAAGAGCATTAAAAAAATTCGTTGTGGGCATATGAATATACTTAAAAGCAACAAATTACTTTTATATAAATACTTAAAATAATATCAGTTCTTTTGACGCCAAACAAATGTTTAATTAACGGATTCTAGCTAATAAATAAATAGTCCATTTAAAAAATATTTGCAACAAGCAGTATCAAATATTGTACCTATTGCCCATAGTTTATAAGAAATATAAACAAAATATTCAACTTTTCACTAAAATGAAATAATAAATGATTAGAAATTAGAATCCGTTCAATTTCGACAAAAAAAAAACATAATAAAAAAGACAGCACGCTTCAAACCCTTAGGAAAGAATAAATATGAGTGAATAAATTCAGATAACTTATAAACACAGAAACATTCACAAGGGTCAAACATCGATAGATTCGATATTTTGAGCTTTTTTTATTATATATATATAAAATACTATAATATACTTCAGGACAAAGTCTAGTCGATTGGTACATTTGTACATACTTTTCTAATAGTAGTCCAAGAGGAGATTTTGGGATATACTCATCATAAACTTATTGACGATTTTTGTTTCTTCGGCTTGTGGTAATGGACAGATTATTGAATTGCACATATTTCAGCATGTAATTAGCCCACTACGCCTTAATCTGTCGGTTTCAAGTAATTCTAACTTAACAAAATATATTTTTTTAATATTTTGATCGGATGTTATAGACGGGCGACCTTATTATATAGGGAATTTATATAGGTATGGTGTAGGTACTCAACAGAGTGCAAGGTATCCCCCTTATGTTAATTTGCTGCGCTTGAGTAAATCCCAAAAAAACCCTCTTGGGCTCCCCTACTATAATAGCATCATCCCAAAAACGATCTAATAAATAAAAATAATTATAATTAGTCCTAACCTAAAACCTAGAATTAGAATACAAAAGAAAATAGAAAACATTACGTTAAATCTATGTAATCAAGTTTAAATATGTTAGTTACTTATGACACTTACAAAAACCTAAATATATGATACAGTCTTAATTTCATTACACAAGATAATATTAAAACATCTAAAGTCACGATTTAGATTTCATTTTAAACCAATCTGAGTATTTATATTTATATATTTTTACTATAATAATATTAAAAAAAAGTAAAATACTTAGTTAGCACTTTCGACGGGCATAAGATGAAAAGTTGACATGTACTTTATATTGCACTGAATATATATTTTTATAAATATTATAAAAAAAAAAACATAAAAAAAATTGACGAAAGTGTCCAAATGCAACGAGCTGTTAATAACAGTTAAAATTATTAATTCACAAAGAAGGTTCTCAATACGGCTGTATATCGACGTGTGTATATTATGTCATATATTTGCTTATTAGTAATCGATTTTTATAAAAAAATATATTTAGGTTAAACCAAGGAGAGAATCCCAAGTGATATTATTTTAAAGTATTTATCAAGTCAGTGTACCTTTTTTTATTAAAAACTAATTAATATTAAATAATAAATAAAGCCAAAGTGAAAAAACAACATTACTTTGTATGAGGATATAATTATATTTGTTTTTTTTTTTCATTAAAACGACAAAAACATAAAAAAAAATTACAAAGTACGCTTTCAATTTCTCAACTTAAACCCGAACGGTGCGAATATAAAAACATACAAAAGGGAAAATCCGAAACTTCAATAAGAAGTATATGTACGAGTATGGCAGTGCGTAGTAAATTAATATAATATTTACCTGTATTCCGCTTTAGTTCATTAGTTTTATTTAGTAGTTAATAAGCAGACAGAATGTTGCGCTTTTATATACATTTAATGATATTAAACTTAAAAAAAAAGCTTTCCATGGTAAGATGGGAGAAATAGCAAGAAACACAGGCGAGCCCTAAAACAAAACTAACGTAATAAGCGTATTGATTCTATAAAAGTAAATTCATTATTAAAAAGTCGTCTAAAACACGAAACACATTACACTACCTACGAACTACACTTAGCTATATGTTGAAAAAATATCTATTTTAAAAATATAATTGTGTAAAGGACCGTTGGGTTGTCGCATGCACAGACCGATTTTGATAAGGCCGTTCATAAAATACGTCATGCACCTTTTTAGATAAGACCCGCCCTCCGCCCCCTTCGCCACACTACGTCACATTTTTTGCAAACCCCCGATCCCCCCTGTCAATATGGCGCCACGAATTATAGTTACCCCCCCCCCCCCCCCCCTCCTTACACGATATATGTCAAGGGTACTTTTAGTCATCCCCCTGCCCATTCGTCACGTTATGTCACACTTTCTGCGACCCTCCCTATCAATATTGCATTACGAATGATACATCCACCCCCTTACATGATATATGGCAATTAATACTACACGAATTGCGATATTTTTAAATGATAAAAAATTTTAAAACAAAAATTTGCAAAATGAGCTGCGAACATCACGTTTCCTTACACCCCCAATAAATCCCCTTGTCATAGTAAGTGACACTCTCCCTCATAAATGCGAACGTATTTTATGAACGGATCTATATATGTTAAGGGCTATGAACGGATCTATATATATTACCTACTCAAGATGAAGTACTACGTTATGACAAAACGATGTAATTTCAATTCACTTAAGCCATTTTCTTGTTTATACTCGATGTTAAATATTCAACGTTAAAACTATTTATTGTTTCTTTAATGTTTTAGATTTCATCTTATAATGGAATCCATTTTGTAATATTAGATTTGGTGTTACATAATTTTGTGATGTCTTTATGAGAGTTTATCTATACCTTTATTCGCTATGACATGTAATGGACCATATTAAAAATATTATACTCGTATATTGCTATTTTTCTTGCTTTTGCTAATTATTAAGTATTTATATAGTCAATGTTTGTAATTTTTTTTTCTAAATAGTATCTATATAGGTTAGTAGAATTTTCAGAGTTTAACTTGCCTGAGTCAGTTATTGTTGAGAAATGCACCGATTTTCTGTGCTTTAGATTGAAGTCATTGGATAAGCTCTTTGCCAAAATTATGTATAAGAACTTCACAGATTCCCTATTATTATAAAAATATTAATAATTAATGTCATAGTGAATATAGGTTAATTTTTTACGTTATATAAGTGACATTTTTAAGAAAATTGTTTACTATTACTTCTAAAAAACCTTGCTAATACTCATAATTTATCTATTCACATAACATTTAACTCCAAATAGGTACATCCAAGTTAAAATTTTATGGACGAAAAATTGTCAAAATTTAACTTGCGTAAAATTTATTTAATTTCGAATCTGTGAAATATAAAAAAGTCACCATCTATCAAACAATGTGTAAATAATACAATTTATTGGAATTCCATTAGTCTACTTTTTTCATACTCAGACAAGAATAATATGATTATTAAAATTTGACCTTTCTCTTAAGTCCTTTTTATTATTTTACACATTAATTCGTTTCACTCATACCCTTTCTAATTTCTTTCGTTATTTATCTATGGCCCTTAGTTAAACGTTGCACTCAAATGATTCGATTTTTTTAATAAAAACTTTTTAAGAATTAACACAGGTAAAGCAAATAAAACAAAAATATTCAATTTTTTTAATGAAATTTTATAAAACTGTCTAATTTCATCGCTAAAGTGACACATTTTACTTTAGAACAAAACATCGAAAATTTATTAAATAATCGAATCATTTAAATTGACAATTCCAAATCGATTATCACAATTACTCTATAATTGTTTACAAAATCGATTTCTCCACACTTCCATAACTAAACTTGCGCTTCATCTTATCATTTCACGCCAATCCGGTAGACAAAAATATGAAAAGATTTCAAATTTACAATTTACATACTTTACAGCACATTTTAGTAAACGTACTTATTATATGAATTAATAATACATACGAATAAGATGTACATCAATATCAATTAAACAACTGGTTTATTCGATATAAAACAAAAAAGAAAAAAAAAACATAATTTTACATATGACGACTTACACTTAGTACGATACATGATAAACCGTAAAACTTTAAAAATAATTCCGTACAACTTTGAATTTACATATTAAACTAAACTAAAACATAAACTAAACTTACCTGTATGTTAATGTCAATCAGGCGGGCAACTTTGTACGAAGGAAGCGGGGAATAGCCCGGTACGTCCCGTACGCTGGAGGGTGCCTTTATACCAGCCATCGCCACGTTTCTTACATACAATTACAATATCGTCCACTTTTAGTTCTAACTCGTATTCTGAGTTTGGTGGGTAGGGGACTATGCAACGGAATCTGAAAAATTATAATATTTAAAATTATACTTGATAAATTAATATGTTTAAATACAACTATCATAGAAGTTTTTCAAGATGTCAGTGTAAAAATGGCCTAACTCATTTTTTGATAAAAATAACTTATATGTTATTTATTTCAAAGATATGTGACGTTAATACTATAATTAATCAGAAAATAATTATACTTAATAATTATTATACAAATAATATTATAAAATTATAAAAGACAATATTATAAAAAAAATAATTATACAAATACATGACTTTAGAATGGAGCATAAAAAATTCAGGACTTCAGGAGGCAATCAGTATCCAAATCTCACGTAAACTTAAATTAGATAATTTATGCATTTACAACTTACATAGGTCAATATTACGGATTAATCAACGTAACATTTTGTTTTCTTTCATTGGCATTAAAATGGCACAAGTTAGAAAAGGACAAATAATACTTTCAATAAGCAACGTTTCTAAGAGAAATAAAGATATAGTGTAAGTCCACTGACTTTTCTTTAACAGGTTGCGTATGGTGTCTGTCTCTCCGTGCAGTGACATCCAACGAGGCAGACTTACGGTGTCCCGCCCACTCTACTTCCCCCGATCCCCTACTAAAAGATAATTTTAATTTATTTACATATAAATAATTAATATATTTCTTACATATTTTTTTTAAATTATGTATCACTTGTAACACGAATAATTAATTAAACAATGAAATTATAATTTATTATTAAATAATAATTTAAAAAAATCTAAGTGTACTCCAAACAATATTACTTATTAGTACTTATGAACCTATAAAAAATATCTTGATATGTTTTGTTTTTTTGACGCCTTGTGTATTCAATTTTTTTTTTGATAGTTTTTTTTAACTTTTAAGTTATTATATTAGTTTTTATCATTATTTATTTAATGATAGTGATGTGCAACACTGCAGCAAGCAACATAACTAAAACATGAACAAACAAAAACCAGGGCAAGTTTCAAGTGCAAGGAAATGACAAACAAATTCTCAAGTCACTAATGTGGTGTGAAATTACAAAAAGATGGAGATATAAGGGATGCCTTAATTTACAATGTGCAAATAATCACATCCCATCGTTCTATAACAGTTTGATAAGACCGGATAGGTAGTGAGGGCTTTACATGCTCTTCGAGGCGTCATACCGGCAGATAGCCAACTTTGGGCTATTACTTAGCAATTCTTGGTATAAAAACCCAAATAACAAACTCCAGTTTCACTTAGGACTCGAACCCGGACCTCATGTTTGAAGTATTTAATATGGAAGAACGGATTGGACGTTGGAAAATTGTCTAATTGTCAAGATTTGGATAGAAAAAGTGTAAAAAAGTAATCTTTTTCTAAAAGTGTGACTTCTCATACGAGATGATCTCGTAGATAGAGTTGCATATCCGAAGTACATATTATTATACGATTATTGAAAATAGATATATGGGTTATATATTCTCTTTGTCTCTTTCTAAAGAATGTTCCGTTACGTTAAGCTCGTATACATATTAGTATAAAACAATGTAAAATAATGTACTATATAACATTATAAAACTGTCTCTTACTGGCCCTGTAACATTTATTTCTGTACTGGAGAAAATGGGTTCGTATTTCAGGCGGATAGAATTTTGATATTATAGTGTATAATTGTAGTGTATAAGCGATGTGAACAGAACGGATTTGAATGCATGTTAATGTGTGAAGGTGTTTATGTGCGTTGGTGAATGCTTTGTATGTATGTGGTACCATTGATATAAATAAACTCAACATACACAATTAGCGTCTAAATGTGTCCTTAAAAAGAAGCGCACAATTGACAATTGTGCCCTATTTTCAAAACTTTTTTGTTTATTGCTTTTCGGATGACAAAATTAAACTTAACGTTTGACTTAACGTCACATGTCGAGGCCACTTTTTGGGAGAGATTTTTGTTAAGAAATGTGTATCTACAAATAAAGGGTCAACAAATAGAATATTTTTTACTGCGGGAAAATATCTCATATCTGAGAAATCTATAAACGTTAAAACGTAACTAGGGACGAACCCGAGCGGTGCTAGGGTGAGTGACCATTAAAAAATAATAATCATATTATATTATTCATAAGTGTGCGATTTGCATTATTTAACGTGTTTGTAAGCGTGCTTATATAAGCATTCAAATTTATAAGCTATATAGCTTACTTTGAATGTGCGTGTGTGTATGTATACAGATACCTGTCTTACAGTCAAATGTATAAGTATGTGATGTGTCAATATATTACAGATTAACAGTCTGTATGCCAACCTGTAGTAGTAACCTTATAGTAAAATATGTATGTATGTGTGTCAATATAAATGGTATGTTATGTGTCTGTATGCAAACCTTTGCGCCCTCTGGTCTCGTTGCCGGGGGCGCGCGGGGGCGGGGGCGGGGGCGGGGGCGGGCGCGGGCGCGGGCAGCGCGCGCAGCAGCTGCGAGGGACACGAGCCCGACCTGCACCCACCCATCTACTCGTGTGTACGCTCGTATACGACTTGGGGGATAGTGGGGGGAGGGGGATGTGGTGAGGATTTTTGGTTTGAATTGACCCGTTATTGACTTATATATAAGTCTAACTTTCATCTCTGTCCCAGTAAGAAATGCATTGTAAAACCATAACTTGAGATACAGATTTTTAACCTAGTTCAGGTAGGTTCCAAATGAAATATCGGAGCTACTCTGTTAATCATTTATATTATGTAACTTTGTAAAAACTATATGAATAAATTATTATTATTACTATGTTTTTAACACCCGACGCAAAAACGATGAGGTGTTATGAGTTTGACGTGTGTGTGTGTGTGTGTGTGTGTGTGTGTGTGTGTGTGTGTGTGTGTGTGTGTGTGTGTGTGTGTGTGTGTGCGTGCGTGTGTGCGTGCGTGTGTGCGTGCGTGCGTGCGTGTGTGCGTGTGTGTGTGCGTGCGTGTGTGCGTGTGTGTGTGTGCGTGCGCGTGCGTGCGCGTGCGCGTGCGCGTGCGCGTGTGTGTGTGTGTGTGTGTGTCTGTCTGTGGCATCGTAGCTGTTTGGGATGAACCGATTTTGATTTTTTTCTTTGTTTAAAAGGTGAATTTGTCGGGAGTGTTCTTAGCTACGTTTGATAAAAATCGGTCCAAGATGGTCGGATGGTCGTTAATTTTGAATTTTTCACTTGTTATATTAACTATACTATTATACTATAATAACTATATTAACTATAATACTTGGGTAACTGATAGCTTAAGATAATACTAAGGTAACCTACGTGTTATTTTAGGTCATAGCCTATCTGTAAATAAATTTCATCCAATTGTCTCTAGCCGTTTTTAGCGTAAAAACGTAACAAACATGCACACACATTTGTAGGATCCGGGAATATAAACAAAAACGTTTATACCACACTCTACTATTTATTCTATTGAAATTACATAGAACAATGTTCACGCGTATCGTCGTGCCACCGTTCCGACAAATCATCCTTCTTTTCTTTTATTCATCTCATTCTATTTTAAAAATTATATCAACATGTCCTTTTATTCTTAAAATATCCGTTTCACACATTTACCTCGCAAATCCTCGCAAATATATATGTATTATTATACACACGCCCACACGCGCACACACACATATTCAAAATATACACATTATTCATAGAACGTACACATTTATAAAAGTAGTCAGATTATTTTTTTACTACTGAAACATTATACCAGCAATATTTTAAGGTAAGTCGATAACTTTACCTGCATAATAATACAAAATAAAGTATTGTCAAATCTAAAATGTAAAATTCTCGTGTTTCTCGTGTCGTGTTTGTAACAAAACTCCTCCGAAACGGCTTGACCGATTCTTATGAAATTTTGTGTGTATATTCAGTAGGTCTGAGAATAGGACTATTTTTCATACTCCTAAGTGATAAGGGTGGATCCTAGGGACGAACCCGAGCGGTACGAGAGTGAGTCGCTAGTATCAGCTTTATAGTAATCGTGTCATATCAATGTTACATTATTTAAAATAAATTCGTGCAACTACGTGCTATTAGTACATGGACCGAACAATCCAAAATCTTATTTTTTTTCATTTAAATTATTTAATAACAAAGTGCAATATTGTCTATGGATCTTGGAGGGTTTATGTGTATGCAGAGTAGGGGTTAGGGGGTAACAATCGTATACGTATGCGTGACTTTTATATACACAGACAAGATGAAAAATAATGTTCAAAATTTCTAACATAACTTTTTTTTAATTTCATCTTGTCTATGACCAGAATAAAAGTGATTTAGTTTACACGGATTATGTCATACCATTGAGTTTCAGCTCGTTTCATTGATAGATAACAAAAAAAACATTGAACTATAAATATTTTAGAAATGTTAATTTAATTAAATTATATGTATGTACTTGTATATTATTTTGAAACAAGCTTAAACTACAAAACAAAACAATTTTTGGTGATGTTAATGGGGGCAGGTAACAATCAAGATGACACACACATGCACAATGCACACACAATGATAGTATGCATATGAAAAATAATTTCTCCAAAATTTAAATTTATTCCTTTAATTATTATTTATTGGAAACTTTTTATCAAAAGATTTTAGGTAGTATATTTTCTGGGAAGATGGACTTTACCATGGCTAATATAACAACAAATAATTAAATAAACAAATTAAACAAAATATATATACAAAATTATTTATATCACTAAAATCAATGATCGATCCACTATTAAGTGTGGCTCAGTCTATGGTTCAAGCAAGAATAAATTTAGTTTTATTATCACTAAAACTATCATAATGTAAAATCTATTATTTTATTATGCAAAAAATGTTTTACTATGCAAAAAGGAAATAGTTATTAGACTAACATACATAATAGATGGACCATTTAAGATATCAAATCCGCCAACGGTCCATGGCAAAAATATATCAAAATCTATATGAAAATAACTATATATAATAATAATAAATCCGCCCATACTTAAATATATAATGGGACAGGTGGACCATATAAAATACAAAATCAAGCAATGGTCCAAGGCAAAAAATCAATTAGAAAATTATCCATAATCTAAGTATAAGTATTTAAAATAATTAATTCGTTTATACATATATATTATATATAAATAATATTATCATACTGACCGCACATGAACAGGGTGGGGTGAAGGCATCATGAGGGAAGTCCCAGGTCCATCCTCGAACACGGGATTGTCCATACTGTACCCGGCCGGCGGCGGCGACTTGCACTTCTTCATGGCAGCCAGACGCTTCATAAGGGAAACCCCCGTTGATATTGATGATTTGTCCGATTTTGACTTTTCTTTTGGCTGTAATTGTAAAAGAAATATAAGTTAATAGTAAATAGGTACATACTAATAGTATGTGTGTTTGTTTGTCCTTCTTTTTCACAGAAATGGAGCGAAGGATTGTTGTGATATTTTGTATGGACATAGTTCAGAAGATCAGCGTTACGCCAACTGAGCTACTAGTTACGGAGGAAATATATCTGGTACCTATGAGATAATCAAAATATTTATAATATATGGAGGCTATGAGCGAAACTTAGAAATCTGAACAGCAAGGGGTGCATCATTAGTATAATAATGTATCTATATTTAAAGAATAAAAATAATTAATGTTAGAATATGTTATAAAGAACATCTCAGTATAAGATTTGGTAAATATATAGCGAAAATAATTTATTTGATTAATCAAACTATCAGTATAAATGCGAACGTTTGTGTATAAATAAGTGTAGCTTCTGCACGTTGTAACTGAGATAAAGAGGGAGAGAAAGAATAGAGATGAAACGAGACAAAAAGATATTAAATATTTCTATCTCTATTTTTTACATTACATACATATCAACTCGATTAATGTACCTTTTCGGACCGCGGCGTGGTTTGTTGCGGTTGCATTGAGCTCCATGGATATGTTAAAGGTTGACCTGTAATTAATAAAATTTAAACATTTTACATATATTTAATGTATTATTATTTATTTAATAATCAGATATTGGGTGATATTAGAATTATACATAATTTCGTTAGTAAATCATAAAAGACTCTTCAATATACCAGATTTAGATGAAAATAATAATTAAAAAATAAAATTCGTGTGGCACAAAATGATCATAAGTTATACAAAATTCGTCATTTTTGTATCAAAAACCACTATATCTCTTTAACTATCCAACATGACACTTCGAATGATAATTCACTATTATTTTACTTAATTTGTTTACGTTTTCTTTTTCGATAAATTGAGAATATACTTAGTATAGTTTAGGAAAAAAGAAAATAATATGTTAATAATATGTTAAAATAACAACTTTTTACTAAATACATATGAAATTATATACTGTAGTTATAAAGAAAACACACTTTTTTAATTTTTGTGTGTCTGTTTGTTCCGATTAATCTCCGAAACAACTAGACTGATTTTGATAGAACTTTACTGGCAGATAGCTGATGTTATAAGAACTAACTTAGGCTACTTCTCTTTTAGAAAAAAGAATTAGGGTTCCGCTCATAAAAACTAAAACTTACCTAGGAATGCACTCGAGCGGGAGAAACTAAGACTGAGAGTCTCTCCCGGACCACGATTAAAGCATTCGAAACGTCGGGAACCAAAAATCAAAATAAATCCGCGACATAACCCGAAAGGATAGTTTTATTTCAAATGTCAAATATTCGCGTAAATCTAACAATAAGAAAGTAAAAAGGAAATACAAACCAGATGTGATAACAGGACTAGTGGCTCTGGGCGGCGCGTCGGGCGGCGCCAGCGCGCTGGAGTTGGCGGCCGGCGGGTTCACTGTAGGTTTCACTGCGGCCGAACTTGGTGTATTCTGCTATATTAATGAATAATGAGTTTAAAAATTATATATCAATCAAATATATATTTTATTCAAATAGTACAAGTAATTTAAATTATCAATTTTTAAAATCAAACTAGCGACTCACCCTCTCTCCGCTCGGGTTCGTCCCTAGTTACGTTTTAACAGTCACTACATCATATCCGAGAGTATAATATCCCCTATATTAAGGGTTGGTACTAAAAGGGTGAAAATTTAGGTTTGTGTGTATTTTTTAATGACGAACTATAAAAAAGAAATAAAGAATTTCGTCCATGAAATGAAAAAAAAATTTGGGGTGGACCACCCTTATCACTTAGGGATATAAAAATAGTTTACGTTCAATTCTCAGCCCTACTAAATTTCATAAGAAACGTTCAAGCCGTTTCGGAGCAGTTTTATTACGAACACTATGACACGAGAATTTGGTATATTAGAAGATTAAACTAGTGTTTTATCGCAGCTGCGTATTTCAATTTTGAATCACTAAATATTTATCAATTATATCCTATGTATTATTCTGATGTACAAGTTATATTGTATAACGTTTTATAGGAAGTGTAATAAGAAGCTAAATTACCACAGTGTATAGGATGTTTTAAATTAATAAAAATAACTTTAATCGAAATTTGAAAAAAACTGGTCAAAACCTGCACAGCATAAACGATTCGCAATAAAAAGAAGGTAAATCGCTAGTATACAACAAAATAATGTACAACAATAAGCTACCTTTTCGTGCTTCACCCTGTGCGCGAGCGGCGCGAGGGGCGCGAGCGGCGCCACGTAGTTGCCGGGGAAGACGCCGCAGCGCGCGCGCTCGCAGCACCCCTTGTACCAGCCGTCGCGGCACCGCTCCGTCACCGTGTACACGCCTGGACACACATGCATGTATAATTTTTAGCACTATCTTTTAACGGAAGAGACTCTTCCAAAAAATTTTTTTTTTATATTATTGAGTGCAATTCTAAGAATAAAATTATCGAAAAATGCATTTTTCTTTTAAAAATCATTTGTGAATTCATTCTTTATCTCACCTCCTTTCTTCAACTCCAACTCATCAGGTTTCTGTGGTTTGTAGGGATATAAAGCTATATACGCTGAAGGTAATGGTTTCTCATTGCTGCCAGATCTTCTCCTTCGCCTCTCTCTGTCCCTCTCCGGTCTCTCCCTCTCTCTCTCCGTCGAATGGTCGAGGAGACTTGTTGCGAGGATTTCTGCTGAATGCCTGTAATTTATCGTAATAAGAAACTAAATACAAATATAAAAATGTAGTTATCATTTAAATGGACTATCGAATGCCAAAATATACCAAATCTTGTATTTATATAATGACTGTTTTAAAAGTAATATTTAAGATCATAATATTTTTCGTGTAAAAACAATAGTTAATATAAATATATATGTTAAATTATGACTTGTTATTATAGTTCACCTTCAAAGGTAATTTGCACGGCTCATTATTGATCAACTAAGTTTAACAAAAAAATATTCAGAGTTTGCAGTATAAATAATAAAATGTTCAAAATAAAAAAATAAACAGTACAAAACCTTTGACAGACTGTTAAATTAAAAAAAAACGTAAAGTTATATACATATAAATAACAAATTAAAAAAAAAAACAATTTAAAACGTCAACATATTGCTCACCTATTTTGTGTATGATTGCCTTGCATATGGGACGAGGGAGTCAAGCTATGCCGCTTTTCCCTCTCTCTATGATCTCTATGTTCTCTATGGCCTCGGGCCACCATATAGTTGCCATCTTTGTGCGAAGGAGACAGTTCAGCTTGCAACCCTAAACCAAAGTTTAACAGGGAATTTGGTCCACTCATTGAATATTTAGATGAAGATGGCACATCCAAGCGTTCTGTTGTTTCTTGGTTATCATTTTGATTTTGGTTTTGATTTTGATTTTTTGGACTCTCAGACGGTGGGAGACTAACGTTTAGAGACGTATTTGTTGCTGTAGAACTTTCATTTAAGCTTAAAGCGCCTGAAGCATTAAGAGATTCTTGATTCTCTTCCTCTTGGACGCTTACATTTGTTGAACGTTCAATATTCACATTATCCGGGGAGCTTGGTAAGCTTGGCTCGGCACTTTCACACGTACTTGTATTAGAACTTGTGTTAGGTGTAGTTGTTGAACTTCCAGCATTACCAGAGGGCGTGTTTACACTTGAACTGGAATCCGAACTGTTATTTGTAAAATTAACTGCCCTAACATTTTGGTAATTCGTTTCCACTTTCTGTATCGGGGTTGAATTGTAATTGTCGAATTTTGTGCCCCGCAATCTGTCATAGTTTTCTCCTATACGAGACACGCTTTGAATTCCCATTGTTTGATGGTTTTTGTTGTGTAGATTGGTAAAGTGGATCAGATCTAAATGTTTGGTTGTTGGCTCCATTATGTTTCTGGTCCCCGTAACCACACTCTGGTTAACGGTTACATGTTGGCTCACTGGTTGCGGAACCAGAATCTGTGGTTGCGAAATGGTTTGCGCGTGGTTAGCGTGGTAGTTTGGTTGAGATTGACTCATTGTTGCCATGTTTTGGTAGTTTCCTTGACCGGAATTGGGAGTCGATATTGACATTTGCTGGTATCTGTGCTGATGCTGAAAAACAAATATAATAGCTTATAAAAGAATTTTCTTTGTATGTTAGTCCTCTTTGTATGTAAACCATTCACCTCTTGGATCGAATCCGAGCGAAACGAGAGTAAGCCACTAGTTTTATATAATTCGTCGCCTTAGTGCTAATGAAATACAGTCTTGTACTTTACATTAAAGTTTTTTTCCTCCATTTTAAAAACCCATTTTAATTTATTATTAAGATATATAAATATACCTATATAGACAAAATACATTGTTTCGGCTTTATCAACGTAAAATGTGTATTTAATACCAATAGAATTGACATTTAAAATTTTGTATGAAGAACACTTTCTGTAAATTGGTCGTTTAAACAAATAAGCGCTGAGACGACGAATATATAAAATACTAGAGACTCACCCTCACTTCGCTCGGGTTCGTCCCTAGTTACATTTTTTTTTACGGGAACCCAAATTTTTTTACTGAAATAAAAGTAGCCAAGTTACTCCTTATAACATCAACTACCTGCCAGTGAAAGTCCCGTCAAAATCAGGCCAGCTATTTCGGAGATTAGCCGAAACAAACATACAGACGAAAATTTTAAAAATTGTGTTTTTCTTATAAGTACCGTATATCATATGCATTTAGTAAAACGCTGCTACATTACAAACATACACTTCGATTTTATTTATCTGTATAGATCTATAGATAAACAAATATTTTATATACTGTGTTAGAATAATTATAAGAAAATATCACCTGTGGCGTGTGATGGCGATGGTCGGCGTGCGCGCGGGCGTGCTCCGGTATGGCCGGGACAGGGCGGTTTATAGGCGTACTGAAATGTTCGCTAGTCATGTAATAGATAGACATATATGTTTGTTAGTATGCGCTTTAAAATATGCGAATCATTTTCAACGTAATGATTTGGACATGTCTTAACGGTAAAGGAAAACATCGTGAGGAAACCTGCATGTTTGAGAGAACCTAGCAAGTTTTCAAAGGACATATGAAGTCTGCCAACGAGCACTTGGCCAGTGTGGTGGACTATGGCATGATCCCCGAGTATTGGAGGGAAGTCCGTGCCCAGCTGTAGGACGATAAAAAGGGCTGAGTACAATACAATACAAGTGCTCTAAAAGTTTATGATTAACTTGTTTTTAAACTATTTTTTCCGATATTTATGGCGGTTTTAGTTCAAATAAATAAAACAATTGTATAGTTTTTTCGCGGATTTATTGGGATTTTTGGTTCCGAAGTTTCGAGTGCTTTGTAGCAATCGTGGTCCGGGAGATGTCTCTCCCGAAAAATCCGTAAAGATAATTTTATTTAAAATGCCAAATGTTCGCGTAATTTTAGGAAAATATTACGCGGTTTTATTTTGATTTTTTGTTCTCGACGTTTCGTATTAGCAATTTGGTAAGAAGATAATATCTTACATATATCATAGATTAACATATACATTATTTTCTATCGGTGCACCAATCACGCAAGCGGAGTCTCTCCGGGGCAGAGGCTGACTGCTACCGGACGCGTCCCCCGGGTGGCGGATAGGGGAACACCACTCGCGTCTGTTTGGACCCGACAGGAGCTTGTGGTACCGGAGCAATCCGGCGCGGACCAACAGCCAGGAGGAGAGGGGGGAGCGGTGTCAGGAGGGCGCCGTCTCCTTCTTGGAGGTAGCGCGGTGTCTCCGGTCATTTCGCGGTAGGAGGCGCTGCGCGGGCCGCGCTGCCGGGGCTAGCCCGTCGGTGCGGCGGCTGGAGCGGGGCCAGTTCGGTGGTCCTGCGTCTGGCGTGGGTGTCGGCAGCCATTTTGGTCCGGAAGTGGGCCGACGGTAGGGGGGCCGCGGGGGAAGAGGAGTGTCGGTATGGCGATGCGCCGCTCGTCCCTATCTCCCGCGGCCTAGCGGGGCCACCACCGTTGATGGTGGACGCAGTGGGGCTGTAGGGGAAGGGGAGTGTCGGCGTTGTCGCATCCTCTACTCCTGCAGCCGTTTGGGGTAGGCTCGGTTTCGGGCGTCTTGGAGGTTTGCCCAATTTGGGTAGGAAGGTTCAGGCTTAGGCCGCTTATTTTTGCAGGTTGCCCACTTCGGTTGGCGGTGTTTGGTCGTGTGGGGCTGCTCCGAGTACTTCTCTATTCAGCAGAGTGGACTTAGGAGCAGCCTCACGTCTCAGGGTTGCAAGTCTTCCCATAATGGGGTCGTCCCGCTTGGGGCGGCCTCATGGTTGGTGGCTTCGGCCAACCGTCGGGGCGTCGCGGTTGTATGCGAAAGCGGTCCCGTGGCGTCCCACATGGCGGCAGGGGGGGGAAGTTGGGTTTAGTAGTTGGGTTAGGTTTAGTGGGTATGCCGGTCTCATTAGCCGGAGAGTCTCCACATAACCACCCTGGGGGAAGTCGGGTGGTATCCGTAATAGGATTTCCCAACTATAAAAAAAAAAAGAAGCGGAGTCTCAGACAAAATTTGTTTGTATTCAACCCTTTTTAACGTCCCACTGCCGGGCATGGGCCTCCCATTAGTACAAGAGGAATCAGGCCATAGTCCACCACGCCAAGTGCGGGCGTACTGAGCATGTCTTTCAACAACTTGCTAAGTTCTCTCAGACATGCAGGTTGCCTCACGATGTTTTCCGTCACCGTAAGACAAGTGGTTATTATGTTGAAAAATGATTCGCTCATTAAAATATCAGAGGAGCGAGACCCGGGATTTAAACTCACTGCACTCAATTTCCCAAGGGAACGCATCACCACTCTCCTTAGGGAATAGTATTATGAACAGCAAAATCACGCTACTATTATTGACTTCAAAGTTTGTTTTAACGGACTCCATCAATAGAATTTCTTAGTATGTCCAAATTACCTATTCATAAGTTGCCGTGCCGCTTGATTGAGTTCCACGAAGGCGATAGGGAAGATGCCGACGCGTTGCTCTAAACGACCCTCCGCCCAGTTCTCATCAACTCGACGATGCACTGATATAATTGCACCTGTAAAATGAAAATAAATACTTTTTGTAAAATATCATTTTCACTATCTATACATATACATATAATAAAATTCTGAGTCGATTCTGTACATTAAATATTTTTTGGAAAATTTAATTAAAATAGACATTATTATCGATACAGAGTCCGAATCTATAGTTTTTAGAATTTTTGTCTGTCTGTCTGTCTGTCTGTTACCGCATCACGAGGAAACCACTGGACAGATTTTGATAAAATTTGGTATGGTGATAGCTGGTTATAGCATTATTATGGGTCAACGTATAGGATACTTTTTACTGAGGGAAAATTTCTCATATCTGAGAAATCTATACTAAATGTTATTAATACGTAATTAAGGACAAACTTGAGCGGAACGAGTGTGAGTCGCTAGTAATCTTGTAATATTAAATTAATTATTATTAAATAAATTTATTTCGTCTTCTTCCTGCCCATTTCCCAAGTCACTTGGGGTCGGCGCAGTAAGTCTTCCTCTTCCATTCTCTCCTATTACTCGTCATCTCATCATTCACCTCTTTCTCTTTCATGTATTGTCTCACACAATCTATCCATCTTTTCTTCGGTCTTCCTCTACCTTTCCATCCATCTACATTCATTTCCATCACTCTTCTCGTCACACTCTTCGCTTCACATGCCCATACCAACATAGACGATTCCCTTTCAACTTCTCTGTCACTGGTGCCACTTTTAAGCTTCCCCTTATGTACTCATTCCTTATTTTATCCATCCTCGTCACTCCACACATCCACCTTAACATTCTCATCTCTGCAGCATGCAATCTTCTTTCATCAGTCTTCTTTGTAGCCCAGCATTTTTTGTAATGTGATATGATATATATGATAATTTGCTGTGTGGGTTCTCTTAGTGAGCTCGTAGAAATTGATATTACAAAAATACAGTAAAGATGATTGACATATTCTAGTTGATTTTGATTTTTAACAGACTTTTACCCTTCTCTTTTTAAACTATAATTAAGGGTTTTTTATGATACTCTTTTAAAATAGGAAAAACATACCTTTGTCAAAGGCCAAACATCCTTCCTCATCGGGAGCTGACATTCGAAAATCATAAAGCGCTTTACACAAAGCAGTACACATCGGCAACGGTACCACCACCTGGAAACAGTATGTATTCGTTTTATATACTAACTCCTTTATGACCAGTTGTGTAGCGAGGGGATGTCCCGTCTGTCTCACATATACATAATAATAAATGAAATAAGAGCATATGCATAATAATAATTTTCACCCTTAGTGTTTTTTCCATTCTACGTGACATTGGCACAGTAATATGTGCTCAACTGGTACGCTTTTAAGCCATTAAGAAAAGAATTAAATAAATAAATATGTACAGACAGCACCATCCACTTCTATGGTAAGCTACGAGGTTTGAGTTATGGATACCAGATTTTGTCTGTTTGTCTGTATCTGTGTGCGTTTCACGCAGAAAGTACTAAACGGATTTGAACTAAATTTTGTGTAGTGATAACTTATTACTAGGGTGAATATTTAGGATACCTTTTACTATAGGGAAATCTTTCATTGCCACCGGAAAACACAATAACTAGTTCTATCAAGTCATCCTTAGAAAATATGTATATATACATATGTCTAACGCTGACTAAACTTTAAGAGATAAATCAAAACAATGTACTAGAAAATTGTAGGGCTTCTTGAAAAGTTAAAAATACAAACAAACATTATCAGATCTGTGATTTTAGATTATAACGTGCATAATTATAATATAATCTTGTAATTTGACCTCTTTACACTTTTATTGTATGTAGCCTTTAACAGCATTATTAAACTTAATTTTGTATGAACCAATGGCAGGATTTTTTTACAGCGGCCATTCAGTTAATTATTGTTTATACATAGTGGTATAATATAATAATAAAAACTAAAGAAAATAACTTTATAATTTCCATATCATATGTTTTAGTCATACAAGGTTATATATTTAATTGAATATACCCGATTGAATATCTTTCCTTAAAAAAGAAGTTGTGGGTTCGAGTTCTGCAGGGGATACATTGATATATATTTTTTCTGTATGTGTGTAGGTCATTTTTCCTTTATGAAAACGTTCTTCCTTCATTTATCTATTTAATTTTATGATAAATAACTGTAAAAGGTATTTAAAACAGATTACCTGAACAAAAGTAATAGGAAACATTCCGGTCCTGCCGGATATTTCTCCTTGGAACCAGAATGGGTCTAGCTTCTTCTGCAGGATGATAGTTTCACCCTTTTTGAAGGATAGATCACTGAAAAAGAATGGTTAATGAAATGAAAAGGATGAACAATTTTATACATACTATCATTTTTATAGTGTGATAATTTTACCCTACATACTATTAATATTGTGTGAAGGCTTCCTTGTGGGATATTCCACAGACCACAGTAAGTACAGTACACGGTAATTTTTTGTCCCTACAAACTGTTTTTATATTGTTTTTTCCCATAAGATGAATATTATATAAAATAATTATAGTATGATATTTTAAAAATATATTAATAACTAGCGGCTCACACTCGCTTCGCTCGCTAGGAATTCGGGTTCGCCTCTAGAAAAACAAAAACAAATCTATCCCACAGGAACCGTACAATTTTCCGGGATAAAAAGTGGCCTATGTGTTATTCTGAAGTATGAGCTATAATATGTAAAGTTTTATTAAAATCCATTCAGTACTTTTTGCGTGAAAGAGTATCAAACATCCATACGTCCATACACACAAACTTTCACATTTATAATATTATATTAGAATAGATATTTGTTGTATTTCGAGATATATTAACTCTTCTCAGAACAGTTAAATTCAAAATAAAGTATCTTAACGTTGACATAAACACATAAATAGATAGGTCTGAAGGATAACCAATTGTGTAGATCTCGTTTAAAATGTTACAAAAAATGGTTGTCCAACAGCATTATACGTAATTATAGTTAACAAAATGTCACTGTACTTTATTTAAGATCTATATTTAACAATATCATACGAATGTTAAATTCTCAATTTATAAAATGTGTTTTTTTTTGAGAGTAAGTTTTATTTTCTTTAAATAATAAATTATGTAGGATTATGTTTTTATTTGTTTTATATTATAAAAATTATTCCATAATATACACATATTTTTAGTAATAATATTATAAAGAGGAAAGATTTTTTTGTTTGTTTGTACCGAATAAGCTCCGAAACTACTAGACCGAATTAGATGAAATTTGGTAATAAGATAGTTTGAGACCCTGGGAAGGACATAGGATAGTTTTTATTCCGGAAATCATTCCTTGAGGGAGTGAACATGGGGATAAAACTTTGTATGGGGAAACAACCTAGGGACGAACCCGAGCGAAGCAAAGGTGAGTCGCTAGTGTTAAATAAAAATATTGTATTTTATATATTTTTGCATGAATAAGATAATAAATGGAACTAGATTATGAATTTTCTTATAAATAATAATAAACTTACAAAACTAAAGTTTTTTAATTTCACTCACCCTGGTTCCTTAGATATAAAGTCATACATGGCTCGAGCGTGTGGCGGTGGCTGTTTGTTCTCCGATCGCGATGATTGTTGAAGTTGCTGTATCTGTAACCAATATATAATTCTTAACGTCTTCTACGAATTTAATGGAAGTACTATTAAATTAAATCATACATAAAAGTGAAGTGGGAAGTAAATTTTTGTAGACTAAAGCTTACTTCCAATGAAAAACAAAACTGATTTTTTCAAAACTTGCAAACCTCACGTGCACTCTCTCTGTTGTTTTTAGTGGAACATTCGTTGATCATAATTCTCGAATTATTTTATAGCATACGAAGTTATTCTAATTCTCAGAGATAACGGATCTTTCTGTAACGTGAATCCGACCAGCAATTGACAAAATCTTTTAATATGAAGGCAGAAAAAAATCATAAAAAACGACCTTCTTCTTCTCCCTGCCCATTTCCAAATCACTTGGGGTCGGCGCAGTACATCATAAAAAAATGACCTACTACCATTATACTCTGAAGAAAAAAAAAAAACATTCAATTACATAAAATGAATAAATGAAAACGGAAGAACTTTTGTATCACATTTGGCCCAGTTTGTAGTACCAGCGCTCGCAGGTTCGAGTCCCGCTGGGGGCATTCATTTGAGTGATGACCACGAATTTTGTACTTCAGTCATGGGTATTTATATTTATAAATTTGAAGTTATATGTATATGTGTACGTAGCTTACCATGGAACTACATGGAGCTATGTGTTAATGTCCCTAATTCCAACATATTATATATCACAATTAATAATAATATTGACACTTTACACACTTAAAACAACATATCGATAATTTTATTATCGAAAAAATATAAATAAACAACATTATCATATAGGTACTTCAGCAATTATCTCTATGGAGGCCAATAAGATAAACCTAAATAACACTATCTGCATAATCAGCCTATATATTCCTATTAGAAGGTCAGCTTCGAAGACCTATCAATTAATTGAATTTGGAGGGCATCAGCGATATGTAACACAGCTGAGCAACAAGAGTGATTGAATTTTTTTGACGATAATATTACTAAATAATAGGAAATGCGTGTGATTTAAATAGAGGTGAAATATTTGTTTTTTTTTTTTTTAATAATCTTTATTGCTTTTGAATTAAGGGTATATTAAATTTTTTTAATGTAATTTCTTTTTGATTTTAAGTAAATAATTATTAGAAAGTGCAAATGTAGGTGGGAAATTCAAAGCAGTTGAAACGCACGCCATTTGTTAATTGTTTTTATACAATTACCTATATAACGACTAGCGACTCATCGTCGCTTCGCTCGGGTTCGTCCCTAGGTTGATTCCCCATACAAACTTTCATCCCCAATTTCACCCGCTTAAGGAATGATTTTCGGGATAAAAAGTATCCTATGTTCTTCCTAGGGTCTCAAACTATCTTCTTACTAAATTTCATCTAAATCGGTTCAGTAGATCCAGAGATTACACCCTACAACGTCACAAACCTACAATTCACAAACTTCACCTCTTTATAATATTAGTATAGATAAGCTATTGTATAAAAAAAAATAAAAAAAATACGCATATTCCCTATTACGCATATAAAACCCCAAATGTCTATAAATATTAACATTATCTTTTGTCTTGGAAAATTTATGGACGGCTTATTTAGATGTTAGAAATATCTACTTTTAAAAATAAGATAACACCTCATAGGTTGATGTTTTAGAATCTATAAAATTTACGAACGAGAGATTTAAAAAAGTATTGTTTATGAAACACTCGACTTTCGTATAGTAAATTTATACATATAATAAAATTGTAACTAAGCCGAATCTGTACATTTAATATGTTTTGGAAAATCTTATTGAAATAAACATTATCGATACAGAGGCCGAATCTATAGTTTTTAGAATTTTTGTCTGTCTGTCTTTCTGTCTGTCTGTTACCGCATCACAGAGAACCACTAAAGGGATTTTAATGAAATTTGGTATGGTGATAGCTGGTTATCCGGGCCAACATATAGGATCACCTTCACTGGTAATACAACCTATGACTTCTTGCATAGTGCAACATGTAGACAACTTGAGTTTGGTTCTTGAATGTTACAAAAATTTTAACTATAACTACTCAACTTCTGTATTAAATACTAATATAGAACAAATTCTCTTTACCTGAGAATGTCCACTTCTAATTCGCTGGCCACTTATTTTCCTCGGAGCAGAGTTCTTCATACCCTCGAGTATCCTCATGAGGAGGACATTTGGAGGCAACTCCTCCACCTTCGTCTCCACCAGGATCCGGCATTCGGGACATCGTAGTTCTTTGTGTGATTCTACGATGACCTGAAACAATAAATTTTTACAACACGTACTGTATTACTTATATTTATATTTTATATTTGTAAAGATATAAAAAAGATATTGCTGTTTATAGAAGACAAAATAATAACGTGGTGGGTATCAATCGAAGGTGACTATATTACGGTCTACGGAGGTGACGGGTTTGATTATATGAAAGAATACTTTAAAATACTAAATATTACAGTACCAGCTGAACCAAAAGACGTCTTATTCAAATTTCAATAAATTTGTTAATTAAGTTAATCTTTGAGTTCATACAAAGTTCTACAGAAAAAAAGCACGTTTATTTTTCTCGAATTTCCCAATTTCCGTTCCATCTAAAAAGTTTTTATTTTGATTAATTAGAAAAATTGCCGAATCGTACGGCCGTCAAGTGATGCATAACATTTAATTTTTATTTATATACATATATAATAGACAATATAGGTATACTAATATTCTTCCATCAATTTATTTATTAGCAATAAAATCGGAAATCGGATTATCATTATTCTTAACATAATTAATCATGTTCAATGATATAATTACCTATTAATTATTTATATAAATTATGTATTATAGACATTCTTTTATTACTTAAATACTAGCGACTCACCCTCGCTTCGCTCGGGTTCATACCTAGCTTGCTTCCCCATACAAACTTTCATTCCCATTTTCACCCCCTTAAGGGATGATTTCCGGAATAAAAAGTATCTTATGTCCTTCCCAGGATCTCATACTATCTTCTCATACACTCACAAACTTTACCTCTTTATAATATTACTATATAGCTTAAATGTATCCTATCTATAAATAAAACACGCTAAGCCACAGTGGATGGACCCTATTACTATATCCCGTGAGGGTTCGTGCACGGAACACATGATAATACTCTTAGTATACACGTCAAATAATCTTGCATACATACTAGTCAATCCGTATTAATATTATAAATGTGAAAATTTGTATGGATGTTTGTTACTCTTTCACGCCAGAATGGCTGAATGGATCTGGATGAAATTTGGCACAGAGATAGATTATAGTCTGGAATAACACAACTTTTTATCTCGGAAAAATGTACGGCTCTACGGATAGATTTTTTTTTTGTTTTCCTAGAGGCGATGCTGAGCCGTTAGTAATGGATAATCGGACTGCTATTATATGTTTGTAGAATTGACATGGAATCACAACTATTAGGTAGGATTTCCAAGAATTTTTTTCAAAAATTTAATGATAATGTAAATCATTTTACCGGAAATTGGAAAAAAAGTGTATATATAACATAAATTTAACTTTCAGTTTGAATAACTTTTGAACGAGTGGGTTAATCGAAAATTGATAAAGGACGTTTTTTGTAGAGCGTTAAATTCCGTACAAGAATGTGTTTTAATAATTTGAATTCATTTATCTATCGGTTGTAGAGATATAAAATGTTTTAAAATCGAAAAATATTTTTTCCTATACCATTTCTATGGAAAATAGAAATTCGCGATGCGCCACCTCTAAAAATTAATATTAAGACTTCCAATTTTTATCGGCATCTTTTATCACTTCCCTGTATCTATTTTACAGCGGATTTCGAAAAAAACATAAAAGGCGATTTTTTTGAATCAGTCTAATATGTATATGTTTATGTTTGTTACTTATTCACACTGAAAAGACTGTAGGTACAATTTGGAATGTTTAGTACGCAGACTATGAGCTAGAATAACACATAGGCTAATTTAGCACCTAGAGGCGTACACAAAAATACACCAAAATATCTTAGGTCATTCATAATCCTTTCGCTGTTTTACTGATATTAATGTCGGACATAATATTCTATAACAAATTTATTATGTACAGTGCCGGAATTAACCTTAGCGCCGCCTCTGGGCATTGTGAAAAATGTCACCATATATTATCGATATTTTGAATAAAATATTGAAAGTTTTCTTTTAATTGTTTTTTTTTTTTTAAATAATTAGTTATTTTTTTGTAATTATTCATTTCTTGGAAAATAAAAAAAAAATAACGCGAAGAAAAAAATTTTTCCCACCTTCCGAATTTAGCCGCTCCTAAAAATTTGCCGCCCTGGGCACTAACCCCAAGTGCCCCTAGTGTAAATCCAGCGCTGATCATATGTATAAATACTAGCGGCTCACCCTCGCTTTGCTCGGGTTCGTCGTTTTAGATAGATATAAATTGATATTAACCAGCGTTAGCCATATAATTTTTTTTCTTAAATTTTCCTGATGTTTTAATACTTATTATCCTATTCCGGATTAAGAGAAATCCAAAAAATCTAATATCATAAAAATTCGTCCAGCCGTTTTTGAGTTGCAAATGGTGTAACTAACACGAATATATATATATATATATACATATATATATATATATATATGGGTGATTCTACAAAAAATGGGTAACTCGATGTCACCAGTCAATAAAATGGTGTATTATTACATATTGTTTATAATTTATAATTAATTCTAAAACAATTAAAAGCCATTTATTTGGTCACCCAATTTCAGCCATCCATTATAAATACAAATTTGTGAAACTTCACAATATATCCTCAAAACGTCAGTACTTTGGCGTGTAACAACGTCAAAAGCGCGCAATCAAATAGCTGTGTATTAAATATTACCTTTAATATAATAAAATTTATTATTTCACTATAATCTGTGATGTATTTAATAATATATAATCACAACTTTATGTTATAATATTTTCAACTTTTGTGTAAAAATAATAAGAAACTTTGTGTTCAGTTTTATTCGTCAGTCCGTTGTGTGTTGTTCGAATTTGAATATCTCGCTAAATACCAGCGACTCAAATCCAAATCCGCGTTAAACTTTAAGGTTGGTAATAAAGTTAGCTGCAGACCGCGCCATTGTTCGGCCGTCATTTCTGTGCCGGTGCTAGAGTTGTGTTTGTCGTGTGAACACGTGCCGACCCAGACAAAATGTCAGTCCTATGGTGAGTCGCTATTTTTTCGTAAATTTGTGTTATATTTTAATTTAAACATACTTAACTTTGATTTGTTAAAATGTAACTTATTGATATTCGAAAATATCAAAATAAAGGTTGGTTTTAAAGATAACCTCAAATTCATGTTGGTTTCGTCAGTCCGTTGGCGTCAGTCCGTTGTCTGGTATTGCGCCAAAGGACAGACGTGTTTCCAGTGTACTAACTTGTTGGGCGTATTTAATCATTTTTTTTAATCATTTCAGTTTATAACATCATGGTTCCATAAAAACAAACAAAATATCTAAGGATAGAGATAAAATACTGAAAAAGAAAATAAAGAAGAGAATTAAATTAGCTAGAAGAAAAAAAGGTTGCAATGCTTGAAAAAGAAAAGAAAGGGACAAAGAAAAATATTAAGGACATGACGCCTCGGGAGCAACGATTGACAAAAAAAGAATGGAAAAAATATTCATTAAAGTACAAGCAAAAAAAAACAACTCTACTACAGATAATTTTGTACACCAGAATACTCCTTCAACTATTGACGATGAAGCATAACCAATAGTTGTTGAGCTAATAAGGCCCATTGTGAACGAAGATCAAAGAGCAAAAGAAGCTAAGAGGAGAAGTGAAAGACAGAGAAAATGCAGAAATAAGCAATTAAGAGATGAAAGCAATGGTTTCAAAACTAAAAACTAAACTAAACAATCAGCGTCAAAAATATGGAAGAGTCAAAAGGGTCAGCTTACATTCTCAATCATCTTACAATGAAGTCACTAAGTTGTTTCTGTGACGCTGACGCATGCGAAGCTAGGATCTATTCATTATCAGACAGAGATGGTGGCACACCATGATACACGTATAAATACTTCAATCGTATTTACAGACTCTGAAGATGATGATATGCCACTATCGACTGACGTGAGAGACGTGGATTACCGTTCAAAATTGGATAGCAATCTATCAACACCAGGAGTTAGCGGTTATTCACAGCGGAGTCTTTATAGCAGTAGCGATTATGTATTTGGTAAAATATATAACTAGGAATACATAATATTTTTGTGCAGCAATCTGCTCTTCTGTTGATGATGAAGAAGGTTAATTGAGAGTGACTTTCCTCAAAATTTGTAAACAGAATGGCACTCTTATTTCAATTGAATGAAAAAGATGTAGCAGATGTTCCGATGGATCAAATCGTTAAAAAAATTACCAGTACCAAATATCATTACACGTACCAAATATCATTACGTAAAAAAAAAATTTTAATTGTTACTTAATTGAATTAAGATTAAAAGTGACTCAAAATATGTGCCATTATTAGTTCCCATGAGATTTCTTCTAAATTTTAATATTTTAATTTCTTGCATATCTTATGAAATTGTGTATTTCATCAGTACTTTGTCACTCACGTCAGTCCCCTGGTTTCAGAATTCGGAAAAATCGAAATATCTCCGCATCTACTTTAAAAAGTGACTGGCCCTATCATGAGCAATATTTTCATTACATTAGCTATCTTATAACCAGAATTCGTAGGAATTTGATTTAAAAACTATCATAAACAAAATATCCTGATATATATATATATATATATATATATATATATATATATATATATATATATATATATATATATATATATATATATATATATATATATGTTCATTCCTTAGAAAATTCCTCAGAATCGGTGAAAGCTTTGACCCATGCAATGGAAAGTTTAAATCGATTTAAACAGTAAAACTTAAGCACTTCTTTATACCTAAACTAGCGGACCCGACAGACGTTGTCCTGTCTACACGTCTTTAATTTGAAAATTTCAAACTTTTTGGACAAAATTGTGAATCTAAACCATTCCCAGATCCCCTTGAACACACACAAAAAATTTCATCAAAATCGGTCCAGTCGTTTGAGAGAAGTTCAGTGACATACACACTCACAGAAGAATTATATATATAAAGATAAGTAGAATATTATAAGGCAAGTGACGTCTAATCCTTTCGTTGTTACTTTCGCGTAAAGTTAGAGCACTTTTCTGTAGACTCAAAGCTATTTAGACACACAATACGACATTTCGGGTCGAATTTATATATATATATATATATATATATAATACGTAGTTAAATCATCGGTACTTGACGGTACTAAGCCGTTGGGAGTCGTTTAAGCAAAGATATGAGGGCGGCTACTAAGCGATAAAATACCCTACCACAATACGTCTATGCATATAAGAACTATACAAGATAATAAACTTTACTGATAAATGGGGGGAAAACCATTTCTAATCCTTATATAGAAGTGACAATGAGATGGAAGTTTAACTGCCTCGGTGGTGTAGTGGCTAGCATGTACGGCTGCACACTTGGAGTTCCTGGGTTCGAGTCCCGGGTCGGGCCAAGTTTTGTTATTGAGTCTTTCTGTATAATAAGTCTCAGTCACAGCCCGGAGTTGGGAAGTTGGCAGTGTTTCACCCCCGTGCCTCGGAGAGCACGTAAAGCCTTCGGTCCTGCGCCTTAACTCTCACCGGTCGTGTCGAATGGTCGTCCCACCGGAGTATGAGAGTGACAGGAATAGAGAGTGCACGTTGTGTCTGCGCGTACACTTGTGCACTATAATATCTCCTGCGCAGTTGGCTAGTCTCAATGAGATTGGCCGCCGTGGCCGGAATCGGCTAGGAGAACATCAACATCATCATAGAAGTGAAATACCGCTCATTGACTAATCATGATATCTATCAGTACCCACTGGAAAAAGTGGTTTGGAAACTAAGGGGTGAAAAAGAAGTGGTATATTTGTATAAAAATCCTTTATTTTTAAACTACGCGGCCAGAGCTGCGGTCGAATATTAGTTTCATAAACGTATCGTAATGGCAAAGATGGCGTTTACATTATGCGGACTAGGTAATCGCGAATACGGTTGCCAGCAACCAACTATTTATATTATATTAGGCACCATATCGCACATAACGCAATGAAAACGCAACCGCGACAATCATATTATACATGTGGCCGAAATGGTTGTGGTCGTTTAATTTAGGTTCCATAAATATAGATCTAATTAATCTTCTCCATCTTTAGTTTTAACTTAACACGTATTCAGAGTTAAATTTCTCAAGTGTTGTTTACAATTTATAAAATTCCTTACAACAACCAAAACACAATTCAAGCATAATACCTACATATTTGTATTAAATTTTTCGTAGTATAATAACAAAATATATATACGAAATCGAGAAAATTACAATCCAAAACTAAAATAAATAAAAATATAAAATAAACTCTGGAATACTACTTGTGTCCTTTACCTATAGATATAGAAAAAAAAATATTGCTTTGACAATTTCAATGATATGTAACGAAAATTTCTAGCACGTTTGAATTTTGATTTGACAGCGTATATATTGAAATCGAACCGAATAAAAATCGAAAGGTCGGAGGTCGCATGAACTTGGTAAAGGTCGGTCCACACTGTGTAAAAGGTCTCCCACACTGTGTATGTATTATGTACAGTACAACAAACTCTGCATTGATACAATTTAATAACTTTCTTAGAACCTATGCTGTCAGCGTCAATACTCTTATGCACAAACTGATTTGAGTAAGTCTTTGTTTGTACTTGAGTCTTTGTATTTCAGTTTCCCTCAAATTTATTTAGGTAACGTATACAGATACGTAAAATTGAAGTGTCTGTTTGTATTGTCAAAATAACAGCTTTTTACTAAATGCGTATGAAATATTATACGGCACTTATAAAAAGCACAATTTAAATAAAAACCTATCTGTCTCTTTGTTCCGTCTAATCTCCGAAACGACTGGACTGATTTTGACAGTACTTTGACTGGCAAATAGCTGATGTTATAAGAAGTAACTTAGGCTACTTTTATTGTAGAAAAGGAATTAGGCTAGGAACGCACCCGAGGAAGCGAGGGTAAGTCGCTAGTCATTTATAAAAAGCCCAGTTTAATATCAACCCAGAAAATTTTGAGGAAAACATATATGAATCTACATTTTTCCAACATTTTTTTCTACTCTTACATTCGTTCATTCGTATCTGAGAATTCTGGTCCATTGACAAACAAAGGAGAAAAAGGTACTGAACTCTTTTGTCTTTGCCTATTTATATACTCGTAGATTATTTATCCAAATATAAATATTTGTTGTATGACTCATGAAGTAAATCATACGTAATTAATATAAGTGCATATTATACTTTATACTATATAAATAAGTCACTGATAATGAAGTCATGATAATTAATTGCATTAATATTAATACACTAAGGATTTACCCTCGCTTTGCTCGGGTTCGATCCTAGTTTGATTCCACATACAAACTCTCATCCCCATTTTCACCCCCTCAAGGGATGCTTTTCGGGATAAAAAGTATCCTGTCCTCCCAGGGTCTCAAACTATCTTCTTACCAAATTTTATATAATTCGATTCAGTAGTTTCGGAGCATTCAGTACAAAGAAACAAACAAACAATCAAATCTTTACTCTTTATAATATTAGTATAGATATGTAAATGCGCAAGTTTGTGAGAAAGTGATTGAGTTCATATACGTCATACGAGTACGTTATCCTGAATATAAGCAGCATAAGCTCCTTTAGTGCAATCGATCAAAAAAGTACTGGATACCTACACAATCCCATTCAAAAGTTTTCTTAAAACTGTCACCAATTGTGTTTATTATTATTAGGTAATTATTCTAGTTTAAATAAATATACAACTATGTAAATTGAATCTTAAATTCAACGCTTGAAATTGATTTCACAAAAAAAAAAAATTAAAAGCGCGCTCAAATGTTCAAATGGGCGCTCATTCGGTGAGGACATTTTTTGTCGCTGATTGTGTATTTTTTTTTGATCGATGTTTAGCGTACAGAACCACGTTATGAGCTTTTAAAATTACCAACGAACGCCATACATAATGTGAAAGAAATATTTTCAAGGCTGAATTACGTGTGCGTGTTTGAACGCGCTTCACTTAAATTTTAAACGAACGGGTTACCTTTGAGCTACCACTGTAATAAAATTTATAAATATAAAAAATTAACGATATTCTAGAATCCAGACTAATTCCAATCAATATTGTCAAATGTTGACGTATGCAAGTATGAAGATGATAATATGTAACAAGAGTCATATCTTATCGCTTAACATTAAGTTATCTAGAAAGTAAGTCAAGATATACTATATTATATATTTATCTACTTCCTTTATTATAATTCAAAATAATATTTAAAATACATTACATTTAACACGTTATTCAGTAATTTAATTGAGAAAATGGACAGCTTATGTTTCACGCTGTTTATATTGCTTTGTTCTTACTACTTTAATGACCCTACTAGTAAGAACGATCATGATAGCTCCCCCACTTTCTCCATTTTCCGATGGGTATCAAAGAGCAATGACAGATATGAAGATGCGCGTGAATAGAGAGATATTTGACATCGATGTTTGTATCAAGCCGAATCTAATATTTGTACATATATGACTAGCGTCCCTAGGTACGTTTTAACGGTTAGTATGCATAGATAGAGTGATGATGTTCTCCTGACCGATTCCGGCTACGGCGGCCAATCTCCAATAGTGCACAAGTGTACGCGCAGACACAACGTGCACTCTCTATTCCTGTCACTCTCATACTCCGGTGGGACGACTACTCGACACGACCAGTGAGAGTTAAGGCGCAGGACCGACGGCTTTACGTGCTCTCCGAGGCACCGGGGGGTGAAACACCGCCAACATGAACGAATTAGTGGTTAATTCGTTAATTACCGCCATCTTCCCAACTCCGAGCTGTTACTGAAACTTACTATACAGAAAAACTCAATAACCAAACTTGGTCCGACCCGGGACTCGAACCCAGGATCTCCGAGTGTGCAGCCGTACATGCTAGCCACTACACCACCGAGGCAGGCATAGATAGAGTATAGTTTATACGACAATATAGCCTATAACTTTCCTTAATAAACGGGCTATCTAATACAAAAATAATTAGAATCTAATAATTCCTGAGATTACCGCGTTCAAACAAACAAAACAAACAAACTCTGCTTCTTTGTAATATTAGTATAGAAGTATAGATATACCTATCGTGCGAGTTATGAACCTACATACAGTCGCCAATATACGACTTATAACGATACAGTGTGATTGTACGAGTATTATTATTATTTTTTTTTTTTTATCTTAATGTCCTACCATTTATACTAAGAAGCGAGATGAGTCTCCTCAAGTAATGTGTCCGTCAATAGCCAACAAAGAAATCAACTTCAAAGGGAGAAAATAAGTTATTTTTTGAAAAAGTACTACTGCTTATAGGATACAATTATCTAGATTTAAAATCACAGAAAACTGTAAACAATATTATATTAAGAGTAAAATTTTAGTACATATTTAACTTTCATATTATTTTATTAACACTCTTTAAAACGAATATCGAACTATCCCCAAAAAGGTTTTATATATATGCACTTCTAAGAACTTTTTGATTCACCTATATGTATGTCATACCCTAAGGTACAATGGCAATAGCTATTTTTATGTATTTAAAGGATCTAAGAGTTGCTAGTCTATATAAACAAAAAAAATGTGTTTATTATTGTCAGGAAAAAAAAACTATAGAAGAAAATTAAAAGAATTTTTTTTTACTAAAATAAGTTTTTTTAAATCTCATGATATGAAAAGTGAGTGAGTGAAATAGTTTTTATCCCGGAAATCATCCCTTAAGGGGGTGAGAATGGGGATGAAAGTTTATATGGGGAAGCAAGTAAAAATAAAACAGTAAAAATAAACCAAACAAAGCGACAGTTTCTTACGAAACCTACTATCGGTGACCCGGCACCACCCTACTTCTTACCCATCTAATGGCAATATGTACATCGTCAGTCGACACTCGTCATTGTATCGATCTAATTGTCCCAGTTGAAAGCTGTTACAATGTATTTTTAGCAGAACTAAAATAGATCACCCTGCTGGCAGCACTCTCTTAATGAGATTGAGTATTTTTATTTGGTTTTGAACTGGATCTCTTTATAACTTCGGAGGAATACCGACATTAACTTTGATAATAGCAGATCGATACACAAGTTTTGTTTGAACTGAAAGTTCAGCTCTCAATCTATTGCTACGTTTTATACGGTTTATGGAATTTCGCAAATTTAATAAAATATAAGTTAAATGGTTTTCTTTACTACTGTGTACTCGAAGCTTATTTCAAAACCTGATAAGGTTTATAGTAAGACCACAAATTGTACCTTATCATAATTTATATTTGCATTGCATTACATATAATGAAATTCTGAGTCGGTTTTGTACATTAAATATTTTTTGGAAAATCTTATTGAAATAAATAGTCATTATTACAATACAGAGGTCGAATCTATAGTTTTTAAAAATTTTGTCTGTCTGTGACCGCATCATGAGAAAACCGCTGGACAGATTTTGATGAAATTTGGTATGATGATAGCGTGTTATTCGGGTCAACATATAGGATACTTTTGACTGCGGGAAAACATCTCATCTCTGAGAAATCTAGGTATACTAACTGTTAAAATGAATGTAATCGCTAGTATTAATATAAATACTAGCGGTTCGCTTCTAGAAAAACACACATAAATCTATCCCACGGGAACCGCACTTTTTCCTGTATAAAAAGTAGCCTATATTTATTATTATATATATTTATTATCATATTTATCCAGATCCGTTCAGCCATTCTGGCGTGAAAGAGTAACAAACATTCATACATCCATACTCACAAACTTTCACATTTATAATATTAGTATAGATAGTATACAAATATCGTAAGCCTCATTACATATTATACGACAATCCATTAAGGCAGTTCCATTTGTTAGTGCACATAAGTAAAATAGAATTTATTTCCTTTTCGCCAAAAGGAAAGTGTAAATGTTATCTATTTTAGTGACTTGTAAGATTACGTTTTAGATAGTAAATATATATATCAACGGTCCAAAGGACACATTTATGGGAAAACGGCTCACACTAGAAATTGAGGACGATTTTTTAAAGAAAAAACCGAAAACTAGGATTTTTACATATAGCACATAATTAAATAAATAAGTAACCTATTCTTGTTGAGGCCTAAATGGCGATTAGGTAATCACCGTACCATTTCACAAAATTTTACTTCATATTTATAGTTATTTAATAAAAGCTATCAGTTCCACCGAAAGCTTTCACGCGAGTATTTCCTTTCAGTTAAGAGCCACTTAGTACATAATCGTGAAATTCTTTGTTGTATTATAGATAGTAGAATAAGTTTTGTTTCTCCGCCGATGTATGTTCACCTTGTCGTGGTTGGGGGCTGATTAACATCCGGCAATCCAGCGGGGCGTGAAGCCAAGACACACGCTGGGAGGTGGCCCACTTCGGTCGGTGGTGTACCATACTGCTTGCTCCTAGTATTTCTCTGACAGCGGAGTGGAACGAGGGAGCAACCCTTTGGTTGAGTGGTCTTCTTTGGCAGACTTGCCGTCGGGGCGTTGTGGTTGTGCGCGTAAGCGACCATGCGACACCCCATTAAAACGAGGAGGTTCTGTTGTGTTTTAGTGGCTAATACTGGTTCTAGCCTGTGAATCCCGCATAACCACCTGTAGTGTGCAAGTGATATGCATAAATGTATTTCCCAATATTAAAAAAAAGTAAGTAAGTAAGTAGGTAAATAAGTTTTGTATTATATATTCAAGCGATTGAAATTATTCCGTCAACGACTGCGCACACCGATGTGTCAATTAACAGTTAATTTCTATAAATTTCTTAGAAATTTACCTGGAGAAGATAATCTTTAGACACGTTTATAATTGGTCCAATAATAATTTATTACAATACAGTGTAGTCCAAAAATTCAATTCAATTCAATTAAAGGTATTGAATCGTTTAACATAATGTGCCTTCATTAAACAAATAAATAAATGTAATAAAATAATGTCAAAATATAACAATTATGTACCATATCCTAGAAGATATCCTTATACATGTGAAATGTTCCTAATAACTCATTTAAAACTTTTTTTACTATATATTACATATTTGTTGTAACCAACTGTAGAATAAATTTTATCATTTTTAGTTTTCCTTTCATTATTTTGACGTTGTTTAAATAACTAATGGGTAACATTTTAATTAACGTGTGAGGGAAGTTCTAATAATACTATGCAGTATGCGGGTCATGCGAATCTAACAAACTGAATATGAATCTGTATGTAAACTTTAAAATAAATGAAGCTTTTGAATAAATTGAGCTTTTGTTTCGTATTTCTACTTTTATTAACTTAATATCTAAGCATGTAATATCAAGTGGCTGGTTAAGTTTTATAACACACTTCATGTTTTTTTCTATATTAAGTACCTAAGCCAAATATTTTATGAAAAATGTATACCTAATTTTCTTAATTTTTATTTTAATTGATTGATTTAATTAAAACAATCGTTAATTCAAGACAAATAAGTTAATATTACACTACAAAAATTAACTTAATTAACTTCAAGTAAACTTCAACTGCTAGGGATATTTGATTGAAAAACAAATTTGTAAAATTAAAATGAATAAATTAAACAAAGAAAATAATTTAGCAGTCGCTCAACAAGGTCGATCCAGTTAATCTAGGCAGCGGTCATGAATTACTTATAGGGACCGACCTCAAGTACACGACTGACGTAGAACTAAATATCTTAAACAATAACTTCATTTAATATTGAACTTATGCGAAAGTTAGTAGGTAATATGTATGTATGTATGTATGTATGTATGTATGTATGTATGTATGTATGTATGTATGTATGTATGTATGTATGTATGTATGTATGTATGTATGTATGTATGTATGTATGTATGTATGTGTAACATATCTCTAACGGCAGAGTGGACCGCGGTAGCAACCGCATTTACGCATACGAAAAATTAAATGCATTTCCTAACTTTAAAAAAAAGGTATGTAACAAGTAGGTACAGAATGTTTATTTCTCTTACACTCTACAAGGGCTGGACAGATTTTGATGAAATGTAGTAGTCACCGATAAACTATGACCTGGTGCAAGAAGAAACCTATGTTCTTCTGTTTGTAATAAAATTTACCAAAAAACATGACAATAAAACGTCACTGGTTGGGCTCACTCAATTAAAATGACTTTACAGATTTTGTCAAACTTATCCCTATTGCATTTAAATAATTACATACTAAGTTAAAATATCCACAATAGTAAAATTGGTGATTCCGATCAGTTTGAAAAAATAGGTTAGCTACTTATAAAAAAAATGTTGCACCCTTAGTACTAGTTGGAATTAAAAGAAAATATATGTGATCAACTTTGAGATTACAAAAGTTATTTAAAAAATATATTTTGAAAATAATTCACAAAAACAAGTAAAATGTCCACAGAAAATACAGACCAATTAAGTTACTCCTTTTTAAAGTCGGTCAAAACCAAGAAAACTGTTAAAGATTCAAATTCCCATATAAATGCACATATAAAATATTTACCTATAATATCTTGTATGGCAAAATAAAATAAAAAAGTATTGAGAAAATACTATGTATTTAAATGGGTAACATGACATGAAATCTATTTTCAGCTCACGAAATCCAAACCTACAGTTGAAATACCTACGCTAAATCATAAAATAATAATTTTGTCTGTTATATTTATTTCAGAACTGAATATGGAAATTTTATTTTAATCTTTCTCATCCCTACAAAATGTATTTAATACTACTGACTCACCCTCGCTTCGCTCGGGTTCGACCCTAGCTTGCTTCCCCATACAAACTTTCATCTCCATTTTCACCTACTTAAAGAGTGATTTCCGGGATAAAAAGTATCCTATATCCTTCCCAGGGTCTTAAAATATCTTCTTACCAAATTTCATCTAAATCGGTTCAGTAGATTCAGAGATTACCCCCTACAACGTCACAAACTCACAAACCTCTTAATAGTATTAGTATAGATTATCTCCCGATCGGTCTAAAAAAGAAATTTCACGGCTCACTCGCTTCACGACAACATTGGGTTTTGACACATTACTTTATAGCTGTTGGAATTCGTTTAGAAAGCACGGTATTATATCGTGTAGAAAATTGACCCAATGTATGTTGCATGATATATTTTCTTCACTATCGGTTAACTTGATGACATTTGCAAGCGGAGGCTGAGGTAAATGTATTTTATTTATTATACTAATTCATAATAAACGGGCCCCCAACGGGACTCGAACCCGCGACCGCTGGCACAACAAGTACAGACACTACAAACTGAGCCAAACGTGTCGTAATATACATAAGTATACATCTAAATTTAATGAATTATTAAATTTATGCGACACGACGACGATACATTATTAATCGAGTCCATTAATATCTGTTACAATTTCTAGCAACACAAAAAAAACTAAACATAGCACTAAAAAAAATAATATCTGTCTGTATAATATGTTAAAAGAAAGAAAGACCTACACTAGAGCAATGAGTTTATATTAAAAGTATTAAGTTTCCTATAATATAAAAAATGAGTACCTACCTAACGGTTTTAACAAAAAAATGGTTAATTAGAGCAATCTCGACAATCTTGCGTGTACTGCGATGAAAATTAAACATGCCTCTCTCGACCTGGTTTTATCCAAGCTAATACCAAAACTAAATTAGGTAAGTGCTTTTTAAATAGTTCAAGTTAACCAAACACATAGAATAAAGTAACCAAAAAACACGTAACATCACGTAAACGTTTCAAAAATTGCATTCTCAATGCCGCTCGCACAACTCATAAGCATCGTGGCGAAGTACAGTGAACATTCAACTGCGAACAGCGAAAGAGATCAAGAGTTCGATTCCCGTATCGGATCTGTAATCATCATCGCTGGTATACTTACAATAACCATAGAAATATTTATGAAGGGTTTGATTAACACAAAAGTTTTGACTAAATAAATTAATTGTATAAAGTATATTATTATTATTATAAACTAGCGACTTATCCTCGCTTCGTTCGGGTGCGTCCCTAGGTACGTTTTAATTTTTTGAGCGGAACCCTAATTCTTCTAAAATAAAAGTAGCCTAAGTTACTCCTTATAATATCAGCTATCTGCTAGTGAAAGTCCCGTCAAAATCGATCTAGCCGTTTGGAGATTAGCCGGTACAAACAGACAGACAGACAAAAACTTTAAAAAATGTATTTTTTTCTTATAAATTATATCGTATATAATTATATGTATTTAGTAAAAAGCTGTTATTTTGACATTACATAGATTAATTATGTATCTTCATACAATCTTATTTAAAAAAAAAATTGAACAAATCTTAGAAAAAAAAACATTTCTTTACTTATTTTAGAAACAGGCCATTTTAACTTATGCAAAATGTTATGTTACTCCTAAGCAATACTCCTGTTTTTTCTTATAACTCCCCCAATCAAACTAATAACGTTTTATGTACGAAGGTTGATTGTAAATCAGTGAATGATGTTTTGTGTATTAGATTATACTCAGAAAGTTACACACGATGTGATACGAAGCCCTTCTATACATTTAATAAAATTGTAAATAAGTCGAATCTGTACATTAAATATTTTTTGGAAAATTTAATTGAAATAGACATTATTATCGATACAGAGTCCGAATCTATAGTTTTTAGAATTTTCGTCTGTCTGTCTGTCTGTTACCGCATCACGAGAAAACCACTGGACAGATTTTGATAAAATTTGGTATGGTGATAGCTGGTTATTCGGGTCAACAATATAGGACTTTTTACCGCGGTAAAATATCTCATTTTTGAGAAAAAATACAAAAACTACTACAATGTAAGAGTATTTTAATATGTAAAACCTAAGAATTTGATTTTTGGTCATCTGAACGCTGGCGGAGCCGCGGGCAATGCTAGTTTAACTAATATTTTATCGCAGAAATTGACACAAGAGCGAAATAAATTAAATCCAACGGAAGCTGAATGCGTGGGCAACGTTTTTCATCCAGCGTAGAGCAAGTACTTGGCGTACTTGGGTATCACAAACTGTACTTACAATGCAAAACGTTTTCATTTCAAACGAAGTATTTTAATATAAAATTATATTAAAATCATGAAATGCTCTAACCTTTGACAATTTTATAATGAAAGAGTCGAGAGCATTTGAAATATAAAAAAATGAAAAGTGAGAGATTTCATTGGATGTAGAAAAGCTTACAGTTTTGTACATCTATATAAGTAATAATAATAAAATTCTAACTGAGACGAATCTCTACATGAAATATTATTTGAAAAATCTAATTGAAATAGACATTATTATCGATACAAAGGCCGAATCTATAGTTTTTAGAATTTTTGTCTGTCTATCTGTCTGTTAACGTATCACGAAAAACCACTGGACGGATTTTGATGAAATTTGGTATGATGATAGCTGGTTACCCGGGTCAACATATAGGATACTTTTTATTGCGGGAAAATATCTCATTTCTGAGAAATCTATACTAAACGTTAAAACTAAAAAAAAATAAACCTAGGAATTATCCTATATTATACCTTCTCAAAAGAAGGTATAATTAAACATTAATGAGACTATGGCTCATTGAAAATTTGTATATTTGTGTATGTAATAATATATTACTCTGTAACAGAATATGTGTAAGTGTAATAGAAAACGTTTTCGCAATCACCATGGATTATTTTTGACTCGCATAAAAGTGGAAACGACTTGAATAGCTAATAGCTAATAGTTTCGTATCATCCAATAATTTTTTCTGTTAAATTTCACTTCTATTAACTATTAAATTCAATATACCTATTCAACATTATACTTTGATATCTTCGCATTTTATGGTTTTTTTTATAAAGCTAGGGGTCACGTTTGAGTGGAAAAAAAAACAAAAATTCGTTAGAACGAAACACAAAATAACTGATCATCACTAAAAAAGAAAAGTCGGATAACTTCTCAAATATGCCAGATAATATTATGTAAAAGAAGTCTCTAAGCGTACTAAATTTCTATCATAGCTTCATTCCTACTCCTACACAATTTACTTAGCTATTTTAATACCGAGCATACGTAGTACTAAAATAAACGACACCTCGTCAATATATACATAATAGACGCTATTTAGAAAAACCACAAATAAAAAGAAACAATAATATTCCATTCGAAGAAAAAAAAACATGACAACAAAACATAGTCCTGATGAGTTTGTTTTCTATTAATCACTTTAATCATGAAGTGCATTGAATGACATACTCGTAGTGTCTTATGTCCATTATAAATTACGCGACCGTGAGTCAATCAAATGACTCAAAGCAAATGCCGTTTAGATTGGACGGAGTAATAAACTAATGTTTATTTACGGAGGAAGGGGCTGTTAATTCAGGATGCTGCGTACACTCGGGAAGGAAATGGACATGAAATATTGCAACTTCTAACTGTGATTTGTATGTGAGAAACATAGACGTAGAGTATGCACTGAGCAATACTCTCATGCATGAACGAATTAACCACTGGACCAGACATATAAGCGGACGTACCTTTAACGGTCATGTCTGTAACCAGGGAATTTTAGCCTAGGTCGTTTGTTTTTTGTGTCAGTCTCAAGCACTTACTTGTCAACAAAACATCTCCCAAAAATGACTAAATGTTCTGTTAAATGGTGTAAAAACTATAACGGCGGAAGCAGCACTATTTCTTTCCACTTGTAAATACATTATTTTATTACATTTATTGTTATTTATCACAAAATTTAATTAAATGTAAAATAAAATGTCATATTATACAACTATGTTAAATATAGTCGATATTTCTATGTATTGTTGACATCTGACAACCATCATAAAATGGCTGGATTATACCATTCAGAACAAATGACGAAACTGTCGAGTGAGTTCATTTGTCATCGACTAGTGCTTGACAATGTCGAAAAATATATCGATATTTGACGAAATAACTGAACGAATTGTGTTATTTGTACAGTATAATAACATAAAATACTTTTATCACAGTATCCTACAATCTGATGACAATAAATTTATAAAAATATTTTCTAAATCACATAAAAATATAAATGCAAAAATTATAATTAGTATGTGTACTTAATTTTTTATTTTATTTTATACCACATTTATATACTTTGGAATATTATTCCATTGTAATAATAATAAAGATCATTTTATTTCAACACATAAATTACACAAAATCAAACAATAATGTTTTAGCACTCAACTTCTGGGTTGGCGATTTGTAATAAAACACTTTACCACTTGCACTAATTATTTTACTTCCACGATCCAACACTCACTTTTTCACAATTTGCAATCACTTTTTCTTTTTCCTAATTTCACAAATGTTTATTAAGAACTGAGCAATATTAGGACAGTATCACATTTTTATAACTACCCGAGACAATCAATTGCCAATTAAAATAGTTCAATAACAGAATCAACAAAACCACTTTATTTAATTAAATTAGCTTAATATTTTTTTAATCTTTACAAAATAATATTTATTATATATTAATGGAATACACCCGATATTCATTTGTTCATTAACATTATTATAGGCCAACAGAATGTTGCCATTAATGCCATCGTATTTATATAAATCAAATTAAAAATTAATTATTATTTGACACATTATTATTGCCTCTTTAATTCATTTATTTTAATTTATTATAATAAATACAGATATTCTAAATTAAAAGACTATGCTAACCGATGTCTAAAATGTCATTCATTGGTTCATCGATATATGTATTTTATCGATTACGTTCAAGCACTAGAAATATTGTATTGTGTATCAGTGTTTATAATAATGTAATAAAATCTTTGTGTGCGTTAAGCGTCACTTGGTTGAACTAGTTTTCATACATTTGTATTTTATGTCAGGTCCAGTCTCTAATTCGTCCATGCTCTCATGATATTGACCACTCTTTAGAAAGAGAGAGAGCGAACGTGCGTCCAACAGGTACCTGTATTTTATTGATTATTCCAATTTGAATTTACATATGAGATGTAAAAAAATATAACACCGCATAAATAATAACATTTCAATTATTAATACATAAAACTTTAATCTGTCCGCACATTCGTTTTGTCCCTGTCGCATTGCCGCCATGTTTAGCTGACGGCTGACAAAGGAACACTCAGTCCACTCTCCATAGTGAGAAATAAGAGCAGTAGGTACAGTACAATACAGTAGATATTTAATACATTTTATTATATATGTTAATATATTTAAAACAATTCATATAATAATGTTTACAGTATAGAATTCCAATGAGAGCAGAGTAATAGATCAATGTTGTCGAAGTAATTAGTGTTCAACTCGTATCTTTAACGGATATATTTAAATAACATACATCAGATAAAATCAGTAGGATGTACCTATTCCAGCACTAAGTAATCTTAAGTTTACGAACATTCTGTTTATTTTTCTTATACTTACATTTCAATAAATATTCGTTAACAATTAATAAATATTTATTAATATTAAATAAATTATTTTAAAGTAAATTTTTCCTTTTTATATACGGTGTGATACATGAAGATCATTCATAAAAAATAATTATAATTGCCATAACCTTTTGTAATAAACATACTATGCACTAATCATTTTCACTGAAAAAAAAATCTATATGACATATTACGACCATTGTTTTATTATTTTTATTTTCTCCATATTTTAAAAAAATCTCACGTGAGATTAGGGGAGGAGGGAGGGGGTCCAGCAATACCTCACGAAATCATACCAAGGGGGTAGGGAGGGTCGAAAAATCGCCAAAATTGCCTCACGTAATTAATGGATGCTCCCTTACAACAATCCACAGATTAACTATTTCTACCACGCAAACGTAATCACCGGTCAAAATCATTTTAATGATATTTTATAGACATAAAAATTCTCAATTTCGCAATTACTAGTTATTTAACGTTCATTTCAACCCCAGCATTTTCATAAAACATCGAAATTCACCTAAAAAAAAAAAAAAAACAAATATGAAGCTTTACAGAAATGTTGCCAAAAATTAAACCGAAATCTAGCATTCTTTTATGGGTGCATTTTCCCTTGACTGTACCCACAGGTATTGTTTATACTATCCGCCCTAATTTCTGGAGAGAGCTGTTTTAATATTCTGTAACAAGTTAACTATGCTTTTAGCTGCCTTCACAAAATAGCCAAAGTTTTTCGTTTTTCTTAAATAAACCTGAAAGTATTCATTTTAAACTCAAAACAAAGATAAGGTTATTGTCAGCTTCACCGTTTGAACCATCGTAAATGGGCTTTAAGACCGTAAATACTTTTAAACCTCATACTAGTGGTGACAATAAAAAAAATTATATGAAAAGTAGGTATTGTATCAGAAAAAATATTTATAGACGAAAAACCATTTAAAAACGTGCGTTTGGCAAATCTAATATATAAATATCTCGTGTCACGGTGTTTGTGGTCGCACTCCACCGAAACGGGTGGACTGATTTTAATGTTTTTTTTTTTTTTATATATTTGGTAAATATGAGAATAGGTCTTAAAATATTTTTCACCCTTCTATTCCCACCCCCCATTTTTAAATCTTGATTTCAGTATTTTTGTATGAACAATATTATATAAATACATATACATACACACATACGCTTTATAACATAAAGCCAAAGAGCTTTTTTATGTAGATTGAACGCGGGCGTAGCCGCGGGTTTTGTTAGCAATTATTATAATTATGTTAATTATTATCTTAACCTACCAGTAATAATTAATAAGAGCTGTTTTATGTGAATGAAATAACAATAGTCATCTAATCTAAATAGCAGACAATTTGGTAATTTAAGTCCTGTTATAGAAAGTCAACAAACGAAACGTTAACGTACCTTCATTAAAATTATATCAATTTATTATTGAAAATTGTCTTGATTCTATGTACTACATCTAGGGTCGTGGGGTCGATATCCGCACGGGACATGACGATAGTCTATATTGATCACAAATATGAACGTCGTCTAGCATACTGGTGGAAATGGGAGAGGGGACACATGATGAGTCACTTGGTTTCCTCTAACTGTAGCTACTCCACGAGAGTAAATCTATACATATAATAAAATTATAACTGATCGGTGTCTGTACGTTGAAGATATTTGAGAAAAACTATTATTGGGGGGTCTTTATTAACGCAATTGGAAATAAAGCAGTTTGTTTGTTCGTTTGTGCGCGCTAATCTCAAAAATGGCTTAACCGACTTGCGTGTGGTTTTCACTAATGTATTGTGATAAGCTTCACTTAACATTCAGTATTTGTTCTATTTCAATCGGTTCATGAATAAAAAAGTTATGTCAATTTAAAGAATCACCTAGGGACGAACCCGAACGAAAGGAGGGTGAGTCGCTAGCACTAAATATATACATAGAGATAAAAATAATATGGTTCAAGTAACCGCTAATTACTACATAATGCATACTATAAAACAATGTCCTCCGACGCGTCTATCTGTCTGTCTGAACGCGATAAACTCAAAAGCTACCGAACGGAATTTCATACGGTTTTCACCAATAGATGGAACGGTTCATGAGGCAGGTTGGGGCGTATAATTCATTAAGGTTTTTTGTAAATTGACTTGAAATATGACGATGATTGTTGAAGATGTCAGAAAAAATCATGCCAATTGAGAGCTTTGTTGGCGTGCGCCGCGTAAACAAATAAAGTTATATTAAAACAATGTATTACAGAATTATTTCTCTTAAAAAGATCTACCTATTAAACTGTAACAACACGACGTTATGTACACGCACATAGAGATGCACATGAGTCCGAGCGAAGCAAGGGTAAGTCTCTAGTATAAATATAATTCATAATATTACTAAGCCAACGTCGTCAGTTTTCACTTCCTCAGGCCTTAATTACACCATGCACATCCTTATACATACATCCATATATCATAATTGCTAACTGGTTCTACCAGTTGTAGTCAAATAATAAAAATAAATTATCCCATACGAATAGAACCATACCTAATGAATATGCCTCATATCGGAAACCGGCAAAAACTTATTTGAACTCGTACGAATAAACGATGCGCAAACGCATATATGTAAAATCATAAATATTCAAGGTCACAATCAATATTATATAAGAAAAAACAACTTTCATACTAGATTTATAAGCTTGACTGTACCATAGATTTCCTAGCAACGGATATAGTTCATCCCAGTATCCGATAGCTATGTTATAATATTATAGACTATTAAATAAACAGACAAGACATTGAGAGACGAAAATTGTTGACATTGATACTAAATGTATCTTGTAGATTCTTTAAATAAAAGCAAAAAAATCTTTTTAAGCAGTGAAGTAGGATAAAAAAGATTATTTATATAAAAGATTCGACATCAAACCCTTTTATAATGATTTGTTAAAAAAATCTTATCTCTTCAGATAATCTCAAAATGAAAACATCTTCATGTAAAGTTTGTTTCTAATTATTATTATTTTATATTTATTTATTTCATTTATTATTTCAAACTAAAATAATTATCGTCCATTTTTAAAATATCGAATTTAGTTAGATACAGAGATAATGTGTTTTGGCATGTTCGCATTTTTACCTGGCTTTTAAAAGGTTAGGTCTTAGTATACTTCGAATACAAAAAGAACAAAGATTAGTATTCTGTGTAACAAAAAATGTAAAATTACGAACGTATAATATTACCTACCTTGAGACATTTCAAACAAAAAGTATGCTGGCACGGCAGAACTCGGGAGGAAGTGTCGAGCCGCTCTAGACACACAGAGCACTCAAGAAGGTCATTCAATAGACCCTCATCCATCCCGGTCCTCTGAAAACAATAAAATAGAATTATTTATTTGGACTAATTATATAAACACTTAATCTAAGACTCGTCCATAATTATAATTAAAATTATTAAACAGCTGTCTTTAAAAGATTAGGTAAGTACATTACTTTCATCCCTAAGTAATTCTTAAATTGTAGGCAAAGCCCAAAACCATGTTGACAGGTGGATTATAAGCCTAATAGAAAATACCATTCTGGGGGTCTAAAGGGCAAAGGTTAATTAACTGCAATGAATTATTAAATAGTTTGGATTTCAATTAAATAGCTGAAATAATGAAAGATGAAAGTGCTTTTTATAAGTACTGAAACCATCTAATATTTTTACTAAGCTATGTTTGATAAAAGCATCATAATTTTGATTTTTCTTCACTCTGTTATTTGTTCGCTACCTTTCCACTTCACACTGCTATTTCTTACACCTACAGGTTGCCTGGAAGAAATCGCTGTTTTAGCGATAAGGCTGTCTCTTGTGCATTTTCCTACCACTGTATTGTTTTTTTTTCTTTCTCTTTTGTGTGCGCAATAAAGAGTTTTTATTATTAATACTATAAAAGCATGTACAGCTGTTGAAATGATAACCAGCTCTTTTGCAAGATAAATTAAGGAATTTCAAACATACAATGGGTATGTATATATTTCCATGTGACCGATAGACTTGATGCACTTGTTGAGCAAAGCATATTATTCCGATGTGGAATACTATGCTGATAAATATGTTGGATTACTAATAGTTGATACTCACACAGGATAAGAACATAATTATTGCATTGATATATTGTAAATTATAATTAAAAAGAGCAACTGTCGAGTTTTCAGCTGGCTCTTCTCAGCAATACTGCCAAGCTGGTGATAGATTCCTCACAGACTGACTACACTGACGTTTAATTTAAATTTAAAATTGACGATTCCAAAAGGCTTGTGAAGGTCTATTTGAATAAGGTATATTTTGATTTGATGTTTCATTCAATGATAATACCAGTAGTCTGCAGAGTATGTAACTCTTTCTTAGGAGAGAAACAGCAGACATTTCATTTTTGGACCTATTTTAAATTGATCTTTATGACATTTCCTAAGAGACTGGTTACGACGGCAATGATGTCTTAAGCGTTTTGGAAACTAATGGTATAGACACGTATGAGTCATGCCACAAACTTGCTCCACACTGAGCGAAATATAGTTATAAAAATGAGTCTACAGTGTATTTGAGACTCCTTTGGATGCTCCTACACATTATACTAGAGGGTGGAAAAGATATCACACCCTATTATCACATAATTATTATACTCACTACCAATCAGCATAAACTTAAAAAAAATAATGTGTAAATTAAAAATAAAAACAATGCATAAAGACAACCTTAATAGATTAACTGTCCGCAAAATAGACACACAATCGAAATGTTCATATATAACTCATGTAGATTCAATACAAATAGAAAAATGAATGTTTAATAAGTCTGAAATATTAGTCCCCATTCATTGCAAACAAGGAAACCAAAATGTTCAAACATTTTTTGAGTGGTGTTGCATTGATCGGAACGTGCAATATGTACTCTATATTAGATGTAATTACATATCAACTATTCTGTATAAATGTATATTAGACGTTGACTTTAATGATAATGAGGTATTTCACTAATTCAGGTTTAGACCATTTCTCCATATAATGGTAATTGGGAACTATAATATTAAGTATATCTTGCTTGCTTCCCCTTTGTGATGTTTTTGCAACACAAATTACAAACTATTGATGGGTAAAGAAAAGAGGTAAAGAAGTAACTCACTAAAACAAATAAAACAAATATTAAACATTAATGCAACAAATGTTTGATTTGCATAACAATCATATTGTGTGCTTGAGTTTTCATAACAATACTTTTGTTCTCAGAAAAATTGTTCCATGTCTTATGTATTTCTCACCAAGAATCACAAACTCAGTTAATATATATTTATACAATTAATGCAGTTAATTTGGGCAATAGTGTACTGTATACTGACATAGCTTCTAATAATTCTTCAGGGTTCTATTTACTTTATTAAAAATAAAAAATAGAAACATAGAATGATCATTTTAAAATATTTTTTATTTTGAAAATTTTAGGATTTGCATTTCCAAAATATAACTAAAGGTTTACATAGACCTTTATATTTTATATTTTTCTTGATAAATTATAGAGTAGTACAATATTTTAATTGAATACAAACCAGCATTTGTTGTGCTGGATCATTCATAAATTTTAGCAATCAATTTAAAGGTTACATTTTAGAAAGGGAAACCACAAAGCAACTTATGACATCAACTATATATTTATTATTGTTAACTCATAAATTTCAATAACTTCTGTAATATATAATAAATAACTTTATTTACTAGTAAGTAAATAGTAAAATAAACTAATAAGTATAAATTTTACTGTTAAAGGCTAGTGGTTAACAATATAAATAAGAAATTTATACATAATTGCCTAAATACAATAATATTCTGAATGTGTATAAAATATTACTAAATCTTTCTTAGCTTATTTGTATGTTTCTAATCTTTCCAAGCAGATTTTTTATATTCAGGTACATACTCTAAAAACCAATTTTAGACCTGAAATTTTAAACCAAATTATTTAATTACATTAAATAAGGACTGCATTTAAGATATTTTACATACTAACCATGAATTATATATGCTCGCATAGAAATACTGTAACAACCTGTTACAATTCAATAAGTAAGACAATATGAGGACGTAAAATCATGGACAGGTGCCAAAATTATTTGAATAATAAAAGTTGTTTACATTTCTCTGAATGTTTGAAAGCAATAATTTCGAAAATAGCGCGACAAGATTGAACACGATATGTAATCCTGACAACGTTTGTAGCATGACAACTAGTTGAGCATTGTTTTAGGATCCTGATATGTAACCGTCGTCGTGAGTGGACACGGACTACGGAGTGAAATGATTACATCTCGAAAATGCTGATGACTCACCAGATGTTTCAAATTCCAACGTTAGCGGGAACTCATTCCATTATTGCACTAAACTACGCCAGGATACCACCCCAAACCAGTCACAATTTTTAAGACACCAACGCTTTTACACAACACTTCATCGTAACGGCACTACTAACGTAATTATATCACAAATTCTCAAGGGGTTGCCGGACGAAGTTATTATTGTGAGAAATATGCACTTGTTCACACAAAAACTAATATAATTTTACGCACAAATGCCATTCTCACCGCTTGCTCTTTTCATTCGTTCGAACTTCGACCGATCACCGAACAGCGAACGAGACAAGTCGCGACAGGTGAAGCGGGGGAAGGAATATGCAACTATCACTGTGAATTGCCATAGATTTATCAAATAATATGAATGAATACTTTAATGCGTTCTATTGACAAAATACTTAAGCTATTGTAATATATTGAGAGTTTTATTTTATTTATATACAAAAAATTGTAATAAGTATGTAAATTATTTAATTAAGGCTTTCATTTGTAGCACAGGCAATAATTAAATTACGACGGTTGTCTCTGGCCTTGAGGGTGGAAACTAGTGGAAACCTATGTCAAAGCAAATTTGACTTTGACAGCGACGGGTGTGTAGACGAGAGTCAATTTGACATGGACGTTGACGTATCACCAAATTATCAACATTCATGCAGATTGCAAAAAGTAGAGAATTTATTCATATTTTCCATAAAAATGTCGCGGGATAAAAGCGTATGGTTTGCAGAAGAAATACTTCTAGATGCCAAACTCATAAATTTTCAATTGGAAACCGGAGAATGGGATGCAGTAGAAGAAATGTTACGCGCAGAAGCGCAACTCTCAAGAGACGCAGAGACCGGGAGATTGCGACCGTAAGCATGCCTTGTTTGATTTTTTTCTGTGATAACTTTTATTTGTAATTCCTTAATATTGAAAATGTCTTAATTTTTCTCTATTAGTAAAAAAGCATCGGAGTATACCTTACGTCTTATCGCCGAAGTTCTGCACATAATGCGGTTAGATGTAGAGCAGGCATCCTATAACCGCAGTACCTTGGCCGTAGCTGAGCAGTGTTTGCGCTTAGTCCGTTCTTGCGCTGCTGCTGGCACTAAAATGCAAACATATATTTCAAAGGAACTCTCCATTCTGGACTCCATGCTAATTCTGGCCACTGAATACCAACACCCTAGTGTCGACTTCATTAACGAGGAGCTACAAAAGAAATATGAATCGTGTATGACTGTTTTAATCCAAACACTAGGAAACCTTGTAGTAAATAATCCCTTTAATCAAATTATGATTTGGAACAAATTTGATGCTATAATTCTTAATTGTTTGGTTGGCCATAATGAAAAAATAGCCTCAGCTGCAGCTATGATAATATACAATATATTATTAGGCCAGCCAAATGTATTGCCAGAAGATGTTGCAGTATTAAATTCTCTTGCTTACATGTATATTAATGGGAATACAGAATACCCTCATCTAATAATAGAATATTTAATTGGTGTAGAAAATTCATATATAGAAAAATTATATTCAAAATTGGATCCAGACTGTCGGATGCTTGTTTTAAATCTTGCTTATAATATATTAATGTCAACTGAATCTCAAGACATCAATGTATCAGTTAACTTTGTAAAATTCATGGCTCATGAGTTTAAGAGTAAGTCGGACTGTATATTAAAGACTGTGGATAAATATGTTAATACTATAGAACCTCAAGAAGTAGTGTTCTTACTGGAAATTATAGCGACAGCCTCCAGTATGGATACATACATGGATTGTTTACAAAGTGACACATCTCTCTTTATTAATTGTGCTTGTAAGTTAATTATTTTTTTATAATAATTTGATACACTGATATGTCATAAATTGATTTTTTTTATATTTTCATATTACGCATAATAAATATATTTCAGCTTTACAATGCCAATGGCCTAAAAATTTTAACAGTGTTTAAATTTTTTGAATCAATCAATCAATATTATAAATGAAATGTATGATTATTTTTGTTAATTTTTTTTAAACTATTTAATTTATTAACAAAATTTTTTTTTTAGTCCTCTTAAGAGCTATACATAAACTAGGTAAGGAGAGCAATAACTTCTTCTCATCTATAAATAAATTATATGAAGCTACAGGAAAACAACTTGTGAATGATGAAAATATGCCTGAAATTACTGTGCCACCTGAAAGTAAGTTTCTTATTATTTTGCTACAATCAATTTATATTTTCTATTATATATTTCACTTTCACCATAATTGTTCTATGTTCTTTTTTAAATAACACATTCCCCCAATATTTATAATTGTGACTTAGATTTCTCATAATATGTTGTGTTGTAGAAAGCATTTTGTTATTTTGAAATTGTAAAATTTATGTGCAAACTGAAATAATTAATGTCTTAGTGTTATTCATTTATTCTTTCTATAAATTATTTTTTAACATTTTTTTATATTACAGATCCACTCTGCAAAAATGACTCCGCAGATAATATGCTTTCATGTAATGAAACCACATCAGAATGCACCGAGTCAGAAAGCAGTGAACAGTTCTTTGAATGTAACGATAATCCCCCATTCCTTGACAAACTTGATAATATTGTAGAAAATTTACATGAACCAATAATATTTGATATGCCAGACAAACAAGCTAGGAGCGGCTCAGAAGGGAATTCCAATGTCAAAATTGATAACGACCTAACAAAAGTAGCTTTCAAAAGAAGCAGTTCAGTGCCAAAAACTGATGAGCGTATCCATTTACCTACCAGACGAATAAGTCTCGAGCACAAAATCGATATTGATGATAACGAGCCGCCATTAATAATTGATGCACAATCACCAACAAGTATGAATACGATTGCAGAAGTTATACCAGTAGGTTTGCACCCGAGATTGGAACTGCAAGAGTCCAGTCGGACAGAGTCACAAGACAGTTCACCAAATGACCCACCCACTGAGATTCATATGCCAAAATCAGATAGTAAAGAAATTAAAACCTCGCCTAGCGAAATGTCTCCTCCCCTGTCAGAAAATCAACAAGACACAGAATCCCAAAAACAATCTCCAGACACACCGAAAGAAGTAAAAAAGAGTCAAAATCTATCAACTGATTTCGACTTGAGTGAACAGTTACAAAAAATTTTAGGTATTACATCGGAAAAGACACGGGTTGATAGTAGTAATGTAGAAAAGAAAACTGATCCGGCCAAAGAAGTTAAGATGTCAGAAGACAATCCTGCCAGCAAAGTACCATTTGTGAAGATAGATTCGCCAGAAAGTCAAAAGACTAGGTGAGGAATATGTATAATATTTTAAATTTGGTTTTAGCTGTAGCAAATAATATGAAAATATAAACTGAAATTAAGCTATTATACTCGTATACATTTCTAAGAAAATTAATTAAAATTCTAAGAAATCTATTGTTAACGAGTCCGCGTTCGGGGAGGATTGATTATATGATAGTATTATATTTTCCCCTGGAATTAATTCGTTAATGATACGTCACGGAAGAAAACTAAAAATCAAATTAAGTCCGCGAAAAAACCATAAATATAATTTTGTTTAGAATATCAAATATTCGCGTAAATCTGAGAAAGAAAGAAATCTTATTAATTATCTCAACTTTTAAATTACGAGTATGAACATAGGATCTGAATTATTTGTGAGATAAATTATTTTAAACAATAGAGACTGCTAAGCTGTTTTAAAGCGGATTATAATAGGTTCTAGAGGAGTTTTAAAAAATCAAATCTTTATGACTTTTTTGCAGTATAATTCAAATATTTTCTTTATAGATTAGGAGCAATAGATATGACAACGCCCAAAAAAACAATAACCAGTGTAGAAACAGTCGAACGGCATGTGGCGTTTGGATTCAAGGCGTCCCTTGTGAGGACGTTAGCTAATTTGTGCTGGAAAAATCAGGAAAATAAACGACAGGTAATTATAATTATATTAATTTGTGATAAAAATCCATTTTCATTTTAATATTGACGCCGTTATTTATGGGATCGACAGCAATACGAATAATTTTCATGCCAAATTACAGCTGTCTAGACTAAGAGTCTCTGAGCTAAGCTGCGGAAGACGGACGGATATGGCGAAAATATAAGGGTCCCTTGTTGACTACAGAACCCTAAAAACGGCATTTACTTGACTCGTAGAAAAAAACTCGGAAATGTGTTAAATAAAAAAAAACAAGATAATTGAAATACTCAAGTTATAATATCTAGTTTTAACTTTTAAACCTTTAGTTATAATAAAAAAAATCTGCTTTCCTTATATAATATTATTTTTCAGATGCGAGAATTGGAGGTTATCCCAGTTTTACTCGACTGTTGCAACATCGACGCTCGCAATCCTCGTATCCTTTTAAATTGACCTAAAATACATCATACCAATATGTAACATGTATAATATATGATATCTAGTATATATTACTGCTAAATAAAATAATATGAATAGTGTTTATTATAAATACGAAGTGTGTATATGTATACTGTGTTTGTTTTTATTGAACTGCCTCAGTGGTGTAGTGGCTAGCATGTACGGCTGCACATCCACAGGTCTTGGGTTCGAGTCCCGGGTTGGGCCAAGTTATCGAGTCTTTTTGTTATGAAAGTCCCAGTAACATCCCAGAGTTGGGAAGTAGGCTGTGTTATACCCCCGTGCCGAGGCAGACACATCAAGCCGTCGGACCTGCACCTGATCTCTCACAGCGAGTGTTGAATTATTATCTCACTGTAGTGTGAAAGTGACAGACCGAGTATAGAGTACACTGGTGTCTGCACATACACTTGTGCACTGTAATAATATCTGCTGCGCATTTTGCTAGCTGCAGTGAGATTGGCTGCTGCTGCCAAATATTTCTTAAAGAAATAATTAAAAAGAAGATATCATCATCACTGTATATGTTTGTTACTTTTCATTCAAGCATAAACTGTTGGATGGATTTTGATGAAATTTAGTACACATACTCTTTGGGGGAGAGGTCCAACAATGGAAAATTATGCGTAACTTATTTTATGAGTGATCCTTTATCACATTCGTGCGATTTAATTGTTTATAATAATTAATAATATTAATATTAATGTATTTCCTTAATGAAAACAGTTATTATGCAATGGGTTATTTTCGCCGTTCGTAGTCTCTGCGAAAACTGTCCAGAAAATCAGGTAGGTCCCTCGTTTGTTATTATTTTCGTTGACTTGCTTCTGCCTGCGTCAACGACCTCTGGTTTATTTTTATTTTATACCTCTATTTAGGTATTTGTTACCTGTATTTAAATACTTACGAAAGAATTGATAGTTTTTATGGCCCTCATTTTATATGAGTCGAATAATGATCCCATGTAAATGGTATTAAGCGAAAAATTCTAACTAACAATGAGTCGAATCTGTATGTCATTATTATCGATACAGAGGTCGAATCTATAGTTTTTTTGTCTGTTGGTCGTCTGGGAAAATATCTCAAGAAAAAACTACTGGACAGATTTTGATGAAATTTGGTATGATGATAGCTCGTTATCCGGGTCAATATATAGTATAATTTTTACAGCGGGAAAATATCTCATCTCTGAGAAATGTATACTAACGTTAAAACGTAACTCAAGATGAACGCGAGCGGAGCGAGGGTGTGTCGCTATCATATAAAATTAAGTCTCTAAGTACTTATTTAAAACCGATTAAAAATACCTCAACTATTTCCCTGTCCCATGAGTCATATATGAACATTTCGATTGTTTAACTATTATGTCTAATTTTGCGGATAGTTACGTTGTTAACTATGATTCTTTTGCTTTAGCAAAATGAATTTTAATCCAATAGAAAAATCTTAGATATACTTATAAACTTAACAACTAAACATAGCACGCCTACTTTATTGTGCTCCTCTTTGTTATCTGATACATATTTAATTATTGTTTAAAGTATAAGAATAAATGATAATAGATTAACGCAAAAAATATTCATATTAATAATTACTAATTGCTTAAAAAAAAATATTGACTTGATTGTTGCAATTTGTTATAATTATGAGACGTTTGTTAACATTTGGCACTATGTTATACAACGATGTTCACGGGTTCGATTCTCGAGTGGGTGTACGTTTTTAATTTTTATTAGGCATATTTTAAATATTTATGATTTGAATTCAAATAAAAAGGTTTTGGAAACATACATTTAAGTTAAATCATAAGTTATCCTAGCAGTTTTAGTTAGTTAATAATATTCATAAATTTTATTTTCACAGGAGGTTATATCAAAAATGACTCTTCGGGGGCCAGTAGACAACGAAGTGTTGCAGGAAATGGGTTTAACTCTAAATACTGATTCTCAAGGAAACTCTATTAAAATCGTTCCTTTACCTCGTAATTAAAATGCAATGCATTAAACTAAGATCGATTCGTTTAATGCATATTACATGAATAATATTTATTGATACATAGCCTTTACTGAACAAATTATTTAATAAATAATTATTATGTAATTGGTAAACGTATCTCACAAGTGATTTTAAAATAAAAGATTTTTGTGATAAAACTTCATTGCATAAAGGTTATGTATGGAAGAATGTATTAAGATAATAAGAGGACTTCCAGATGTATGAATGCTTTTTATATACAATTCCTTCGTATTCGATTTTAGTAAAATAAGATTACAAATTCAATATTCTTACACATAACATCCGTATAATATGATATATTATTAATTAATTATTATTTATTATATTTGTACATCAAATCATTAAAATGATACACTATAGATATAGGTGCTATACTCATTATATTTATTCTTCTGAATCTGATCAATATGCAATAAACAGCATCTTAAAAATTTATTTGTTTTTTTTTTAAGGCTAAGGTCACACGCAACATTTGGCAAAAATAATCTGTTTTATAACTAGTTTTTATTTGGCATGAAAATATTGTTCAATATTTCTTTTCATAATATTTGTTTGCTGTGTACAATTATATAAAACAATATAAAAAATATTTTTTGTCAATTCAAATCGGATATGCTTGAGCAGTTATTTATTTATCCATAAATTAATTTATGTAAACCTTATTTACGTCTTCATCTGTCTATCTCTCACACTCTATTTTTTACGAATTTCTTGGTCTAAAAACGTTATATATTTGCTACATATAAACGAATGTCAAGAAATTAAAAATAAAAGTCTAATCAAGTGCATCATAGTAAAATATCAATTGAAACAACAAACAAAAAAGTGTATCGATATGAATTATTTAAATATATTTTGAAATTATTAACCTTTATTCACTTAAATGTCACAGAAACATTAAAGAAATTTTACGAAAATAGGATGGTTAGAATTTATAAAAAATTGCAATTTTTACTCAAATTTTACAGGAAAAAATATAAAGAAACCTTTTTTTTTCATTACGATATCTTTTTTTTTTAAGGGCTTAGAGATTACGATATTTTATTTTTCTGGTTGGTCATAGTGCTTTATTGTCAAAGTGACAGACATCGGTTGTATAATGTGACATTTATTTTTTTGGTATCTTCTGTGAAAGTTATTTTTGCAATACAAACATTAAACGATTGATACAAAATGGTGAAAATATCTCTTCAAATTCGTGCGACTCTAGAATGTGTAGAAAAATTATATACTAATCATCCACATTATCAATGGTTCTTAAAATTAAAATGCGGCAACTGTGGTGAAGTTACCGATAAGTTTCACGATCTTACTGAAGCGGAAAAAGTGCCGCAAAAGCATAATAGATCAGAAACAAACTTACTTATAAAGTGCAAATTATGTTCCAGAGAAAATAGCATAGATGTTATCGAAGGAAGCAATGGTATGGCAAGATAACCTTTGAAATTAAATATAAAATTACTACTGATTACTGATGTTTGTGTTATAATATTAAATGCCCTAATTTTTATTTTAACATTTTACTTTTTTACCGAAAATTAAATTCCTTAAAATTTATTAGCAATTAAAATATTATATTTTTGTAATTTCTTTTAGCTGCTTTTACAAGCAATGATGTAGGCAAATTCAAATCTATCGTAACATTTGACTGCAGAGGAGTAGAGCCTGTTGACTTTGAACCAAAGTCTGGTTGGATTGCAGAAGCAGAAGAGAATGGTATTTTTTTAAGTATTATAAAACTATATGAAAAGTTAAACTATACACTTAGTAAACATACTATTACATTAACTTAGTAAAGATTGAAGTACTAAGTTTTTATGATAAAATATTAATAGAAAAGACCAGATTAATAAAACATAAAATATTCAATTTATGGATCTATTAGCATTAAAAGGAAATTAATAAATAAATAATTTGTTTTTACCATACATATAATAATTATAAAATATTTTCACTACCTTTATATTATATCAGATATAATTGTATTTTTCAGGTAAAAAATTTGAAGATGTTGATTTAACTGACAAAGAATGGGTGGACTATGATGAGAAGAATCAAACATCAGTTGGAGTTTATGAATTGGAATGGCAATTTGTGAAAGTTAAGTAAATAAATAAAATTTTATGATTATTATTATCATGATGTAAGACACATTTAAAGTTTAAGTTACACTTTTATAATTATTTTAATAAAATGAAGTATATTTATTTTTTGTGATTTTTATTTAGTTTCAGAGAAACTTCCTTAATTTCATAAAAATTAGACTACCTAGACTTAATCCCCATTTAATGGAGAAAGTAAAAATATTCCATACTAGGTTTATGGGTAATAGAATACCCATTTGTTCAATTTTCATTGGTTAAACATGTAGATCAGGTTTTAGCTAGAGTAAAATGATTTTCAACTCTCTTTGTTTAAGTAGATTATGGCAAAATTTCAAAGTAATTAGTGAAAAGTTTTCGCAGATTCACAACTACAAACTATAAAAAAAAAACGATAAAAAACGATGCATTTGTTGATACATAGTTAATTTCCTCGAGGCGAAGTTAATCTGAAAATGTAAACTATAATAATTACAGGTATTAATAATAACCCAATAAGAAATTTGCAATCGGAGCTTACATAGGTGTTTTAATAATTCAATCAGCGCCAATAGAACAGTAAATAGTAATAGTAATCTACGGAATAGGAAACATCGACATTCATCGAAAGTGAAGTTACGCATAGATAAACACGCGGTATCGCGCCTTACTCGTATGTTCCAATTTATTTTTTTATATACCCTTCCTGATAAATAAACAGACACTAAAATATAACATTTTAAATTTTTTACTAGAAATTGTTAGTATATTTGATGCATTTCCGACAGTATGTACATTAAAAAAGCGTTAATTATAATTTTAAAATAGTAGTTCTGTGAAATGATTTTATTAACACTACGTAGTGCTTAAAGACCGTGATAATTATTGCTTATCGTTAGTTTATGGTTTTTGGCTTTAGTTTCTTTACGATGATGTAATATAGAAATGATCCTATGAAGTAAGGTCTACGATGGTGATACGATGATGGTGATACATATATTTAAATTTTAATTGAACGATCATTGTTCAATAAAATATATGATGGATGACGATGTAGATATAATTAATTTGGCGAAACAGCTGTCTGTGGCCATATAAAAAAGATCCAAATAAGTAACATGGTATGAAAATACGTTAATAAAATGGCAAATGTTTTTATTAATTATAATTTCTTTGTATTATCAAAACTTTAAAGTAAGTAATAAATTATTTTTGTGATAAATAATAATTTAGCTGGTGGGTTCTTTTTAAATGATTGAAACAATCATGGACGAATAATAACATGGAAACAATTGCGATTTGATATATCACAGCATCACGCACTTGTCAGTCCATAGCACGCACACATACACAGCACTCATAAATAAATTAATGTTTATTTATGTGTTTTGACTTGAATTATCCTATTTTGTTTTTGCCGTTGTAGATTCACTATCAGACCGCGATATGAAGCCATGCGGCGCCGCACTCGTAACTTGGTCTTTGCCCGAGCGGGAATGTTGGTTACCTTCGGCCGTATAGTAATGGTTTTCTCGTCCTCGATCAGCATAGTATTGATTTCCAGCAGCACCGACGTCGTCGTCATTTATGATCTGAAAAGGATGGTGGATATACACAGGCACTTCTACAGGCACACGGACTGGCACTTTAACGGGTACTCTAACCGGATATGGAACTTTTACGGGATACGGCACTCTCTTCTCTACAGGATAAGGTCTTGGAATGTAAACTGGGACTCTTCTCTCGACTTCTATTTTTCGTGGAACTATTATTTCTACAGGAACAGGAATTTTCTTTTCTACTTGGACAGGATAGGGAACTTTTTTCTCGACTGTAATGGGAACTGGATGTGGTACTTTTACGGGATATGGTTGCGGGTAAGGCACTCTAACATGCACTTGCTTAATAACCTCTACAGGCTCCTTCACTTTTACTTCTACTGGGTAGGGAACTTTCCTCTCGACGGGGTAAGGTTGCGGTACGAGTACTCTGACGGGTACCGGATATGGGACTCTTTTTTCTACTTGATAAGGTACAGGAACTCGTTTCTCGACCGTAACTGGTACTTGTACCGTATAGGGAACCTTTTTTTCTACTTCCACTGGAAGCGGTTGCGGTACCTTAATTTCTACATGTTTTACAATCGGAACATGATGAATTATTGGATATGGTTTTGGAACGTATTCTTTCTCAACAACTTTTACAGGAACTGGCTGTGGGACTTTGACAGCTACAGGATAGGGAATTCGCTTTTCTACTGGGATAGGATAAGGCCTATCGACAACTTTGACTTTCTCCACAGGCACTGGCACTGGAACCTTCTTTTCTACGGGATATGGTTTCGGCACTTCAACCTCGACTTTATACGGTACCTTGACGGGTTTCTCCACAGTTTTGATGTATCGGTGATGATGGTGATGGTGATGATGCTTAATCTTAGTGACAAGCTTAGGCTGGATTTGACTTGCTTCCGGCTGTAAGTCCTCGTAACCAATTTGGGGTTGTGAGTATACTAACTTAGGATCATTATCATGTGTTGAGTACGGATTCATTTGTCGTTTTCGTTTACGAAAAAATATCATTCTCTTTCTACCACCTACAGCTGGGGCACCTCGTAAAGATTGATCGAATGGAAAAAATCTAAGTGGTTTTATCATAATATCTGATCGTTTATTGATTGGTGTTTGTCGAGTTTTTCTCACTTTGACATAATGAGAAGGTATAGGTACTATTGGGACCCAGTCATTTGGTCGGATAGGATCGTAGGGAATAGTAGTAGATTTAATTTTCGGTGCCCTAGTGACTCTGCGATAACCACGTGTAGTGGATTCGGGAGTGGTAGATAAAGTTGACTTTTCCGTCGTAGCAAACCTCAAGCGGAGGCGACTTGAAGATGGAGTCAAATCAGTGGTATTTGTAACATTCGTGATCTTTGCTTCGGACGTAATTGTGATGTTTTGAGACGTTGAATTCATTTTCTCTAATATTCTCTTCGGCCATATTCGTTTTGTTCGTAAAACTCTCGTAGTTGTAGGAGTTTCAGTTGTTGTTGTAGTCGATATTGTTGAAATTGATATTTTTGGTGGTTTTACAAAATCTGTCCGAATACCGTTGATAGTTTGTACTGGTAAACTAAATTTAGGGCTGGCTACTATCGATGGATTTCCAGTAGATGCAGCAAATATAGTTGGTTGTCGCATCGGCTTGCTATAATATAGATTACCTCGCTGCATTGGAATCATATTCTGATATTTGTAAACTGAGTTTGAAAGTTTAAGTGGTTCTTTTGTGTACAAATGTACAGGAGGCGCCACGATTTTTTTTCCGGAATTATAGTAGTGCTGAGAAATATCGAAGTATAGTTTTTTGTCATTAGTGTGAAGGATTGGTGGTTTACTCGGCGGTCTTAATTCTGGACTATTGGTTTGGTTCACTTTCTGCGGTAGGTGTGGTTGCGATGGTTTCTCAATTTTTGGACCCTCTACAATAGTCATTGCTTTGTTTTTCGTTTCAACGGCCATTTGATCCAGGCTAATGACATTTTGTGCGGTCACGACACGTTCATTGACGACGATCGCTAACGCTATGATCAGGAATGCCGTCTGAAATAGAAATGACTCATTATTTAATTATTATTTGTCTAAATAAAAATAAATGAACTATAATTACGTCTATTTTTAACCCCCGACAGAAAAAGAGGGGTGTCATAAATTTGACGTGTGTTTGTGTATTTGTATGTCTGTCTTTATATCTGTGTGTCTGTGCGTGACATCGTAGCTCCTAATGAATGGACCGATTTTGATGCGGTTTTTTTTGTTTAAAAGCTGACGTGATCGAGATGGTTCTTAGCTGTAATTTATGAAGATCTGTTCAGGCGATTATTGTCACTCATTTCCTACTCAAACAAAAACAAAAGGGTCTTTAAGTAAATAAAATAAATACCAGAATACAAATAAAAAGATTGATAATGGTAAAGTATAAGCGGTCCCCCGACGAGGCGATACTCGTCATCAAAATATTAATAGGTACTTTTAATGTAGTTAAAAGGTCAAGAGAGAAATTTTATTTTTTTCCTTTTTAGAGGTTTTTTTTTTATATGTGGGGGGTTGCTTAAAGTTTTTAAATTCATCTATTAAAATCATCAAAAATGAGCATTTATGACGAATTTAAACTTAATATCTAAATAAAATAAAAATTCGGTATGTGGGATAATATGTTTAAATTGCAAATTTGTATTTCATTAATTACTTTTACTTTGCTAGTAGCGCGTGTAAATCTATCTCACGCAAACTATGTTTTTCATAAAGAAATACTACATAGAACATGGAAAGTTTCTAAATCACTATCATTAACAAGTTCTAAGTGATATACCTAATTAATAATTATACAAGCATATGTATGCAAGGGGTATATTTTTAAGCGCTTGTAACGAATGAAAATTTAAATTATGTAATTCAAATAAAATATTCTAAATTAATAAACATGTTAAAAATTTTATGAATCTTGCTAATATTATAAGCGCCAAAGTTTGTGAGGATGATGCATGTTTCTCTTCCACGCAAAAACTACTGAACGGATTTTGATGGAACTTTACAGTAATATAGTTTATACGTCAGGCTTACAAATAGGCTATAATTTATAAAGATATACATATGTAGTAATACATTTATTTACTACGCGGGTGGAGCCGCGGGAAAAGATTAAAACTTAGTATATATATGTAGGTATGAGCCACTTTAATTTTAAGTATACTTTACCTGCCTCAAGATTAAATCAAATTTTTTAAACACTCACTAATAATATCACTATCACTAAAACATCCATTTTGATTCACCAAAAAACGATTTTTTTCACTTTCCCGCCATTTTTGACGTTTATTTTTAAATAAATACCTACCGTTAAGTGTTGCATAGTGTGTGGCGCTGTGGACAGCAGACATGTATACGTAATGATAGGAGGTAGGAAGCATTTCTCGCTTATATAGCTCGTAACTTTCCCTGCCAATATCAACTAGTTTTATAATCCAGACCTATATTTACCCAGGGTTGAGATAATTATATACTTCATATATAATATGCTGTCTCAGATTAAGAAATATTCTATTGGCTCTATGATTTTTAGTTTTGCATAGCTTTCATTTGAGAACTCGAGACTTAAAGTAGACATAATTTTTTTGCTCTGATTTAAGAATTAATGTTGAATAAATAATTAAATATTAATTTTAAGTATATTAAAATTTAATTGAACCTATTTTTACTTTTGCTCAAGTCTCAGACTATATTAAAATCACTGTTAAAGTTAACTACTTTGCTTAAACTTACGCATTTATTATGATTTAGTACTGGAAGGAACATAAAGAACAGGAAGCATACTGCATGTTAATAAACAATTTTCTAAAGAAGTTTAGGCACTTTATTAAAAACTAGCGTTACTTTCCCATACAAACTTTCACCCCCTTAAGGGATGATTTCCGGGATAAAAACTACCCTGTGTCCTTCCCTCTAGAGTCTCTCACTATCTTCTTATGAAATTTAATCTAAATCGGTTCAGTAGAGAGATTACCCCCTTCAACGTCACAAACTCACAAACTTTACCTACCTCTTTATAATATTAGTAAGTATAGATTGTTTGATTTTTTTTATATTATACGTGTTTAATTCACACATATCAACTTACATTACTTGCGCTATTCAACAAATAATAATAATTTATCCAGTAATGTTTATTTAATAAATTTTATGTACCTACATCGTACAGTTAAAATGGCATAATTTAACCAACTATTACTGTATTTCCTATTTCCGTTCTTCCGCAAATAATACTAATAACAAAATTACTTTATACATACATACTTATATAATGACGTAAACATTCGCACGCTAGTTTATATTCTATTTCCCCACGCGAAAGCGATTTGTTTCTAAAAATATATCTTTAGTTTTTTGTATTCTATTGTGTTTTTTGTATTCATAGAGTACCCACGTGCCACGAGTAATTAGGTATGTGTAATATTCGTAGGCAGAGAATAAATGAAATCCCGACGCGTAAGGTAATTCTTTCTGAAGTACGGTTTTTACAAAAAAATGTTTAAGTGAAATCCATACTTAATAATATGTGAAAGTGTGTTTGTTTGTTTGTCCTTCTTTCACGTCAAAAGTGTGGTGTGTGGAGTGACGGATTGGCGCGATTTTTTGTGTGGAGATAGTTGGAGGGCTGGAGAGTGACTTAGGCAGCTAGACTACTTTTTACCGCGGAAGATTACTTAATTCCCACAGGAAAACACGTTATAATACAATCCAAAAAAATATTTATAATCAGAATTACTTGAAACTTGGTATTAATGCTTTTCAATAAAATTAAATAAATACGTGTTTGAGCATTTTTTGAAATTCATCCTAAAAGTGGGTAAAATAGAGCATGAAAGTTTGTATGAAACTACCATTTTAAAAAAAAAATTGTAGTTGAAGTGCGAGCGAAGCCGCGGTTCTGCTAGTAATATATAAATAGGAGTAGATTAATAAGAAAAACCGTAAATCTAACCGGGATCGGTGGTTGTGGGTTCATTCTTCGTGCACAGAAAGAGTAAGATATGTTTGATGTATAGGTGTTTTTGTGGTGTAGCTCTTAGTGTATGTCCACACAAGATTATTAATATAGGTATGTTGATTTTTATGTTAATTTTTATTTATCTTAGGTATCGTAGACTTAACATTTTCTTTTTAACTGCTACATAAATAGTGCTGTTGCCAGTTCAGTAGTATTCAGCCGTTTCAGCGTCAAGGAGTAACAAACATACAAACACATACAACATTTTGCAATTATATACTCCGATATTAAATAATATACGTTTTGGATTTTCTATTCGTTTGAATGGTTGGTCGGATTTTAATTTAGAATTTTCGGTTAAACAGGTGATAGTCAACATTTTAACTCTGACCATTACAACATAAAATAAAAACAAGCACATTTTAATGGATTGCAATAACAATCTGTATCTTAATTACGTTCTAAACGTTGATTTCTATCGGATTTTATAATCGTTAACAAAAAAATCTATACATATAATAAAATTGTAACTAAGCCGAATCTGTACATTAAATATTTTTTGGAAAATCTTATTGAAATAGACATTATTATCGATACAGGGGCCGAATCTATAGTTTTTAGAATTTTTGTCTGTCTGTTACCGCATCACAGAAAAACTACTGGAGGGATTTTGATGAAATTTGGTATGGTGACAGCTGGTTATCCTGGTCAACATATAGGATACTTTTTACCGCGGGAAAATATCTCATTTTTGAGAAAAAATACAAAAACTGCAATGTAAGAGTCTAATAATATGTAAAACCTAAGAATTTGGTTTTTGGTCATCTGAACGCGGGCGGAGCCGCGGGCAATGCTAGTCATAAATAAAACGAACAATCTATAAATAATTTATTGTATTTCCTTTAATATTTTTAATCTGTATTTATCATCGGGGAATCTCATCTTCACTATAAGACGTATTTCTTCACACGCGTAGCTCTGAGACAGTTCATTATCACCACTCCAGAGATTGGCTATTTCTAGCATTTGCGCTTTTAAAAGTTTTGGCATTTTAATAAACTTATTCCATACACTGATTTTCGTTTCAAATTGTACAGGTTCCTGGAAAAATTGACAGCATTTAATATACTCAAACTAGCAACTTATCCTTGATTCGCTCGGGTGCGTCCTTAGGTTTATTTTTTTTATGAGCCCTAATTCTTTTTCTAAAATAAAAGTAGTTAAATTACTCCTTATAACATCATCTATATGCCAGTGAAAGTCCCATCATAATCAGTCCAACCGTTACGGAAATTACTCGGAACAGACAGACAAAATTTTTAAAAATTGTGTTTTTCTTATAAGTACATATAATTACATATAAGCATTAAGTAAAAAGCTGTTATTTTGATATTACATACAAACACTTCAATTTTATTTACCTGTAGATTTATTTAGATAATAAATATGTCTTCATATTCCGCAAGGAAGGAAAGTAACAACATTAGTTATTATGTTATCGATATTATTGATTTGTTAAAAAGTTTAATTACCTAATGGCATATACAAAAGCAGTGCCATGTATTCGAAAAAAATAATAAATGTGCTGTATGAGTGTCAATATAATCTTAAAATATTAAATGAGCAATTCCTGTCTTATATATGTATATAAATTTATTTCGTGTATCTCGGAAAGGACTCTAACGATTTGGATCAAATTTTATATTTAGATAAGGTCTTGCTTTCTAAATTCATCTATATAGGTGTCTTTTCTGAAAAAAAAAACAATTTTATATGTTTCCAATAAAACGCCGGGTATTTTTATTATAATGAGACATAATTTTCCAATCTGTAGCAATTTTTGACATGACTCAGTATCCCTACAGAAAAAGGCTTTATACAAACATGACAAGTGCATTACTCTATATTAGAGTATGTGCATTTTCTTTTGACTGAGTTGCTCTCGGAGTGACATTCAACACAGACAGTCAACGATTGGAGCCGGAAGCAATAGGTTTTGTCAACGGGCAATGCGAACGTGAGCTCGTTTGTGAGCTCCAATATAATATTTATAGTTAATAGCTATCATAGGACGGTTGTGTAAAACTTGTCTCTATAGGAGTATTTACTCATGTGCTTATACTACAAATAAATCCTATATAAATGAGTAAAAACCAAAAAGTATGTAAATGAGCTTTCTACTTTTTAAGCAGACTCGCACTAATTTCTTAATTTGGTTTAAATGTCCAAAATATTACAATATTTTAAGCAAACTAGTGCAAGCAAAGCAAGGCAGTAGTAGCCCACTAGTAACGCGCTCGCTTGGGAAACCGAGTGAAGCGGTTTCAAATCTCGGGTCTCGCACCTCTGATATTTTCATGTGCGAATCACATGAAAGGTGCAAATAAATACAGGCGTTAAAAGGAAAATGTAACGGTGAAGGAAAACATCGTGAGGAGACCTGTATGTCTGAGAGGACCTAGTTTTCGAAAGACATGTGAAGTCCGCCAAACCCGCACTTGGCCAGCATGGTGGACTATCCCACCCTGATCCTACTCGTATTGAAGGAAGGCCCGTGCCCAGCAGTGGGACGTTAAAAAAGTCTGAATACATACTGTATACATTCATACAAGCAAACCAGAACAATTAGAATTTGGTGCAGACTTTTTTCTACTTTGGATATTCAAAAAAATACACAAATACTTATACCATATTTTTTTATATATTAAAACTATATAACACACATGTAAAATGTAGAGTATTAAAAAATCTTACCTAGCTTTATAAATATGCTATTAAATATTTACCTCAAATAACGTTATTATCTCAGCAATGGTGTCCTCAAATCTTACAGCCATCATATAAACCAAGTCTTCGCTAATAGGCTTTGTATTGGCAAATATACGCTCTAACATGGAATGACATAAAGCCTGAACCAATGTACAAATGGAGAGTTCATACATTTTAGTTGGTAATATGCTGTACCATGTAGCTTTTAATTCATGCATAAGTGTAATTGCATGGTTAATAGCAACGTCTAAAGTTTCATAGGATTCATGAGTCCAGGGAAGTTCTGCAAGGAATACAAAATAATATTTTTTTTAAAGAAATTATAGTGTATATTAATATATTTTTTTATATGTTATTAATGACAAAAATCAAACATTCATTGATTTTTTTTCTCCAATATCTTTTGAAATGTATGTAGAAAAAAAAAGTGTAATCTAGTTAATTACCATTAGACTCAATTTTCTCTGTGATGACATTTTTTTGGTGTTGTAAATATAAAGACATTTTCTCCAAGCCTAGAACTCTAAGGTCTTGAATACATTCTAACAGCATAGTATTCAGGAGGTCAGCTAAAGCCGGTGGCAATGTGTTTTTCCATGGTGGACCCAATAGACTATGCGCTAAGTAAAAGCAATTGTTGAAAAATAGAGCTGAAAGAAATATTTAGTTAAATTAGCTTTAAAAAATTCGTAATAATATGATATCTGTTTTTATTTGCCTTAGATAAGGTGTAGATACTTACCAATATCCAGAGGACAACATTCTAAATTTACTTTAAATTTCTTAGGTATAATGCACTGGTACATAACTGCTATGTCTTTTATATACATGACTAATTGATTTCTATATTTCTCAGGCAACTTTACACTCTCTTCCAGGTGCTCCACAATCATGGTCATTATTTTCTTAACATTCTGAGATATTACACATTTTGGTAAGAACAATGGGTTGTTAAGATCATAATCAACCTCTCGGAATGAGGTAGTGAATATAGAATCATTTACTGTTTCATTAGTATTTCCTACTACTACAGTACCATATGATAAACTCTCCCCGAGTAAATTACGAATGTCTGACAACAACTTGTCACATTTTTTATTATATAGAACACACTCAGTATCATTAATATATTTATTAAGAGGAGAATCGTCTGCTTCAACAAACTTCAATTCAATCAAAAATTTATTAAAGCAATCCAGCTCCATAACAATGTTTTTATAGTTCTGATAGCTACTATCACAAGATGGTAAGTTATTCCTAATGCAGTCTTCAATTATTTTACTGAAGAATTTTTCACTAATGGTATCAGAAAAAACTTGAATGAATGTTCTGTCAGCTTCAAACTGTGAACCTAATGTTGATTGTAGAAATTCAAATATTGCAGTTAAATTATTGAATATTGTTTGAAAATTGGGTCTCTTTGTTTCATTAAAACTTATTTTTATGTTGAAGACTAATGCACCTATGTGGTCCTCAGTAAATATTTCACAATTATGTCTAATAACATTGTGAAGCAATTTATCAATGAAAAAATGAGAAAATAGTCCAAGCTCTGCATTCATTCTCTCAGTAAAATACAAAGATTTTAAAATATTTTGTATTAAACTCGGGTCACTTTGCTGTACAGAAAGAGAATATATAAGAAAATGAACTCCCTTCTTTTCTGACCAAGTAAAAATATCTTCCCATTCAACACTCAATTGTGCTGTGTAATGAGCCAAATAATTTTCTGCTTGAGCAGTTATATTTTGTAGTGCTTTAATTCCATTACCTTCAAACTTTAAATCACGTATTTTTTTTAGTAATTCTTTTACACTTAGTATTGCTTCGATGTAATTATTTCTGCCAAATTCACGATTTGCGTTATAAAATATCTTTTTCCCCTCCACAACAATGCATAGATCATTTAAAGTTTTCATTAATTTATGCAATTTTTTACAGTTACTATTAAATTCCTCAATTGCCTCTTTGTTTTCAAATTTTTCTTGAAGTGATTTGATGTCTTCCTTAAACTTTGCATAATCAGTCAGTATGTTTTCTTTACGATTTTTGTAGTTTAACTGTTCTAAACTCTTGGTAGGTGTAAAATGAAAGTACGTATCTATAAAATTTTGTTGTAATGACCAAGATAACATTTGTACTCTTTCAGTTAGATCTTTTAACATGGGCATTAATTCGTCGCGACACTTTTTTAACTCGTTTGTAGTAACTTTATCTGCTTCTTGTAAAACTGCACTAAGCAAACTCATGACTGCTATTAAAATATCACGAATCTAAAAAGTATTACTTATATTGTTCAATATAAAATATATAACAAAAAATTACAAAAATAACTTATCTACCGGTTTTATTTTAAAAATTCAAATCTCAGATGACAGATCTCTCAATCTGTCAGTGTCATCTCAATGACACTAAATTTTAACAGATAATTAATTCAAAATATTAGTAATGATCTTTCTACGCCAGTTAAATAATCGATATTAATGTTATCTTTGAAGTAATAAAATTCGAGTTAATGTTATGATGATTATATCGTGATGTTTTCGATATTTTTCTTACAATAGCTTATGAGAATTTTTCAATTGTTCAACAAAAATAATATAATAATTATTGTGGTCGTCATGGTACAATCGATTTAACTATTTACAAGTAACCTTCACCTATTTCTTCTGTTTTAAATAAGTTTTGTCTTCATATTTCTAAATAAATCACAATGAACGATAACGAAATCGAAAATTTAAAAACTGAATTAGAACATGAAAAAACATGCAGGTAAAATAAAACATTTTTAACTAAAACCATTCCAAAGAATATTAAGTACATAACTTACACGTTTTTATATTTATTTTTTAACATTTGTTGTGTAGAGAATCAGCGGCATGGCAAAATGGTGAACTTGAAAAACAAATAGTTTGTATACAGGAAGAATTGCGTAAAGCAGATTATCCTTGGGATTTAGATCTTGACTTGCAAAAGGAAAGCTTAAAACATAAGCAATTGCTTGAAGCTATCGATACTTTGAAAGAACAGCTGCCTATACTGAAGAACAAAATCAAAGGCGCGAAAGTTTGTGGACTAGGTAATAAATATTGTATGTTTATATTATAAAAATAATATCTAAATTCTTATACACATATTTTAATTTTTTTAGATTGCAAACTGAAGCATGATGATTTAAACATAAATTTGGATATTCTTACTCCTGTAAGTCCTGTAATATAATAATATACATTTATTCATCTATCGTGCTAAGAAATATATTACACAAAACATTTTTCAGGCTGAATTGTTACGTACAGTTAAACGATTCGAAAGACTAAAAACTGACTTGATAAGCACTCTCCGTAGCAGAGAATGGCGATTAGATTCAGAGTCGAAGGTATGTCAAAAATTAGAATAAACAACCAAATAAACGTGATTATAAACTTAAATAGTCAATGTTAATTGCCTATTTATTTTTTCTTACAGTTGTTTGTGAGAGTTAATGACCAAAGAACATACTTACAAAATGAACTCATGATTTGCCAAAACAACATCATGCGTCTCCAAAGGAATGGATCTTATTGGCAGTAAGTTTACAAATATAAACATAATATGTATCCTAGTATTTTTTACCCGACTGCCAGACGCAAAGGAGAGTAATCTGTGTATGTTTGTTTGTTCCTATGTGGAGTTTTAAAGACCAAACGCGTGGGCCGATTTTGATGATTTATACATCGTTCTATTCATAGACGAATCTATCGTCTCGATAACTTAAATGTCATAGGCTACATAAAATAGTTAAGAAAAATCTTCCAAATCAATCGATAGGGGTATGTATCAAAATAAAGGTTTTTAAGAGGCGATCACAAAAATATATACAATTTATATGTTTAATCCCTCAACGACCGCGGACACGCCGGCGTTACAGTTAGCAATAGATTACTTAGAAATTTAATTAATTTCTTAGACATTTAACTGTAGGTGTTAAAAGTAATTTACGATAAAGAATTGCTAAATAAAACTTCAAAAGTCTAATTGGCATAAACTAAAAAGCTGTAAATAAATATATATACTATAAAAATAACCCGACTGCATAAAAGCTAACTAAAATTGCCATTTAAAATATTGTAAGGTACTTTAGTGCCATTTTCAATTTTTGAATTCATTTTGTTAATTGTGGGTAGGCTGTCTGTAACAACTATATAATACCTTAGAGACATCTAACACCTCAGTCTCTCCCGTGACCATGATTGCTGTAAAGCATTCGAAACGTCGGGAACCAAAAATCAAAATAAATTCGCGAAAAAATCCAAAAAGATAGTTTATTTATATATTCAACCATTTTTTTCATTACCTTTGTCAACCATTTTTAATAATCCCAATGTATGTATGTGTGTATGTGCGATAAAAATGCTAATGTTGTTATCCACGGATTAAATAATGACTGACTATTTACTATCATTTAAATACCATATATAATAATATAATATGTACCAGTAATACAATATTATCCTTACCAATAATACAATATTATCCATATAATAAAATCAAAGTGAATTACATTTCAGGCATATTCCCCGTAAGAACGACGAGAGAGTCTTGGACCCAAAGCGAGGACCTATAAAGAAAATATTCGGCAATCAGCGCCTTCCACCTATAGCTACTCAATGATATAAACTAGAAAATCATGCATAAAATGACCCTATATTACACTTTATAGCTAACTTATATTAAGTTTTGCAATATTTAAGGTTTAGTAGAACGCAACCCTTCGAGATTCAACTTGGAAGACACGATATTAATAGATTATAAAAATCAATAACGAACTATTCACCGATTGAAGTTAATTATAATGTTAAATCCACAGTAGTTTTATTTGACAAATATGCAATTAAAAATTAAATAGACAAAATTATGTTGTTATATTACTTGTGAAGTCTTTTTAATCTGTAAAATTTGAAATGAAACACATATTATTAAAAAAGTATTTATTAAAAAAATAAATAATAAGAGTACAGTTAAAAATTATAATTTATTTATTTATATTATTACTTAATGTTTCCTTTTTATACTGGACTCGATGGACGTATTATGATATTCTTCATCGACTAAGTCTTCATACGAGATTGGTTTTCTGTACAATGGCGCTGGAATAAAATAAATATTTAGACAAAACGAAAACATATTCTAAGATAATAAAGTTAGTAAAATACTAAAACGACAGATCTAAAAAAATATATACATATTATAATATCATTTTTGAGGTTCCGTATCTGGAAAGAATACGAAACCCTTATAGGATCAACTTTGTTGTGCCACTATCTGTCTATCAAGCCCCTTTTTCTCAACCGTCACGTATATGTAGAAAAGCATTTTTTAATTAAGACGATACGAGTACCTTCAGTTTTACATCTCTCGAGTCTCTAAATTTGTTGTAGTTTGGCTATAGTGGGTAAATATCTCCAGGTAATTGAAGAGAAACCAATGTTGGGCTGACAAAAGGTAATAGATGGCGTATTTATGATTATATATATGTGGTGATAGTTTTATCTGTGGTATTATAAAAAAGTACGGACCAAAGTCAGGGACAGCCAGTTATTTTATAATTTTCACATACAAATGTTATTTTACATTTTTATAGTAATTTAATATAGAGAACTTACGTGTAACACAATGATGTTTATCTGCATGCAGACGCAGGTGCGGCGGGCACGCGCACACGTAGCCGCCCGCCACGTTCACGCATGCGAACTCGCACCCGTGCAAATCTTGCTGGCACTCGTTTATATCTATTTAAATTATAGGTTTTATTGGACAGTATATAATGGAAACATATCTAATTTGTTTGTTTGTGGTAATATTTACTACTTAGAAGTGATTCTTAATGCAATAATAATTTGTATTTTTTTTTCATAAAAAATATCAATAAAAATAGTTTGTATTTTAACAAATATTTTAATCTTTGTAAAATAGACTCCAGTTTGAAATTAAATATATGTTTTATAAGTGACAGTATTGCTTTTTTAAAATATGAAATCTCACCCAAGCATCGTTTCCCTGCGCCCAGCGATGTATACCCCGGAGGGCATGAACAGCGATAGCCACCGTATGTGTTCACGCACACTTGCGTCAAGTGACACTCGTTGTTGTCTATGACACATTCGTCTATATCTGGACATAAATGATGAAATCATAAAAATCGATTACTAAAATTTATTCGATTTTTTAATCATTAGTTAAGTACAACCCTAATATCAAAATAATTTTATAATCTAACGGTTTTTTTAAGTTTATTTTTAATTAGAATTTTATGTTTAGAAATCAAGTTGCAAGAAAAGAACCTTTTATTTTAAGTATTTCGTAAAAAAAATATTACAACAAAAAATTTAAAAGCGAACGATTGTTTTAGAGGTGTGAGGAAAATGTTATAATTTTTTTTTTGCTATTCTGAATAAAATAATATATACTTATTATATAATCCGGTATCTTCTAAAACAACGTTAAAACATTTTTTGACTGTTATTGTTTAAATCTTTATAATTAGATTTACTTACCACTTTGATGAATATAATTTTACCGAAGGATTTCACGCTAGTTTAGAAATAAAAAAAAATGATAAAGTGCGAGTCAGACTCGCACACGAACGGTTCCGTAACATTTTTTTAATTTGCATGACAGCCTTTTTGATATTCACCATTTTGGTTTTTTATTATTTGTTGTTATAGCGGCAATAGAAATATATATATACTGTGTGAAAATTTCAACTCTCTACGTGCTACGGTTCATGTGATATAGCACTCTGACAGATTGCCATCTGTCAGACAGCGGAGGGTAGTAGTTGATACCCTTTGGGTACGGAACCCTGAAAAGCACGCATATATATAAAGCTTTGGATGGTTTCATTTTATTGCTTCACTGGCATTGGTTGATTCCCCATACAAACTTTCATCCCCATTTTCATCCATTTAAGGGATGATATCCGGGTTAAAAACTATCCTATGTCCTTCCCAGGGTCTCAAGCTATCTTCTTACCAAATTTTATCTAAATCAAATCAGTAGATCCAGAGATTACCCCCTACAACGTCACAAACTCACAAACTTTACCTCCTTATTATATTAGTATAGATTTACGTGATTCGATTTTCACTTTAGTTTACGGATACCCACCATGGCAAGCGTCGCCGGCGCGCGAGAAGCCGGGCGCGCAGGGCCCGCGCTCGCTGCCGTCCAAGTTACTCGTCACGTTCACGTCGTAGTATACTGTTTGTGGCCATTCTGTTGACAATTTATGCTGGTATTTCAGTTTTTGTTTATTTTGCTATAACGTACTGTGATTGATTGAATATTTGACAGAAAATGTACTGCTTAAGTGAGTGGATAATAGATTTATATTTGTAGAAAATATACTCGATTCTCAAATGCAATAAAACTGAACTAAAGAGTATTTTATAGGAAAAATAATATTTATCTTGAATAAAAAAAAAAGAAAGTTGGTATTAATGTTCATAAACACTTCTATAAATGCTGTAACGAGTAAGTATTCTTATAAGATGAAAAAAATTATAACTTAGTCCTTCGAGCCGGATTCCTTGTTAATTATGGTAATAGCAGTAAGTGTTATTTTCTACTGAACTCGTAGCTGTTGTTAACGTATCCATTTGAATAGAACGAAAAAAGCGAACAAAAGTTTGGAATATTCATGTACATGAATGTTCTTATATGGATTATAAGTATGAAAATAATATTTTACCTGGAGGAATGTAAAAATCATCAACACTGTCAGTATGCTCTGAATGATTTCGTTCGGGGTCCATTTCAAATGTTGCCTCGGGTAAATAATCTAAATTCTAAAAAGTACAACATTAAAAAATAATTCAATTTTTCGTTAATGTTAAGATATAGATAGTTTAAATAAAAGGAATATTTCTCTTATAATAATGAACTTACATTCTCTTTAATAATATTTTCCTCTACATCTTCAACATCCCCTTCGTTGTATTCATCGCTAGTTTGTTTCCGCTGGTACCTGCATTGCGGGAGACCCTGACATTTTCTTATCTATGAAATAAATTATTTGTATTTAAAAATTAGTAGTCCAAAATTTTCATTTATTCATTTATTATGACCGACAAGGCATAGAATGGCAAGTGCATGGTTAATATTTAATGTCGTAGGAAGACAGAGAAAGTAGCAAACAGAAAATAGTGGTTTCGTGCGTTTAAAGTCTCGCAAATATTGTAGTCAGCATCCATTCTAACCGAACCTTATTTGTTTGAGAATAGAATAATTTCAAGTGCAAAACGGTTTTATGTTTATTCTACACTAAACTAAAACTAACATTTTTTTTGGAAGGTTATATTTAGTCTAGCATTGAAAATCAATAAGTTAAAATAAGAGTTTAAAAAAGATTCCATATAAAAGTTAGTGTAATATACTCTATTGTCTCCCCGAGCTGTATGTATACAGGTGGTATGCGTAAATGTATTTCCTAACATTAAAAAAAGCAGTCATGAGGACTGCCGACAGAAATGAAAACTTAAAACTATGAACAAATAGCTGTTATTTTTTGGATACTAAAATTGTTTGATTTGTAAATTAAAACTGTTTACATTTATCTGGTTTTGACATCTATCGGCGCTCTGAGTGTTAGCGTTAACACGTCACGTGACCATGTCGATGACGACTTACATGAATTTATTCCCCATACAAACCTGCCTATAGAAATTTTCACTTCAAAAAGGCCCTACTATAACTCTATTTACGGAGTTAACCATGCAAAGCGCTTTCTGTCTCACATTAGCATACCGATAAAGACAAAAATGTCTAACTCCGCCCATTAACGCTTGCAACTGGTTTGAAATCATTTTTCTAATTTGTCACAAATGTAATTTATAAAAAAAGGCTATTTATTGAAAAAGGTCTTAATAAAAATAGAAAAAGTATAAAAGGATGTGAGTATATATTTGCGTGTGCCTACACTGCCTATAGAAGTTTTCACTTCAAAATGGCCGTACTAGTTAGATGCAAGCAGCCGCGTGCCCTCACCTGCAGGGCGTCCCCGGCGCAGGGCGCGCGGCGGCAGCGGCGCGCGCGCGCCTGCGTGGCGGCGCCGCACGACGCCGAGCACGCGCCCCACGCCGACCACCGCGACCAGCGCGGCGGCGGCGCCTCCTGCACACGGGGGTTATGTCCACGCGATTATTTACAGAAAAAGTATTCAATACACAATTATTTTATTGCCTTTTAAATGTTAATTCTATTGGTATGAAATTATTGATATACAAAAACCCAAGGTACACTAACGATTAGGGTCACAAAAGTGTCCTCAAAAACAAGTGCATGACCGAAATTGAATTGCGCTTTTTTCAAATCTCTTCTGTTCATTGCTTTTCGGATGACAAAATTAAAAATCACGTTGTTTCGTTTAAAAAAGTACTCTATGTGGTGTGCGTAAGTTCGAATTTGTGACAATTAAAACTTTCAATTTTTGAATTTCATTCTTTGTTTTGACTCCACTCATCTGGTCGCATGTCGACGCCACTTTTTGAAGAGATATTTTTTAAGAAATATATACCTATGTTTTTATATACCACACAATTTACTTTCGAATAGCAGAAAAGATATATTTTATCTATATATGTCTATTGTCTATATATCTTACAAAATAAAGTTTTTTTTCCGTAAAAACTTTTAAAAAATAATTAAAAATCGACTTCCAGGCACTAAATTGTAAAAAATAACTGAACGGGGGTGTTCATTTAGAATAAATACCTAATCAGATATTTTCGAAGTCTAGTAATTTTTTGTTCGATGTTCTCTGAATGTTATTATTTCCGCTTTTATTCCGATGAAAATGCGTTTACCGTACTACTGTTGTACTTTGTATGTACTTTGTTGGCTATACAAACATATATAGGTGGTATATATAGATGGTATATAGGTGGGATAGACAAACTTTACCATGCAGTTTATTTTTCTCTAGCTTTAGACTTGGTTGATTGAATTAGTTCATATTATCAGGAAAGTCGATTTTTGTTCAAGATTTTTAGCAGTACTTTAGAGATATACTTACTTGTTTTGTTTGATTATATCAAATAATATTATATAGATCAAAAAAAAATACAGAAATAAAATAAATCTGTTATTTTGTTGTAATAATAAATGTCGTCACCTCACAAGATGGCATGTGACATTTTCGTCTATCGATGGCCACACCTTTGCACTCTGATTCATCCAAAATTATTTTATCTGGCTGGCTGATTTTATCTATAAAAAATATTTTTAGTCAATTGATAAATAGTTCGATATAAAGCTTTAAAATATTGGAACGTTGTTCTATTTAAATATTCTAACGTATATTATATAAAATTACTCTTTTAATGTGAATCATTTGGATTTAATTAGTACATAAAAAGAAATCCAAAAAATTCTTTGATAATTTCGAAGCAGATGTCTTTGAAATATCATCCGTATGAAAATCAATCCGTGTGAAGGTTTGTGAGTATGGATGTTTGTTACTCTTTCACGCCAGAACGGCTGAATGGATCTGAATGAAATTAGGCACAGAGAGATAGATTATAGTTTGGAATAACACATAGGCTACTTTTTATCCTGGAAAAATGTACGGTTCCCGTGGGATAGGTTCGTTTCTGTTTTCCTAGAAGCGAACCGGAGCGAAGCGAGCGTGAGCCGCTAGTGTAATTATAAAATAAAGTAAAAATAATATTTTATTCGCACGGTTAGAAACCATTAACAAAAAAATTGCATTGAAATATTATTTAAAAAAATGTAAGCAAGCGAATTAAAAAGTACGTAACTCACTCACTAAATAAATTAAAAAAAAAGCCACAGATCTCGTGTCTGCAACGACCTTCAGAGTACATTTAAAATGAATCTACCAAATGAACTAAATTAAATTTTTAACATATTAATTACCAGCAGAACAACCGATTTTGACCGGTTTCAGACTTCAAAAAAGTATTTGGATGCATAAAGATATTATCTATACATATAATAAAACTGTAGAGGGCGAATGTCTGTACATAGAAAAAATATGCTAAAAACCGAGTCAGGGGGATGTAAGAAGAGAAATAGAACAAATCCAGATTTTTTCATTTTTTTTTCTATCTGTTTGTCTGTTTGTACGGGTTAATCTCCGAAACTGTTGGACCGATTTAAATGAAATTTTGCATGGTACCTTATATCCCCGGTCAACGTATTAGATACTTTTCATCCCGGAAAATTTAAGAGTTCCGTGGGATAGTTAAAAATCTATAGTAACTTATACAGCTTAGTACACAAAACTACTGATTGGATTTTACGAAGTCATATCTCTAGGGTTTTTTTTATTTTTTCGATATCTTATCTCATTTCGAGATATGATTTTTTTTCTGACCGAAACCGAGCGAAAAGCGACCGCATTTTTCACATTTTTTCGATTAAAAAAGAAGCCTTTGAGAGTTTTCAATTTTTTTTGCATTTTGTAGCCCTCATTCAGACGCATCTTTTAACAACCAAATCAACCACGTAGTCCCAAAATCCACGTCACCAGGGCGATGTCGCACATTCGCTGAAAATCGGGCCTATACTGAAGCGACAAAAAAAAATTCAATGTTAAAACTAAGCAAATATATAAAATGTACCAATAACATTGTTCTCGTCGTCGACGTACTGGCAGCGGCGCGCGCGGCGCTGGTAGCCGAGCCCGCACGTCGCGTTGCAGTACGACCACGGCGACCACGCGCTCCACTTGCCCGGCACTACGATAGGGAGTCGGATATATTCATATAGGAATTTACGTCAAGTTCCACTTTCAACTACTGTATAATATTATACATACAATTAATTAAGTTGTAATAAGTTAATATTAGATATGGTTCAATTAAAGATTACGAAAGTAAAAAAAAAAAATATAGTACAGTATTATACTCTGTTCACGGAATGAACCATGCAAAGCGCTTTCTCTGTCCCACATTAGCATACAAACTGATAGGGACAGAAAACTGTCTAGCTCCACCCACTAACACTTGCAACTGGTTTGAAATCATAGGGCTCGTTTATGTTGGTAACGCTTTAGTGAGGAATTATTAACAATTTGTAATAAAATAAAATCAACATACAAATATTTGTATACATTATTTATTAATTTTCACTTTCCGATGTATCACTGTCATCTCCTACATTGATAATAAATCAGGTAACTACACGAGAGACATCTGAACGGTACGGAATGCAACGACGGAGTAATTATACCTTGCATTGTGATCGCGGCTTAAGAGTCTTATCCGCAACTAATCACGTGGAAGCGCAAAATCTCAGTGCTTGATTCATTCGGCGAATACAGTAGGGGAGAACGGGGTTGGAAGTTCCGATTTTCAAATAACATGTAATTTTATTATAAAAATGAAGGGTTTCATTTTTAACATGTGCAAATATTGAATGGATGTTTATTGGTTTTTGTAATATTATAGTCATTTATACTAATATCTCAATAGTTTTTTTTACAGAAGCAATTTTTTGTCAAATTTCGGAGCGGAACATTCAGCCCCGCTTTGGGGCGAGTTGTTCCATCGTTGGGGCAAATTGTTCCACTTAGATTATAACAATAATCTGTCCGAATAACATAGGTTTTATAAAATAAAACAACCATTTGTATATATTTATAATGTAATGTTTAAGTTATGCAAAAATAAACTAAAAAAACAACAAACTATTACTGGTACAAAACATTATTGGTCCAGATAAACTTTTTGTAACGTTAAAAAACAACAAATCCTAAATGGTGGGCTCCAGATAAACGTTTCTTTACTTAGTTAACATATAATGGAGATCTATCAACTTATAAATCTTACCAGATGCATAACTTGACTTCAAGAAACAACAAAACATAATCTCCAAATAAAGTTATTTTTATTTGTTTAAATTATTAATCATCAGTCTTACTTTCATCAGGTGTAAGTAATTAAATTTGGCAATCTCCATTCTCATTCATCAGGAATCTTATACGACACTCATTTCTTCATCTGACTCACAGTTGGGACACACATAAGTACGCCTCTAAACATTTGGTACGAGCCCAATTTTTATATATGATACATTCTATCCATTGTTCTCTTGGACGAAAATTTGAATATGCATCACAACAAATTATGCCGTACCATTCTAGATCGTGCTAACATGTCAGTCTCGTTTTCTTGTAATACTCTTCGTGTAGCTTTTCCTTGAGATTTTCCCTTTCCTTTCCCGTTGGTTTTATCTTTTCCTTTACTATTTTGTTTGTTTTTCCTTATCCTTTCTTTGCAATGTCTTCATTCTTTTTTGTCTTCTTCTTTGTCTGTTCTTCGACTAACGCATTTTGTCTGGCGTGTCAGTTAAAATAGATTGTTTTCTTATATCCAGTGAAACAGTCAGCTCCAGCAAATTTCAGGTTCTCTTGCCACAGTTTAAAACAATCTCGGAGGAGTCTCGGAGGTTTTACCTTCCTCTGTCTTATGCTTGTAATTTCGCATCCTTAAAATGAAAAAAATGGTCTAAAGTATTTTAGGTATACGACGAAGGTAAATTGGGGTAAGTTGTTCCTGGGAACAACCAGCCCCGTCAGGAAGGAACTTATTACCCCAAATTACGTTTATATACGAAGACTGACATACTGGCAAACTAATATAATAAATTATAAAAATACTTATGCGATAATATACCTTACCAATATCACTACAATTTCGGAAAGTTACGTATAAATCGGTTCATAATAAACATAGTTAGACCAAATAGTTTAAGCACGAAAAAATTTACTTACGTGACGTTTTGACAGCTACATGCATACAGCCACTCAACCTTCGTCGCCGGAGTAACTAAAATGGCTGACGGAGCAGCGCGTTACCTGATGCTTTAACGGCGCACTTCACATCTATTGCTATGTCTTTCCCTTACAAAGTTATTACCGTCGGAACTACTTACCCCGGTAACTTCCAGCCCCGCTCTCCCCTATAGTTGCGTAAATAATTTGGCGTTAAATAGATATTTTAGGCCTATCTGTCTGTCTGGAAAAGCATCACGAGAAAACCAATGGACGGATGTTGATGAAATTTGGTATGACTATAGCTGGTTATCTGGACCAACATATAGGATATTTTTTTATTGCAGGAAAATATTTCATCTTTGAGACATCTATTCTAACTGTTAAAACGTACCTATGGAAAAATCTGAATGGAGCGAAGGTAAGTCGCTATTTAATAATAAATTTGACACACACTTCCGCGACACTCATTTTTCTAATATTTCGACTTACTTTTCAGTCACTTTTTAAGTAAGTTTTACTTTAAAAAATATGTAAGACTTTTAATTAATAAAGGAAAAAAAGAGTGCCTGTATGAATGTGTTCACGCGCAAGAAGTAAAACTTTTGTAGGTTATCGGTACTCTTTATAAAATTCAATTAATGTTTTAAATAATCGGATTAGGATAAGTGAGATACTAAAAATAATACATATTAGGCATATTACAATGATATATTTATAGAATATTATTTAAGGAAAGAATATAATATTATATATCATCTGTCAGACAATAACAACGTTTACCATGGCAACAAACGTACGTACATATTTTCGTAACCCGTTCACCAGAAAAAATAGTAACATATGCGATATAGACCTTTAACCCTAACGTTGTACCGGCGGTGCGCGGCGCCCGCGGCGTTCTCCGCCACGCACACGTACTGCGCGGCGTGGCGCGCGCGCGCCGCCCACAGCGCCAGCGCGCCCGCGCCCGCCGCCCACTGCACGTCGGGGTGCGAGCGGCTCAGTGCCTGGACGTCCTGGGACGAACACAACAACGAAATACATATATGTATGTATGTATTCAACCCTTTTTAACGTCCCACTGCTGGGCACGGAGATCCGTTCAGTACGAGGGGGCTCGGGTAATAGTCCACCACGCTGAACAAATGTGGGCGGACTGAGCATGTCTTTTGAAAATTTGCTAGGTTCTCTCGGACATTCGGGTTTCCTCACGATGTTTTCCTTCACTGTTAAGACAAGTAGTAATCATGTTGGAAATGATTCGCACATGAAAATACTAAATAAATACTATTCTATAAAAATATTAGTACCTGGCCAACCGAGCTTTGCTTGTTTTCGGAAAAGATATTACATAAATTGCGTTTATTTCAGAAAAAACAATTAGATAAACTTAAAAAACAAAACCTTGTCAACATACAAAATTTGATTCAAATCGTTAGAACCATTTGAAATACATTTATCTATACTAATATTACAAAGAGGTAAAGTTCGTGAGTTTATGAGTTTGTAAATTTGTGAGTTTGTGACGTTGTAGGGGGTAATCTCTGGATCTCTTGATCCGATTTAGATGAAATTTGGTAAGAAGATATTTTGAGACCCTGGGAAGGATATAGGATACTTTTTATCCCGGAAATCATCCCTTAAGGGGGTGAAAATGGGGATGAAAGTTTGTATGGGGAATCAACCTAGGGACGAACCCGAGCGAAGCGAGGGTGAGTCGCTAGTTGATATTATTTTCAAATTTTAACAGGTCTAAATTATGTTATTATCTAGCCCGTAGTCTTTAGATCATTTTACGTATTTCTCACTAACCTTAAACCAAGTAATATTAGGCGGTGGATTTCCATCAACCTCACACTTCAGCACGATGCTTCTCCTCAAGGACACTATGTGATCTTCAATAGTATTATTCCCGTTATTCCCCTTTATTTCTGGCGGTTTTTGAATAACTACATCATAAATCAGCTCCGTTGTACCAACTTTATTTGTCATTATGCAGGAGTACTTGCCGCTATCTGCCACTTCTGTTTTTGTTATTAACTGTGGTTGAAAAAAAATAACTGACATTTTTATATTTCATTAAATAAAGATTATATCATATTAATAATATTTTAACTAACGATACTAGAAAAAAAATCAGTCTGGTTAAAAGTAATAATTCAAATCAAATTATACTTTATTTAAATAGACTTTCACAAGCCTGCCTGGAAGAAATCGCTCTTTTAGCGATAAGGCCGCCTCTTGTACCGTGTTCTATATTTTGTATATTTTCTTTTCTCTTTTTCTTTTTGGGTGTACAATTTTCATAATTTTCAAAAAGAGTTATTCACTCATTTAAGCTCTTTTGAGCCGTCACTTTTAAAATTTTTAAAATTTAAATTAATGTCAGTGTAGTCAGTCCGAGAGGAATCTACAGCAGCGCAGCGAGGACTAGCCGCTAGTTTTTTCATATTTATGGCTTACATGTATCTCAGCTAGCCAAAAGCACTTTTTAGGGTTCCCTACCTCAAAAGGTAAAAAAAGAAACCCTTATAAGATCACTCTCTGTCTGTCTATCCGTGTGTCACCATCGATTTTCTCAGGAAGGAGTAGACCAGATCTAGCAAGTTCAAAATTTATACCAGATACTGAGCTCTATAGTTCCTATTAGGTATATAAAAATCAAGGTCCTGAGTCAACACGATAAAAAGATATGGGTAAATTTAGATTTTCGCGAAAACTTGTAAGTACCAAAATTTACTTTTTCCCTTTACTTGTGCTGTAAGACCTTATTTTTAAATAAAATTGGCAATTCTAGGTCAACCGGAAGTACCCTATAGGTTTTGGGTCGAAAACCTATATGGTAGTTTCCGTGGACCTACTCGTAGAATCACGAAATTTGGCAAAAAGCAAGGTCTTACAGAACAAATAAAGGAAAAATTCCAAAAAATAAAAAAATTGAAAATTAAAGTTAAACAGATTTCCTACTTTGTACGGAACCCTCGGTGGGCGAGTCTGACTCGCACTTGTCCGGATTTTTTTAGTTTTAACTTCGATTATCATTATAATAGTACACTTACCAAAGTATAATTATCATCGAGCAACTTTATCCTAGAGTTTTCGGCTATCTCAGTGTACGGATGCTTCAGCCAGAGCGCGGCGGGCGCGGGCGAGCCCGGCGCCGGGCACGACATGTGGAGGGGGGTGTCCACGAGGGTAGTGGCTTGCTTCGTGTTGTCTTTTAGTGGTGGGGGTGGAACTGGAAATAATTTTAAACATCTAATTAGAAAATATCATTTGCTATAACTTCCAATTGAGTGTTTTTATGGTTTTACAGTGGGAGGTATTATATTGGATGCGTCCTAAATATTATAAAAGGTTTTAATGGTATAACAATTCCTTTTTAAAATTAGTATATGTTATCGACATATTTAACCATTATTAATAGAATTGTAAGTGACCGAAGTGAGGTCGAATCTGTACAAACTCGTAATTCTATATGTACATTCAATAAGATTCAAATTTTATATCAACTTTGAGATGTTTCATTTATAAATAATCAAAACAACTTACCCAATACATCGACCAAGTAAACAACACTGGCTTCACCAACTTTATTTCTGGCAACACACGTGTAATTCCCTGACTGTTCATACATCGCGTTCTTTGAATGAACAACTTCGCCAAAATCAGTTGAGACCATAGACTCATCATAGAATCTCAATGGCAAGCCATCTTTGAACCAGTATATTTCCGGAAACGGGTTCCCGTAAGGATGGCAGTGTAAGTAAAACGCTTGACCGGATATCACTTCTAAATCTATGATATTTTCTGAATGATTTGCATTTTGCAATAGCGTTTGAAATATTCTTGGAGGCTCTAAAAATATTTGAAAATTTGTAGTATTTGATTAGTTTTAAGTAGTTTTGATAGAAAATTTTACTTTTATTAATTGTTGTGCAGAAATATTCTTGTTATTATGTTTGTTATATAATTTTAAGTAATTATAATTTTCGCTTTTATTTATGACTAACGACTTAACATTGTTTTTTTTAAATACGGCTCACATACTGATGGAAATACACAAAGACATATAGACAAACAGACAAAAATTTCAATAACTATAGTTTCGGGCTCTATCTTCTGTAGACAATTCATAAAAATCATTATAATTTTTTTTTTAAATAATATTGTACAGATTTTACTTGGTTACTATCTATATAGAACACTACTGAACAAATCGGGGACTTTTTACACATAGCTATAAACAAAATATTAAGCATACCTAAAACATTAACAGATATCTTTCTATCATGAGTACCGCCTTCGTTAGACGCAACACAAGTGTACTCTCCAGAATCGTAAGTCCTAACATCTGGCAACACCAAATCAGCGTATCCTACGCCTTTATCATTCTCACTAACAGTGTTGCCATATCGAATCCATTGAATTATTGGTGGCGGACTGCCGGATGCTTTGCAAGCTATTCTGACTTTTGTCCCTAGCTAAAATGAAACATAATATATATTACTAGCGACTCACATTCGCTCCGCTCATTTTCGTCCCTACTAACGTTTTAACTTTTAGTATAGATTTCTCAGAAATGAGATATTTTCCCGCAGTAAAAAGTATCCTATATGGTGACCCCAATACCCAGCTATCATCATACCAAATGTCATCAAAACCCCTCCAATAGTTTTTCCGTGATATGGTAACAGACACAGAGACAGACAAACACACAAAAATTCTAAAAACTGTAGATTCGGCTTCTGTATCGATAACAATGTCTATTTCAATAAGATTTTCCAAAAAATATTTCATGTACAGATTTGGCTTAGTTAATAAATATTTTTTTAGACATTCATAACTGATTCACTTTGATCGTTTGGTAAATGCAAAATTTTCTTACTCCTTTATAAAGTTGAGGTCTTTTGTTTATTGTAAAATAAATCAAAATAAAAAACCTACCGTTAATTCCGCCTTATCCTGCACATTAATTCCTGTACCGTCCATAAATAATAATATTTCTTCTATTTTAGCGCCGGAGATAACAACCACTCTGTACACGATGCGAGACACGCCGGCTTTGTTGCTCGCGCCACATTGGAACAGACCTTCGGATTGTTGTGTTACGTTCGTTGTTGTTATTGTTGTGTTTTGAACGATCCAGTTTGTGTTGCTGGAAGCAAAAAATATGTTCTAGAATAATATTATACTGGACAAACAGTCAGACCAACGAATCAAAAGGCAGGTTAATCCAACATTATAACAAAAATATCCCGGACATAAATCATTTACGAGAAGTATTTATTAGTTACATGGGCGTACCCAGGTAGGGGTAGGCGGGTAGCTGCCGGGGGGAGGGGGAGCATTAGCACAAAATAAATCCGCGAAATAATCCGAAAAGATAGTTTTATTTAAAATGTCAAATATTCGCGTAACTTTAATAAAAGTGTTAACTCAAAGGAGCTTTAAAAAAAGCATACCATTAATTATTAAATAATATTTTTCGAAATATGTAGAAAACAATTACTTGAAAGTCCAAGTAACGTTGGGTTTGGGCGAGCCCCGCGCCTCGCACTCGAGGGTAGCGTTAGTGCCGGATTTCAACTGCACGTCTAACAGATTAAACTCTGATATAAATGGTGGTTCTGAAAAAAACAGTAAATTAATTTAATTATTTCTGTATCGAAAATATTTAGTTGGAACAAGATATAAGTTGAAAAAAAATCTAAAGCCGTACAAAAAATATAAGTATTATTTTAAAATTACTATTAGTCCTATAAAGTTTAACTTGAATTATTTGTATACATGATATTGATACAATTTTGAATATCTAAAAAATATAGAAAAAAATCAAATAAATTTTCGTCTGTAAAAAATTGCGTTTTTCATCACTCACCCAATACGTCAACATGAAACTGCTTAAACACCGTACCATGCTCGTTTTTCACCACGCATTTATACACGCCCGTGTGTTTTATCTGTACATTCATTAGTTTTAATACTTCTTTATCTTCTCCGAAGAGAAATTTGGAGTTAAAATACCATCTCGTCTGCAAAAAAATTAATAAATAATTTTTTTTTAATGTATAAACATGTAAAAAAGATCAACTGAGTACTTCTTACATCACTATAGATTAAAGTTATTTTTTATTCCTGGTTAATAAAAAATAAAACTTTTGAGTTTTTTTAATAATGCTTAAGAAAACTCAATGATATTTTTATTGAATCTGTAATTGTTTATTTTTTTTATTTATTTTACACTTTACCCTCATTTCGTGCATTCCTGTGTACAGTACAAGAATCCTATGTGTTATTCCAGCACAGAGAGTTCTATCGTAGTATATCTACATACAAATTCACTAATCGTTTCAGCGTAAAGGAGTACCAAACATTCAACTAAAACTATATACAACAAAACACAACAAAAACAATACAAACCTTAGCCCGTGGTTTTGCATCAGTTTTACAATCGAAGTAATAGTCCTCTCCTTTCACTATATCTACTGTTTCATTGACTTGTGATATAAACTTCGGTGGCCATTCGACTTTCAGCATAACATTTGTATGTACGGAGCCGACCGCGTTGCTCGCGACGCACGCGTACTGAGACTCGTTGTGTCGAGACACGTTAGAGATGATTAAACTTCCATTGGAAATTAACTTAGCGTCCTAAATTACATAGAGACAAAGTTAAAAAAATAATAAATAATTATTAATATCTTCCACGTTGGCATTTTAACTAAAATATAGAGATCTGCGCAGGAGATATAGATGTGAAAGATCAGGGCAGAGACGGAGTTGAAACCCCGCCAACTTCCTAACTCCGGGCTGTTACTGAGAATCTCTTGCAAGAAAAACGCATCAATTATACTCGGACCGACTACCCGAGCCTAAAAAGTATTTTTTTTAGTAAAAAAGGACACTGGCCGTCAGCTTCCTTTGCTTGAAATATTTTCTCAAATACGAACTATTCTATGGAATAAAATTTTACGTGCAACATGATACATCGCCAATAAATCTCTCTATTTATAAAGAGGTTTATTCAAAACACTATATATAAATAAATTATTATCGGTAAGTTACTCCCGCTTCGCTCGGGTGCGTCTCTAGGTATGGAGCTTACGATGTAGGACAGCCAGATCTTTGTGTTACTCCAGCTCTCCCAAATCCTTTCAGCCATTTCAGCGTGAAGAAGTAACAAACATACACACAACCTTTCGCAATTATAATAGTAGTCATCGTATTCAGCCATTTTTAACGTCTCACTGCTGGGCACGGGCCTCCCTTCAGTACGAGGGGGATCAGGCCATAGTCCCCCACGCTGGCCGAGTGCGGGACGGATTTTATACGTCTTTCGAAAACTTGGTAGTTTCTCTCAGACATCATGCAGGTTTCCTCACGATGTTTTCTCTTCACCGTAAGACATGTTGTAATTGGTTCGCACATGAAAATATCAGAAGTGCGAGACCCGGGATTCGAACTAGCTTCACTTTGTTTCTCAAGCGAGCGCGTTATCACTGGGCAATATATAATTTTACTAATTAAATGAAATTGTAGAAACTTTATGTTAACCTTATACCATTTGACAGTGTATCCGTTGCGGACGGGGCACTGCACTGCGGCGGCCGCGCCCTCCAGCGCTGTGGTCACTGCGGGAGAGCCTTCATCTTGAAGTAGCGTTGGGAGGGCTGGAAGTAAATAGAAGAAATGTTATTGTTATTTTTAGATTTATACTTTTAAATTAAGATATTGAAAAGGTATGATCATTTAAGTCAGAATTATTTTATAGATTTCAAAAAGCTGGAATTTTTGCCTGCAGCTAAGAAAATGAAAAAGTTTAAGTAATATACCATTCTAATTATAATTTGTGATTTGTTCGAAATAATATTTTGCATCTTTTTACCCGACACAATTTGTAATAATGTATTTCTCTAATACCAATGTTTTTATTTTTAGACTTATGGAAATAAAACCACACCCAAAATCATAAAAGTTTTAGATAAAAAGAAGACCGTATCCGGCTAGCCACTTGTGGGTTGCCTACCTAGGGCTACCAGGAAGTTAAAATAGCCACTTATTCCAACATCAAAACAGTAAACACTATTATTTTTTTCACCCAAATAGGCGCTCATATAATTCTACAGAAGCACTTACTTGCTTGTCAGATTTAAGGGTGAGGCGTTTTCCAAAAAAATTTGCCGAAGAGCATTACTATTTCTAAAAGCTAATTGCAATAAATATAAATTTCCAATGTGTAGATACTTACAATATATCTCAACATCCACGTCCTTACTGTCGTTACCGGCGCTACTTCGCGCCTCACAAGTGTATTTCCCACTCAGATCCTCCGACGGCTGCTTAATTGTTAAAGTCCCGTCAGCATCTATGTTATATCGGGAATCTAAAAGATTAGATTAAAATATAATAAGAAATACCGTTTATTTATGATGTAAAACGGCATATTTACATGTTTATGTAACACGGGATGTTTTACATTATAATAATATTGTCAGTGACCATGAAAGTGTTAAGGACTTATAGCGTCTCTTTAAGAAATATTTTCCAAAATACATATATATTCCACGGGAATCACTTTATGTATCGGGAAAAAAGTAACTTATCTACTCTATTACTACTGTCTAACTCATAAATGCTTTCCTTGCTATAATCATGTCAAAATGATTATGGTCCAAGACCAAAATTATGTTATAGTGTCCACTCCATAATCCACTACTATTTAATAAAACACATTATTTCCTTGTAAAATAGACATAAAGGATACTTCGTTTTGAAATTGGTAATTGTACTATATCAGGAAATCTACATGTAAATAGGCAAAGACAAAACGGTCCAGCGCCTTTTCCCCCCTCTGTTTGTCAAAAAATTTTTTTCTTTAGTAATTTTTGTCAAGTTTTTGTGTCATTAAAAATTTTTGGAAACAGTTTTTTTTACATAGATAGGCAAGGATAAAACAGTTCAGTATTATTTATAGATTTTCAGTAATGATTATGGTCGAATTTTGACCACGGGGCGAACGCTAGTTCTTTTAATCCAAACAACGTGTATGACGTTTTAAAAATAGAAATAGTTAATATTATGGGGTTCAGGGAGTTTTGAATAAAATGGCCTAAAATGTTGGTATTATAATAATATTGTCTTTGATAATTTGTTGTTAACTTTAAAAGTATGTTCTCTATGACATTTAAATGTTGACTGTAGTTTATTATCTATATACTCTGTTGCTACCTAAAACCACGTGCTGTCTGAATGTTTAATAAAATAAAACTGATTAACTTTCAAGGCCCTTTAATTGAAGCTTTCACCCAAGATAAAACGTCCAAATATTTAATTAAAAATAATTCTTTAATTATTTATTAATCTGCATATTAGTGCAGTTTTATAAATTTACCTTTATCCAAGTAATATCCATCCTTAATCCAAGTAACATAAGGTCGAGGTTTGCCCGTCGCTCTACAAGTAACAATCAGCGCGACGTCCAGATTTGATGCTATGTAGGGACTCGTGTAATTGTCATTTAGAATTCTAGGTGCTTCTAAAAATTATTACGGCAAATTATTATTTTTTAAATGTAAAAAAAATAGGTAGTATTTTTCTTTACATTTGGATATTTCATTATTCCATCTCAAATTCCATTTCAAATTTAAAATATAAATAAAACTAAACAGTATGTATAAACAAGTTGAAATTCAAACCATTAACAGTAAGGAAGAAAGTCTTCCGGGCGATTCCGGCGAGATTCTCGGCAGCACAAACATATATCCCCTCATGTGTCGAGCTGCTGTTTTTTATATACAAGTTTCCAGTCTCGTCAAAACTGAAATTAAAATTTTGAGAATACACTAAAATATAAAAAAATAATATTTGCGTATTTTTAAGTTTTTTTTTTATAAATAACTAGCTGACTCCACAGACGTTGTCCGATCCTAATTTTGATAAATTTAGTTATATAATTTTTGAGGTCATAGATACAAAATATATAAAAAAATCGAATAAATACAAGACAAAGGTCCAAATAAAAAAAATGTACCAGGAACCTTCACAGGTGTATAAAGATTAACCCACCAGAGTTTCAATCGGATTCAATCGGAACAATTGGTTCGGTGGTTAGGGACGCACAGAGGACAAACGTACGAACATTATTTTTTATTTATATCGATTTATACACTTTAAAATTATTTACAAAAATATGTTAAATTTATTTAATCCAATAAGTAATACCTCATATCTGTTGTATTTTGTTTTAAAACTTCATATTGAAACTCCCAAAAAAACGACGGTATCGGAAAGCCGACGGCGTCACATTGCAAGTGTACATCTGTTCCTATTTTAACTTCTTTCAACTCTTCTAATGGAGGCTCAATACGTGGTGGCACTAAAAATATATTCAAATGTTGAGATACATTGATACATTGAGAGTTCGTTTGTTTGGAAAATTAAAAAAAATACTAAACCTCTTATTGTGTCTAATAAGATACAATTAGGTGATCCCATAAGTACAAAATAAAAAATATTAAAATCGGTCAAGCGGTTTAGGAGAAAATTTACGAACACACGCACACTGAAATTTTATATATAAAGATTACCCCAAACATAAACGGTGTAGTTCCGAGTCGCAACGCCGTACTCGTTGCTAGCGACGCAACTGTAATTGCCGAAATCCGTAAGATTAGCTACAAATCTGAAAAAAGTTAAAATCATTAAATCAAAAAGGAAAATAAAATATCTGCAAAAAAATAAAAACATATTCCATACAAGAATTTCTATGAAACTTCTTTTCTATTAAAAAAAGTATTTTGGCAGCTCTACTTTTCCCATTTTTTTTTAGAAATACCCAGAATATTTTCCCACCCACACACACCACTTCAAAAGGTAGAGGGGGACACAATATTTACAACTTAAGGCTATCTATATCTATTATAAATAATATTTCATTCACCCCTCAGTTGCATGTGTGGTAGTGGGTAGGTGGGTGTGGTAGGTTCCACTCGTATTTTTTTATATTTCGTAATTTGATTACAGAGTTGTCTAGTCACTTTACAAGAGATACTTATTTATAATAGTCTTCGATAAAAAAATCTGTGTAATATATCTATACATATAATAAAATTGTAACTAAGCCGAATCTGTACATTAAATATTTTTTGGAAAATCTTACTAAACTAGACTTTATTATCGATACAGAGGCTGAATATATAGTTTTTAGAATTTTTGTCTGTCTGTCTGTTACCGCATCATGGGAAAACCACTGGATCAATTTTGATGAAATTTGGTATGATGATAGCTGGTTATCCGGGTCAACATATAGGATATTTTTTACTCCGGGAAAGCCGAGCGGAGCGAGGGTGAGTCGCTAGTCTTTATATATAGTACTAGCGACTCAACCTCGTTTCGCTCGGGTTCGTCCCTAGGTACGTTTTAACGGTTAGTATGAAATACAAATCTTTAAATTTCTAGACTTTATTGTAGTACAATATGCATGTATTATAGATATAAACCTTCTTCTTGAATCACTCTATCTATTGCTGAAAACTATATTAAAATCTGTTGCGTAGTTTAAAAGATCTAAGCGTACAAACAGCGGGAGTGACTTTGTTTTACATATACTATGTATAGAAGTACACCGCCTACCATTTCACATAATTACTCCTACGCCCTGAGAATGCCGGGAAGAAATCGTTTAAAGCGATAAGGCCGCCTCCTGTGCGTCATCTATTTATGTTTATTTCTTTTTTGGTGTACAATAAAGTGTATATAGATATGTATTTCTTAGTAAAATATGGGATGCTGTTATGTTAAAAGAAAACACATTTCTACTTATATTTCAGAAAGAAATATTACATGAAACTTACCCAAGACCGTATTCATCAATATACTTCCTATATGGCGTGAGGGATTCCCCGTTATGCACCCACCGCACTGTCGGGTCGGGGACTCCCCGCGCGGAGCACGGCAGCTCCACTAGTTGTCCCTCTAACACTTCTAGTGCAGGCTCCCCGTACATTGTTATGATTGGTGACACTAAAATGAGTTCTTATTATAATATAAGAGTCATTAAAGAAGGGCCTACCACACTATATTATATAGTGTTATAATTTGTTTGTGTGTATGTTTGTTACATCACGCCTTCACGTTGAAACGGCTAACGAATTTCGATGAAATTTAGTACACAGACTTTGACCTGGAGTAATACAAAGGCTACTGTTAGACACCTCGGGATGTAAGCCAGCGAAGTCAGGGTAAGCACTAGTCTATCTTATATCCATCGATCAAAAAAGTACTAGATACACATGTTAAGTAATCATGTTAGAAATGATTCACTCATAGAAATATTAAAGGTGCGAGACCCAGTATTTGAACCCGCTTCAGATTTCTAAGCGAGCGCGTTACCACTGGGCTACCACTGCCTCTTATGTTCATATAGCTATAGCTAATATTTGATCAAAAAAACTGCAAAAGAGAATTAATTTTTACTCACTGAAGACAGCGACGGTAAAGTTTTTCGTAACAAACCCCATGATACTGCTGGCGTTACACACAAATAACCCAGAGTCGAACTTCGTCGCATTTGTTATCACTAAACTACTATCATTTGTTATATGACTGAAAAGGAGAATAAAAGGAATTATCTAACAATATGTTTTATAATATATAATTTAGACACCCATACAAGTACAAGTAATTTCTAATTAATTATTTAATTAAGTGTCCCTCCAGTCAATCCCAGGTTTCATTTCTAAAAGATATTGTGAATGTGTGTTCAAGTAAATGTCTTAAATAAATGTAATGTACATTTAGAGAAAACAATTAAAAAACATTAATTTCAAAAAAATAATAAATAACGAGTAGCTAGCTAGCTAAGCGAGCTTAAAAGATGAGAACAAGCTGATGAAGGAACATTGTATTATACAGTCGGAGACATACATATGTATATGTTTTATAATAGCTGCGATTCGTACAAAATTTCCCGACAAATCTACCGACGGTCGTGCCATTTAGTAATTACAAGGGAACATAGGGTCAGACATACAGGTCAAACCATTTTTTTTTTAACGTTGGGAAATGCATTTACGCACGAGGTGTGGGACTCACCGGTAAAGCCAGTACTACCTACTAAAACCCAACAAAACCTTCCTCCGTCTTAATGGGGCGTCGCAGGATCGCTTACGCATTCAACTACGACGCCCCGACGGCAGGTCTGCCGAAGCAGACCACCACAACCATGGGGTTGCTCCAAGGTCCACTCTGCTATCAGAGAAGTACCAGGAGCGCAACCCGCATGGTACACCGCCCTCCGTAGAGGGCCACCTCCCACCGCCCACCGAAGTGGGCCACCTCCCTGTGCATTTCTTGGCTTCGCGCCCGGTTGGGTTGCCGGGCACTACTGAGCCCCCCACCACGACAAGGTGAACGCACGTTGGGGGGGGGATACAGGTCAAACCATACTATAACTTAAGATAACCCTCCTTTGGGCCGCAGTTGGTTTATAAAGCAATAATCAAAATAACACATACATATTGTTAGAAAACACAATTGGTAAGCCATCTTTAGTCCAAGTAATAATGGGCGGGGGGTTTCCCGCGACGTTGCAGCTTAGTTTTACTTCACCACCCGACGTTACTTCTATAGGGCCTTCTAAATGAGCTTCTTGAGAATTTTCTTTTAGTTCTGGCGGATCTGAGAAAATATATTTTCTTTTATGTTATTTATTATATTAGACTATTATTTATTTGATTAGTTTATTTACCATTATATATTATTACTAGCTAAAACAAAAACAATATCTATCCCACGGGAACCGTAAATTTTCCCGGAATAAAAAGTAGCCTATGTGTTATTCCAGACTATAATCTATTTCTGTGCCAAATTTTATCCAGATCCGTTCAGCAGTTCTGGCGTGAAAGAGTAACAAACATCCATACATAATCACAACCTTTCGCATTTATAATATTAGTATAGACCCTATCTAGACCTTATCCCTACCTAGCTGCCAAACGAGCATTTACATATATGTATTTTAAGAATTGTTTACCATGCTTAAAAACGTTTAAATTTACTTTTTATTTTGTTAAATGCGAAATGAACTTTGCTTTAAATAACGCCATCTATCGTCTATTTAAAAAAATATAGCTATTCTATTTCCTTGTAATGGAATACGGCATATCTAGTAATAATGTACTTACTACTTTGAATATGAGAACACGAAAAACGAAAGAATCAGTTCTGCGAAATATGTTGATAATGATACATAAATACTATATGTTATAGAACTGGTATTACTTACACTGTACTGTTAGTTCCACGTCATATTCATCGCTTCCCATGATATTGTCCGCCACACACCGATATGAGCCAGAATGTTCCTTTGTTATGTTATCAATAGAAATTACATTGTCACGTATAACAACTTCTTTAGGTAGCGTCGTGTAGTTGTTGAAAGTTTTGGATTTAAAGTGCCAAGTTAGTGTTGGACTCGGACTGCCTTTAAGGACTCTGAAAAAAATAATAAAAGGCAATCGAAAAGTATTCTGTATCTGTATGTTATTGTATAGGTCCCACTGCTGGGCACAGGCCTCCATTCAATGCTCGGGGGATCAGGCCATACTCCACCACGCTGGCCGAGTGCGGGCGGACTGAGCATGTCTGCAGACAACTTGCTAGGTTCTCTCAGACATGCAGGTTTCCTCACGATGTTTTCCTTCACCGTAAGACTAATGGTAATCCTGTTGGAAATGATTCTCACATGAAAATATCAGAGGTACAAGACCCGGGACTTGGAACCCATTTCACCCGATTCCCCAAGCGAGCGCGTTACCACTGGACTACCACTGTTTCTATATATTCTGATACATTTGATTCCATATTATTTCGCATTAAATAAAACATACGTAAGATGTTTTTATCGTTTAATATAATCAAATATTATCTAAATGTGGTTTCATTTATTTCTATAGTTATTCGGATACAAAATCTTACCTACATGTAATATTCATCGATTTGTCCGTTGGTACAGTAATTTTAGTCAATTGCTTAGAGAGGATCGGTTTACCTGAAAATATATTAAAATAACTAAAAATTACATACCGTTTTATGGCAAATGCAAAAAAATCTATAAAAATAAGAGCATATCTTTTATTTCATACGAGCGACTCACTCTCGCTTCGCTCGGGTGCATCCAATACATTTTCCAAAATAAATTAGTAGCCTAGTTAATAGCCTAAGTTACTCCTTATAACATCACCTATCTACCAGTGAAAGTCCCGTCAAAATCAGTATAGCCGTTTTGGAGATTAGCCGGAACAATCAGAGACAAACAAAAATTTTAAAAATTGCGTTTTTCTTATAAGTACCGTAAACAATTTCATTCATTAAAAAGCTGTTATTTTAATATTACAAACACACACTTAAATTTTATTTATCTGTATATATTTTGGAAATAAGTTACATGAACGAAAAGAAACTTACTTAGTCCATGTACAGACAAAATGCCTTTCACAGTAATATTTTCAAATCCATTTTCTCCCACACACTTATATTCTCCCAGTTTCTCAAAATCTACTTTTTGAATGTTCAATATTACGTTATCTTCGGAAATGTTGATGTTGTTGTTATTACTGCCATTGTTATTGTTGATTTCAGTGTTGTTGTGGTACCATTTGATGGTCGGTGGCGGAAATGAGGTTATATTGCAGTGAAAATCAATTTGAGAATATAATTCTACGGAAGAGTCTGTAAATAAAAACAAACTACGTAATGTTCAAAAATCTTTAGAGCATTATTAGTTGTTTTATTTCTAATTATATTAATGTTGTTAAATTTTATTTTAATATTGGGTTTGAAATTTTGCTACTTCTCTATTTATTTGTAACTAGTGATTTACCCTCGCTTCGGTCGAGTGCGTCCCTAGGTACGTTTTAATTTTTTTTGAGCGGAACCCTAATTGTTTTTCTAAAATTAAAGCAGCCAAAGTTACTCCTTATAATATCAGCTATCTGCCAGGGACAGTGCCGTTAAATATGTTTTCGGAGATTACCCGGAACAAACAGACAGATAGACAGACAGACAGAGATTTAAAATAAATGTAATTTTCTTATTCGTAAGTACTAAGTACTGTATATACTTTTATATGCATTTAGAAAAAGCTGTTATTTCGACATTACAAACAGACACTTCAATTTCATTTATCTGTATAGATTTTTATTTAACTACTGCCTAGATCCTAGAGTGATATGAGAAAATGGTTTCCCACTCGGATTGTATTCATGTAACCTATTTTTATTTTGAAGATTGCGAGAGAAGAGTGCCTAAAGTTTTCTTTTCCTTGTAATATAATGGTAATAGTTTTTTTTTATTTATTTATAGTTTTAGATAGATGAGAAGTAAAGTAAAAAATCTTAGGTAGCACTGCAAGTGGGCAAGAACAACCTTAAAACAAAAGCCCGAAACAAAATATAGCTGGGCAGCTTTTGCGGAACTTCCATCGGGTTTTTCGTCGCAAATACCACAAAGAAAAATGCTCCTTTTGAATACAATACGATTTGCCCATTATATCTTACAGAGCCAAAACGTAGATACTGACAGTAAAAATATTTTTATATCAGTTAAATATGTAAAAGGCAATTTGAAGTTTTTTTGAAGGATCAAATTCAAAAGTTATGGACCTAGCTCAAAGATTACAAAGCTAAAGTAAACATCCAGGGCAAGCAAAGATCCAGGGGCTTGATTTACAATTTGGTTATGTAGTTTAAGACCTTTAAATAGATAGGTCTTACACAAAGTTACAGGTAATAGATGGAAACAAGGATCTCACTACCGAGATTCGAAAATCCTATGTCATCGGACGAAAGTGGTCTGTGAAAAGTGGACTGATGATGATGATAATACGATAATGATTTTTAGGGTTCTAGTAGACGTTAAAATAAAGAGTTGACTGTATTATATTTTTAATGCTGGTACAATAGTCATTAGTCGTTTACAAAAGAATAGGGAAGGCAAATTAATTATTTTAAGGTCGTCTTGTCGGCCACGGCTCTCAGATGGAAGTGGGCGCTCCGTCATGTAATGGCCGCTCGCCGTGGCCGTCGATGGCGGGGCTGCGCCTCCGGCTCCGCCGGTGTCTATTATAATGATGAGGATAATATGATGATGATGATGATAATAATATGATGATTGGGATAATATGATGATGAGAATAATGAAGACAGTGATAGACTTACCTGTAAATCCTTCCAGTAATATCATTTTGTCCCTCACGTTTATTGTAATGCTGTCCTGGCCGATGCCCTCAGAATTCTCTCCGATACAAAAGTAAGTTCCATTTAATGCTCGCTTTTCACTATCTAACGTCAGCATACTCTTGTACACGTTTGGTTCAGGATTTGTTGTCTGATTGATATGAGAAAATTTTACTTATGCTTTTTAATTATTATTCTTTTATTATTCACTTTAAATTTTATTTTATAATTATATTACTTTTAAATAAGAATGAAATTACTTACTAAGATGAAAAAATAAAGGTGTTAATTTTATATACAATTTTAAAAAAGAATATTCCAACCGTCTCTATTGCTTAGTCACGTGACGTGCACATTCAAATATAATAAAATATGCTTCACTCAATCACGTCATGCTAAGCTATCAGTTAATTATCGTTAATTTAAAGATTTGAATATGAGGTATTCAAATATGTCAATTCTTTATAATTGAGGTATCATTTTAATAAAACACTCATCTATTTAATCTTTCCAAGATAACTTTAAAAAAATATATACTATTTTAAAATATCCCAACTTACATCACAAGGCAGGAATTCCTCAGTCTCCATGTGCCATATTATCCTAGGTTCAGGTTTCGCTACAATTGTACAGAACACTTGGTATTGAATTCCGCTGAGTACTGTCACGTTCTTTGAACCTTCGATAAGTACTTGTGGTTTGATTAGAGCCGTCAGTTCGAGACTGTCAGATGCTGAAAAAAATATTACAAATTCAAATAAAAAAAAATATATATTCATTAGATTAAATAATTAAAAATATTCAATAAATATATTATTTTTCATAAACGTTATTCAGTTCGGGAAATCAGCAGTCCTGAAAAGAACTGGTGAATAATCAGCGGGACTAATAAATTAAATTATACAATATATAATATATTAAATTTTTAAACATATACATATTTTTATAAGGATTTTAAGATTAATTGAATTATTTACAAACTTATGTTCCCGTATAATAAATATACAATTATAACAACTATTATTATGAACCTTAATTCTTAACATTATATATAACACATTAAAAAATTAAAAAAAATCAACGATACATAAAACGACTTTCATAAAAATTCTATTCTATGTCATAAAAAAATAAAAAAAGGAAAAAGCTATAATATTATTTGTAACAAATAAAAAAAAAATTAAACAAAAAGCGAAAACTGATTTTCGTATCAATTTCACTCAAAATACCATTATAATCATCTCTAACCGCCACACAAGTCAAGACCCCGTCTTCTGTCACATTCTTCACATCCAACACCGCAGTAAAACTACCATCGACGTCATATTTCTCAATAATTTCCTTATTTTTGTTTAACCATTGGACTTGTAGTGCGTTTTCTATTTGACAAACAACTTGTGTGTCCTTGTGTATACTTATGGCTACACTGTGAGGACCTATAATTTGCGCTGTCGGTTTTGATTGAACTTGGATATATGTTGAATGAAAACTTTTGCCAGCTGAAAAGCAAATAACACTTATTTATTAATTTTGATAAATCGCTATATTAATAATTACTGAAATACAAAAAAAAATAAATCAAGTAACGCTATGTTCCTATAACCATAAACAAACAGAAGTCAAGACGACACATTTGGCTCAGTGAGTGACCCTACTTGCTGTGCCAGCGGTCGCGAGTTCGAGTCCCGCTGGGGGCATTCATTGCGTGTTTATATTTATAATATGTATGTATTTAAAGTTATATGTGTAGTGTATCAACTATCTGGTATCCTTAACACAAGCCTCGAAGCTTACCATGGAACTAGATGGGGCCGTGTTAATGTCCCAACAAAAAAAAAAGACAACGTACTGTTCAGTAACATTTGATATTAAAATACATTTTTCTTTTAAATAATGTAATCTACTATATCACGTAGTACTCATAGTTATGTCATGTTTAAGATTGATTTTCAGTCAAAAGTTTAAAAACTGTATAAAAATTTATGAGAAATCACCTCTATTAGCGACCTCACAAGTGTATACTCCACTGTCTGTTTCATTTACTTGTTGAATCGTTTTATTGAACGTGTAGTACCCGTCTACTGTTGGCTCCAATTGGAAATCTATTGCTGGTCCCAAAACATGAAAAGAAAAAAATATTCATTATTACAAATTACAGTATTGATAACGTATAGGTATTGAATTTGAAATACTTATTACGATAGTGAATAATACATATATATATATATATAATATATATATATATATATATATATATAAAAAAATTAAATCATTTCTAAAATTATATTTGAATTCATTTTAGGAATCATTTTGTTTAGTAAAGTATAGGTACTTCCTTAAGTTCAAAATAGGAAAACTGATCTATGTGGTCAAAGCTTCTGCTTTTATAATAATACTACGACCATACGACCATAGTCCACCACGCTGGCCAAGTATAAGTTGGCATACTTTGAGACTTACTAGGTTTTCTCAGACATGCAAGTTTCCTTACGATGTTTTCCTTCACCGTAATGGAAGTGGTAATCATGTTGGAAATGATTCGCACATGAAAATATCAGAGGTGCGAGACCTGAGATTTGAACCCGCTTCAGTCGGTTTCCCAAGCGAGCACATTAACACTGTGCTACCACTGGCTTTGCCTACTGCCTCCTAGATTATATATGAATAGAATATATACTTACAATAGTTACGTGTAGAGCCATTAAATGTAACAACAGAGCGTTGTAACAATGCCTCACTGTATATAGAACATGAGATATTGAGGTTCTCTCCTTCGGTCACTGTTATATTTGTTGGCGAAATTGTCACTGTAGGTGGATCCACTGAAAATAAATCCAAATTTACATCATTTTTGAGAATAGAGATATTAAGATCTTCTAAATTCTTAATGAAAATGCATATATGTATATTTCTGTTTTGGTAGTGTCGTGGCTAGCAAGTACGACTGCACATTCAGAAGTCCTGGGTTCGAGTCTCGGGACGAGCCAAGTTTAGTTATTAAGTTTGTCTGTTGAGGAAGCCCCAGTAACAGCCCGCAGTAGGGAAGTTGGTGGTATTTTACATCCATGCTTCTGAGAGGACGTCTTGCGTCGGCCCTGCGCCTTAACTTATACCGATCGTGTCAAAGTATCGTCCCATCGGACTTTAAGAGTATAAGGAATAAAATGCACTTGTATCTGCGATTACACGAGCTGCTTTAGTTCATTTGCAATATTATTTGGAAATATACAACAATAAAACTTCTATTAAATTTATTTCAAACTAGCCATAACTTACCGATTAAATCAACGATAGTATTGGCTCTACTGACGCCCGCGCTATTCTTCGCGAAGCAGCGGTACGTACCGACGTCTCCCTCACTCATGTCGGGGATAACGTACTCTATTGACGTACTTTGGCTAGAAATACAGTAAATTGTGAGAAGATCTTCAGCAAGTTACATATAAGATTCATCTGTATAATAAATACAATATAAATAAAAGGTATATTATTTGGTTCTAGTTTGAAAATAATAACACCTAACGGACACAAATGTCTAAGCGGAGTACTTCCTTGTTTTTTGAAGTATATTATATACATATACAAACTAACCACTTTCCCTCGCTTCACTCTCGTTGTCCCTCGGTACGTCTTATATAGATAAAAATAGTTATTGTAAGCGTGACTTAGATGATAAGACTACGTAACCAACTATTAGCCACGTAATCGTATGAGAACCGTTTTATTGACAAAATGCCGTTTAGGCTCATTTTGTACAGAATATTTACAAATTATGTATATAAACCTTCCTCGTTCATCTCCCTTTTATTAATGAAAACCATATCAAAATCCGTTGGGTGGTTTAGATGAAGTAAGCAGAGAAACAGACAGACACGTGGACAGCAACTTTGTTTTAAACTAAATACATATAGGTTTAGATAGATTTATCACCGGTATCATTGATGTTGCTCAGAGAATCAGCATACTAAAGTGGCAGTGGGCCATATCAGCAAAAGAACGGATAACCGGGAAATGCAGTGTGGACGCCCTCCTGCTTGATGGTACGACTTGCGCCATATGGCGGGTATAGACTAGATACGCAAAGCTCAAGATCGCGTTCAATGGCACACCCTGAGAGAGGCCTATGTCCAACAGTGGACTGAAAAGGGTTGATGGTGATGATGATGAATCATCATCTATCTATCTATCAGCATCATCAGATGATGATAGATAGATAGATAGATATGCGTATGACTCACAGACTGTCGACGGCGGGCGCGAGGCGCAGCTGGCGGCGCGTCCAGGCGGCGGCGAGCGGCACCAGGCTCTCCACGCGGCACGCCAGCGACACGCGCTCGTGACTACGCGCTTCTATCTGTTTGTTTATATATTTACTAGCGACTCACGTCCCTAGCTTGATTCCCGATACAAACTTTGCCTTTAACCAAACTTTTTACCTAAATTGACAATTCTAGGACCTCTCGACCGGAAGTACCCTATAGATTTTGGGTCGGAAACCTATATGGTACTTCCCGTTGACCTAGAATCACGAAAATTGGCAAAAAGCAAGGAGCACAAATAAAGAAAAAAATCCAAAAAATAAAAAAGATGAAAATTTAACTTAAACAAATTTCCTACAAATTTGTACGGAACTATTGGTCGGCGAGTCCTACTCGCACTTGTCCGAATTTTTTTTAACATTAGGCTCAACAATGTGAGTTTTAACCAAAGCGTCGGCAAATGTCTATTTAGTAGGAAATATTAGCGTTCTGAGGATGGAAATTGAATAGTGCCTTGATACTATAATAAATAAAATTAATTTAGGCAGTGGTAGCCCAGGGGTTAACGCGCTCGCTTGGGAAACCGAGTGAAGCGGGTTCAAATCCCGGGTCTCGCACCTCTGATATTTTCATGTGCGAATTATTTCTAACATGATTACCACTTGCCTTACGGTGAAGGAAAAACATCATGAGGAAACCTGCATGTCTGAGAGAAGCTAGCAAGTTTTCGAAAGACATGTGAAGTCCGCCAACCCGCACTTGGCCAGCGCGGTGGACTATGGCCTGATCCCCTCATATTGAAAGGAGGCCCGTGCCCAGCAGTGGGACGTTAAAAAGGGCTGAATACAATTTATATATATTCGACCCATTTTAACGTCCCATTACTGGGCACAGGCCTGTTTTCAATGAGAGAGGGATCAGGTAATTAGTTTATATACTGTCATAAATTTTATAATTGGGTCCCACATCGGGCGCCACCATTTCAATTAATTATGTATTAAAACATAAAATATTGTTCAATTAAGTTATTATAATTAAAAATAATGAAATATGTTTGTGAAATACCCGTTTGGCCACCGTCAAATAAGGAACATCTGAAAGTCGAAAAATATAAGGTTATAAAATAGAAAATACTAAATAATACAAATATTTTAAATAAATATAAGTAAGTATTACCTGGTGGTTTTGCTTGCACCGCCGTGGGCCCCACTCGCCTTACTTCTTGACCGTGCTCATCGCGGCCTATTATCTAAATTAAAAGAGGTTATTAATATTTTTACAAAATTTACCAAAGCTATATCTTATCTATACATATAATAAAATTGTAACTAAGCTGAATCTGTACATTAAATATTTTTTGGAAAATTTAATTGAAATAGACATTATTATCGATACAGAGGCCGAATCTATAGTTTTTAGAATGATTGTCTGCCTGTTACCGCATCACAGAAAAACTACTGTAGGGATTTTGATGAAATTTGGTATGGTGATAGCTAGCTATCCGGGTCAACATATAGGGTACTTTTTCAACTTAACATTTAGTTACATTTAATAGTGTAAATAAAAATATAGGTAAGATATGTGTATTATAAAAATTTTAAAGACCAAAGGTCTTTGAACTGTTAGTAATAAATGGTGCCATATAAAGTAAGGTTCATGTTATTGTGGTGGACAAAAGTTAGTATTTCAAAATTACGTATAACTTACCGCTATATTAAAAAAATCTTCGGGCGGAACAAAAGCATTGGCTATATAAAGCTTTTGATCTTTATCGAACTCTTTTAAAGGTATTTCATACAATGGGGTCCCATTCAAACTGAGTAATTGAATGTGGTCCATTTCTATAGAAGCGTTGTTTTCGCTCAGAGATATTAGCATGTGGTTATATGTTCCTGAGTAAGAAATTAACATAAATATATAAATATTTTAAACTAAAAAGTATGTCTGTCGGTATTGCCTAGTAGTAATACTTATTACATGGCACAGTACAGGAGTGAGTCATTGTGATTTACAATTTTTATCCTCACGCACCAAACTTCACCCGAAAAATGTAAAAAAATACTGCAAAAAGAATTTTTTCTTCTCTGTGTCCACTGTTTTAACCTAGTTTTTACATTTTCGCTACTTCTTTACAAAACTTTAACATTAAAGCAAATTCACCATTTTTTTAATACAAATGAGTTTCCATAATCATTTGTATGTATATGGAGACTTATTGACATTTAAAAAGGGGCGAATCTGCCAACAAGAAAGATATAAGTTAAGTGCAGAATACCTTGTAATGGACGATAACTAGTTTCATCCATAGAGCGAGGAGTCTGAACAGAGAAGCCATGTTTGAAAGTCAAGTTGGACATCCCGACCACCTTCACCGAGTGCTCCTCTTCACTCCCTACAGTTATACTCCAGTTCCCTGGTTCAGGCTGCAAAACTTTTACTATCTGGAAACACAATTAAAATCTTTATTAAAATATCTGATTAGTTCAATTCTTTTGTGTGGTTTTAAAAGACTTTACCATTCAAAAAATCAATAGAGTGTTTAACAAGTGGTAGCTATAAGTACCTATAGTCAGATCTTTGATTAAATATATTTAAAAAAAAAACATAAGACTTTATACAAATCTTCGTAAAAATACTTAGTTAAAGGTCACAAAATCTACACACACTGTCAAAAAATACTTAAAAAATATCTAGATATACTATGGGTTTTATTATTCAGACAAATTTAATTTTGCAATATTTTTGTAATCTTTCTCAATATTTTATTTACACAATACATATTCTGATAGGTCATAATTAGGTATCTACCATAATTTCTGAGAGATCCAAAGTGGTGACGAGCTGCGGAGGGCCGGTAAGCTCCTCGCCGCTTGGGTTGACCACCTTTATTTTGGGCTTGGCACCCGACACCGACACCGTCACTTCATCTACGGATTTGTCTACTGGTATCTAAAAAATTGTGTTAAAATTAATTCAATTCTTTGTTATTTGGCTTCTCGGCGGGCCAGTCGGGCATAGATTACTTCGCCAATGTCGCGTAGAATGGAGAAGACACGGTATGGATAAGGTATTGACCGGTAAAAAAGAGATGTGTTAAAATTAATATTACATGTATAAAAATATACTAAGGCAGCAAAATATTGTTTCTATAAAATATAATAATACAAAATAATAAATAAAATCAAAATTTGTTCATCGAAGAGCGAAGACAAAAGACTTCCAATACTATCTATCACGCTATTGACTAAATATCTAAAATTAGGTACATTTTAACGGTTTGTATGAAATAGATAGACTATATTATATGATAATAGCCTATATATAATAGCCTTCCTCAATGAACGGGTTATCTAATGCAAAAAAATTTTTGAAATTGGATTTTTAGTTCCTGAGATTAATGCGTACAAACAAACAAACTCTGCCTCTTTATACTATTAGTATAGATTTACACTTAAGGATGTACATTGTACGTAGGATTGTACATTTTACATTTAAGGCTGTAAAATATTTCAAATCATGTCTAAATATCTAACTTAAGTAATATTAAATCAAGTTACCTCTTGAGTGTAGTTATATCCCGCAGGATTGACCGCAGACGCCAAGTTAACAGTCCTCCCTTTTATAGAACTTCTCACAAATTCCAGCACCTTAAAACAGAATACACGCACTAATATTTACAACAATTTAGTGTCCAAAATACGATAAAAGGTCAAAAGATTAAAAAAGTAATTTGAATATAGGAAGATATGTAATTGTCAAAACAATGTCCGGTAGCCAAGTGGTAAGGCTCGTTTCAGAAAACAAGTGAAACGAATTCGAATCCCGGTTCTCACACTTCCGATATTTTAATATCCAAAACATTTTTATCATGTTCATCCTTATAGTGAAGTAAAATATCGTGAGGAAACCTGCATATCTAAGAGAACCTGGCAAGTGTTTGAAAGACTTTTCAGGTTGACTGACTTGCACTTGACGATGAACTATAGTCATAAATAAATTGTGTAATAGGAAGAGGCTCCCGTCTGAGATATAGACTCGGCCTAGTTCAGACGTTAGTATACTTAAACAAAGATTCTACTAATTATACTGTTTTAAAAAAAATGTCTTGTAACCCTTTTGTATTTACGTCAATAAAGGTAAGGTATAGCCTGATTTCCTCCTTCTTATATTAAAAAGAAGCCCTTATCCAGCAGTGGGACGTTAAAAGGATTGGATGCATAAAGATATATGAGATAGTACCTTATATACGCTGGTTTTGTTTAAATTAAACACTTGTCCAGAGCTGGCTGCTGCTATCTGTTGGTACACTTTGTAATGAGGCTTATGCAAATCGTTACAATGTCCTGTTAGAACAAACACCACCTAGAATATTTAAGTTATAATTCTACATCATGCGATCTATATGTTTTTACGCGACAGGACCAGAAGGAGGGTCACGTTTTTCGAGTGTATGTATGTATGTATTTTTCTTCGGCACGCTCAGCAGAACGGCTAGATGGATTTTAGCTTGAGTGGTGTCGGTAGATTCATCTTAATTGTGAGAGTGACACTGAGTATAACAAAATTATAAAAATTTAAATGGCCGATTTTTAGCGCCATATTATGTCTTCAAAAATTTTCATTTCCTAAAAATCCATTGAGTGGGGTATCAAGATAAAGGATTTTATAAATGGCTTACAAAAATATATATAAATTATATGTTTACATGTAATTTGGAATGAGAAATGCAAAAAAAAAAACAAATAAAAAAATAATTTACAAAAATAAAAAAAAACCGACAACGTAAAAAGCGAATTAAAAAGAAAAGAACAAGTTGACGAAGGAACATAGTATTTTGCAGCCAAACACATAACCCTCCTTAGGACTTCGCCGCAGTCGAGTAAAACTGATACGACTTTTTATGTTTATTATAAGTTTTATACCTAATAATTAACATATGATATAACAAAATAACTACTAAAATTTAAAATCTTACCTGACTTTGTTTCCTCTGAATAGAATCTAGGACTTTTCCCACAAGCTTATGATCGGACGCGGTCGCGTCAGTGAACACGTAAATAAAGGATTGTGGACGACTGACATTCAAAGCCAATTGTATCCCGGTTAAGGATTTTTCTGGACAATCTCCTCCGCCGTACACATGTACTATGTTCAGAGCTGATTTAAATACTTGCTTGTTCCGTGTTACTGTGACTGGACCGACGGCTAGATAAATTATATATATTAATAGATATTACTAATCAGAAAATATATTGTTTTATATGCAGAATGCTATTTTATATAATGTTTATGTTGCACTTGCCTTTCAATCTATGGAAAGCTATAATAGCTTAAACTACAGGTAGTACAGTACATAGTTTAAGTAGGTATATGTATTATGTCAGGTATAAAACATGAGTATCTAGCTATTTTATAGGATGTTATTATTTACTGAAGCAGTGGTTCAAAATCAATCTCGATTTTCTTTATTATTATCTTTATTCTTTATTATTTATATTATCTTCACATTATTCTAATATAACAGATGCTAGAACTCAATTTCAATGCTTTTGGAACCAAGCCAAAGGAATAAATATTTTTTTGATTAATATGAAAACAGTGCCCGAAAATCGAACTTGCTCACGTACTCACTTGTACGTATCACTTGTGTATCGTACGTAGTCACTTGTTGTACACGTACACCAGAAGTACCTACATATGTAGGTATATATTTCATTTAATTAAACACAAAAAATTGTAACTAATTAGTTTCGTAAATATTATTCTAATGGCATAGCATAAAAACAAAAAAAAAACTTAGCCATAAAAACTTACAAGGGTCGTGAAAGGGCACAAATACGAAGTTATCAATGACATTACTCTCCTCTAGCGCAGTTTTCAAAATCATTTCCGCTCCTTCTCTTAGTTGCCTTAAATCATTATACATAGAACCTGTAGTATCGAAAACAAACACCAAACTACCTTTACCATCGTTTATATCAATATTTGATCTCGTTGTATTAATTGTCCCTATAACATTTATCTGTTGCGTGTAAACGAATAAAATTAAAAAAAATAAAAACGAAAGTAGGAAGTTCGCGCACATTTTTAAATTTAGAACATAATTAGACGTCAATCTTGATTAGAGTTTTGGAGAACACTAATCTTTTGTTAATGGAGTTATCGCTGACCTTTGACTGCGCAATCAATGTAGGTTAAAAGGAACTCGTTGTTTAAATGACACATCAATAATAGCGCGTAATGCAAATCTAGTTTTTCATTGGTCTCTAGATTACAAGCTTAATTGTTTACAATAAGATAATCTTCGTCAATATTGAGAAAAGTTCAGACTAAGGAATAATATGGACAGTGTCAGAGAATAAAACATGAAGCTGAATAATAATATTTTAAAATAGTATACAATTAATGACAATTTGTATACTGAGTGATAAGTATGTTAATAAATAAAAATAGCTAACAGTGGAGGTAATTATTCTAGTTGGTAAAAATATACAGCAATGTAATTTGAACCTTAATTGCAATGCTTAAAGTTGTTTTCACATAAAAAAACTTCAAGGCACGCTCAAATGAGCGCTCGTTCGGTGAGGACATTTTTTGTCGTTGATTGTGTATCTAGTACTTTTTTGATCCATGACTTGAATAAAACAAACAATTAAAAATAAAATCTTTATTCAAATTCACACTTTACATAGAAGACATCTTTGACTTACACAAAAAACAACGTGTCTATTCACAAAGTAAAATTGCTCAAAATTGTTCTTAAATTAAGTACGGTTCACGTATTCATTGCTATTTCTTATTTAAGTATTGCCATATATATTTATATAAAATATAAATTAAAAATAATACAGTGCCATAAACTTATGTAGCCCGGTATCGGCGTCGCTGTTTTTGAATTTAGTATTGCCACTAAATAAAATTTCAGCAGTTTTAGGGTAAAAATAATGGCATACCCCAAGGAGTAATCAAAATATTAATTTGCTGTTTTAATCATTGGTATACAACATGATATATTATATAATAATATTTAATCAAAACACATTTTTAATAAAATATATTTTAATTGTATAATTACGATCATGTAGATGTAGATAATCATTTGGGTAATTTAGAGACTGAATTCCAAGACACTTGACAACAAAAGGATATTTCAAAATAGCGACACGTAGATCCAGTTTTGGCCACCGGCTCAGAACGTTTATCGCACTATTATTAGCTATTAGTTTAAAAAATAGAATTTAATATCAAAATCAAATATCATTACAGTGTAATTAATACATAATATGTATAATTCCCGGCAACAAATACGTAAACCAATGAGTTCAAACAACGAACACGATCTTATTCGGTATAAATATTATACCTACATATATAAAAACATACGTAAATAGTTGAAGTTGTTATATTAAAGACATAATGATCTTAAAATAGACGTCTTTCGTATTGAGCAAGGCATTACCTATCCTACTGAATACCCTGAGGTCTGCAGTCGTTAAAGCGGTACCTTCGCATGAGATCAGTCGTGATAGATTAAATATTGTTATATATTTAAAATGTTCAATATTACTTTAGACTTGCAACGAATATTCGGCTATTATACGGTATTCGGCCTATTCGGCTACTTTTTTCGACCGAATACCGAATATCTAGATACTACTCAGCCGAATACCGAATACTAAAATAATAAGTTTTGTTGTAATCAGATAATTGGTAAAATGAAAATATTGATTTATTTTATAATAATAGATTTTTCTTATAATCATTAAAGTAGTCATAGATACATAATTATGTTCTGTATTACAAAAATTAACCCAAAAAAAAAACTATCAAATAAATTTCTATGCACTTGTATTGTCAAAATTAAAATTTATAAGTGACAATCTCAGCGTTAGAGAAATGATACTCAGAATAAATATTACTTCCTGGCGTGAAACAAGAAACAAACACGTCGATACAAGTTTTCACGCCACAAGTTTTGCGCTAGCCGAATACTTTTGCCTAATATTCGGCTATTCGGCCAGAAAGCCCACTGAATATTCGGTATTCGGCGTGTGGCCGAATATACTATTCGTTGCAAGTCTACTTTAAATGAATAATAATGAGAGAAATAACTAAATACTAATACATGATAGAAATATAATTGAGTCAATTATTATTGTTTTTAATAAACCGCATAAAAATCATTTTATGTTATACGACACATAACGTGTATGATATTATCTATATAAAATGGCAGAACATCAAGACATAATCTCACGGGCAATGCGCTTTGAAACCATTAGACCTCATAAAAATCTAAAATTGCAAAGTCAATAAAATAAAGATTTAAAAAAAAAATTAAATAAGCACTAACCAAAAGCCGAAAATAAACTAAAAATTCTAACCAGTACAAAGCGTCTAAAACAATTTAATTAAATCTTAAACTAAGTTTCAACTGGCAAATCTAGGATATTGTGAACTTGTCGGTGGTAGCATTAAAAATAGGAAAAAATGCTTAGAAAAAATTGTCTATGATAAATATTATATAATAGTAGTTAATCTATTTCATTCAAAAAGATGATATACATAGAGCAAATGACCAAATGTTTTGATATTAAAATTACTTATAATTATTTTGTATTATTTTATTTTATCAAAGCGATTTTTTTTAAAATAAACTATTTCAATAAACAAAAACGAGTCTTTTTGTTTACAATTCACATCATTGTTTATTGCTCTATGAATATTTATCTATGGCTTCATTACTATTAAATGTTTAGCTTTGGCAAGTCAGTTTTTTATGTTAAAAATCCTGTAATCATAGTCATGGCTCTTACATATATTTAGAGTAAATACATATCAATGAAATAATAAACATAGACGAGACAATCGAGTTATATGAAAAATTGAGAATAGTAATTTATGGTATTTCATGTCAATTATAAATATTTCAAATCGTTATTTTCTTTTGCATTATTTGTATAGACTTTCACATTGTAAGTATTAAAGGTATGTAAATTTATTGCCTATTATTACTACATGTTATGAATCGAACCAAAACCAAACATATTTAATTTTGTCTTGTCACTTACAATTAACTTAAACCTAACATTTCGACACACTCGTATTTATTGCAAGTCAGAGAATAAATATAATTATTTATATGTCAAACTATAGGGAAATACAACTATATTGTTTATTGCTATAAAATGCACACTTAAATGTCAAATGTTGTGTTTGTTTATCCACCATTTCTATTATAATTGAGAGTCATGTCACGAAATTAAAATCGATGTACTTCTAATAGTACAAGTTAAATTAATTCAATAAAAAATCATTCAATCGCAAAATATTAACTTACATTAGCTATAATAAAGATTTGTTTTTTTTTTGTTATATTATATATTATCTGTGGTCTTATTAGAAAAGGAAGAACGAGATATAATTGCACATTTCGAAATCGATTATATGAAAGAAATAATCAAATCGATTTTCAATGAAAAATATTTCATAAATATTAATTTATTCAAAAATGAACACTTTACAATTACTTTATAGACAATTGTATCAAAATTCTTCCTTAGATAATTCTGGCAAAATTCATTGAAAAATCGGCTTCAAGGGCCTTAAGAAGGAGATATTTGGATTTGATATTTTACTAATTCAGTATAAAGTTCGTGGATCATTGCACGATTTCGTCATTTTGTTGTTTCGCTTGGTTCGATATTTTCTTGTACAACAGCACTTTTTCACCGACCTCTCCTTCTGGGAACTGGAAAAATGGTAACAAATATTTATTTAAATTGATTTGTTTTGAATTCAATATGTTAAATTTAATTTCTGTTGTTTTACCTATATATAAAATATGTATGCACTAAAATGAAATGAAATTAACTTTATGTAATAACAAAATATACAATACTTATCTGCCATATTATTATCTATAAATATGTTATTGTATCCAATCTATCCATACATACTAAACATATATATTTATATATATATATATATATATATATATATATATATATATATATATATATATATATATATATATATATATATATCGATTGTTTACATTTGTTAGGTAAGTATTCTGTGTTACAATTTTATTTAATAAAATGCAAGTGAAATGTTATTTTATAATAATAATAATAATAATAATAAATTATTTGATTCCTAGATTAAACATAATAATATCACATTATAAAACTGCAGATTGAACTGCAATTCTAAATGGAGAAGTCTTATGTTACATTTAAGTCTTATATCTTATTAACATATAATAGTATTATTATTATCGAGGTAACCTACCAACTGAGCAAAGCTGCAGATATGAATTAGTTTACATATAATAAAGGAAGATATACACCTGAGTATATGGTTCCTCAAGTAGCCACTGATATCCCTTTAGATAGTGCATGCAGCGACTCAATATCCAAGTACCTACCACACAAACACAGCCGCGGGCAAGAACTAGTATACAATAAGAACGGTACACATCTGAGTATACGGTATCTCATGGAGCAGATGGTACCCCTTTGGCCAGCTACAGTTACTAGAAAACCAGCGATAAAGACTAGCACACAATAAAGATAGTACACATGAGTACATGGCAACTGGCACCACACATGCGCAGTTATAGGCAAGTACTTGTGGTATACTAAAGGATACACTTGAGTGTGTGGCAATCCCCAAAACCCATGTAAGGATTAACATAAAATAAAGAAAGGTACAACCTACCATTACCATTCAGCCCTTTTTAAAGTCAAACTGCTAAGCACGGGCCTCCCTTTAACACTCAGGGAATCAGGCCATAGTCCACCATGCTGGCCGAGTGCGGGTTGGCGGACAACTGAGTTATTATGAGGCTGCCATCAAAATCCAGGTAAGGATTTACGTAAAATAAAGAAGAGTACACACCTGAGTATGCGGCAGCTCATGCAGCAGCTGGTACCCCTTCAGCCAGTCGTCCACGCGGCCGCGCAGTACGTCGAACAGCACCAGCAGCGTGGGCGGCTGCCGGGAGCTGTACTCGGCGCGCAACCAGCGCTGCGGGTTGTGGTAGAAGGCCTCGGCCTCGGCCGCGCCGGCGCCCGTGGGCTCGCAGGACAGGTAGCGGGTTGTGATGTTGGTGTGCAAATGGCTATGGGTCAGTAGGTAAACATTATTTATGGTAATGGACCATTCAATTATTACGTAAGCAAAAGTAAGCAAAGCACTTACTCCCCCTCTCCTATGCTTACGTAAACATTACGTCTCAATTATTATTTCGGGGAATCCCTGAACATACTTTTCGATTTTTGAGAATAGACAAGTAGGGTTGTCATGTGCGTTTTGAACATATTGATTTGACAAATCAAAATATACGAAATTTTAATTATTATAAATAAATAATGCTGACGTAATCACCATCCAGACCCCCCGTTCCTTACGTCATCTAAAGTAAGCAAAGAAAAGACCCCCCACCCCCCTTTGGTGCTTACGTAATACTTGAATGGCACCTAATGAAAATATGTTATATTAGAAAAACAATAGCAAATCTATCCCACAGGAACTGTACATTTTTCTGAGATAAAACGTAGCCTTTGTGTTGTTCTGACGTATGAGCTGTAAAGATTCATTAACACCTCCAGGTAAATTTCTAAGAAATTAATTAAATTTCTAAGAAATCTATTGTTAACCGTAACGCCGGCGTATCCGCGGTCGTGGAGGCATTAATTCCATTCAGTAGTTTTTGCATGAAAGTATAACAATTAGGTAAGACAAGTTAAACTTCATCTACAAGTTGGCATAAAACTTTATTTTGTTATATTAAACTGTAACCAACAGATGGACAAACAGTCACACAATTTACTTTAAAGGGTTTCATTTTAGCCTTTTGAAAGAACCTTAGCAGGGTTAAAATACATTAATATATAATATACAATAATAACAAGAAACATACCTATACAATGGTGTTGAATGGCAAGGCATCATAAACAGTATAGATGAGCGGTTGTTGGGAATGGCCTCTCGGAGCAAGGGCATCACTTTCAATGTTCCACTTTGGTGAATAAGACCAAAGTACAAACTCGGCACAAGGTTTCCAAAGAGAATCACTAAAGCTACACTATATAACTGCCATCTGTAATAAAATTAGTACATCAATATTTTATCAACTGAACAAATATTAAAGTTTTAATTTGTTTCTTATTATAATGTTGTTTTTTTATTTAATTTTATATACTTTTAATTAATATAATAACTTACTTTTTGGCTTTTCTACTCCATGGAACAATAACATCTTGCGCCAAATATAGAAGAATAGGCAGAATGGGTAAGACAAATCTGAATTCCTTGTGTGGTATGAAGCTGAAATTATTATTTACACAATAATTATAAATTTATAATAAGTGGTGATACTTAAATATATTTGTAGGCATTTTAAGTCTATTTCTTTAACATGAAATTCAAATTAAAGAAAAAGGAGTACTTTCTGTTACATTCATTAAATCTTAATATATAAAATTCCCAGGTCATGATGTTGGTTCAGGATGAACTCCGAAACTACTTATCTGATCTTAACATATTTTTTTTAAATGTGTGACTTGTTCCAATTTTAAAGGTAGAATAGTTTTATAATATTGTATTTCCCTTCTTTATTGCAAAATTAACGATTTTTATATCAGGAGAGAACCTGAGAAACAACTACCCTAAACTACAAATTCTACACCCAAACTAAAGAAAAAAAAATTATGTTTTTCAACCCACCCTAAATATACATAAATCCCATGTTACGATGTTGGTCCGCAATGAATTCGGAAACTACTTAATAAATGTAAATTATAAGAAAAACGCGTGGTCAGGTCTGGTAGTATGATATATTTATAGGACAGCATCAATATGTGAATCCTACGCATTATTGCTTTTATGAATAGTAATATAAGTATAAACAAAAAGCATTTTAATAATAAAATTTATTCTTACCTATGCACTGCAACATGAATAGCAGCAGCCGCCAATAAAACTAGCCCAATTCTATTTTCTTTAGGTCTTTGAACTAATTTTATGATTGCCCACAATACCGGTATCAAATTGATGCCAAGAACAGCTGGAAGACCTTGTGTCATATACCAATGCCTATAAATTAAAAAAAAAAATACATTTTTCACATATAAAAATAAATGAAATCATGTAGCATTCCTTCATTTTTTTATTTGTTTCATAATCATTAAGAAATGTGTAAGTATGATACTTTCTTAGATTTATGTGATAAGAATTTATTAAAAAGATAAAAAAGGAAGAAAGAAAAAAGAGTATTTAAAATGTATGGTTACTTTTTTATTTAAAAATTAATCTTTAGTAAATGTTTTCTCACTTTGTTAAAAAAAATGTCTCAAAACAAGTGAACAATATCCTATATAAATAAATTAAAAATAAGTAAAAGAAAATACTAACCATGAGTGTTTTCCATAGAATGAAGCAACATTATGAAGGATATTAAATTTGAAGAACTCCCAAGGTGTAACAATCAACCTGCCATAACAGTAGGTATCCAATGCCACCAGAGTCCCTCCAGATAAGAGGCTAAAAAAATAAACAATATAATTAAAATATTACAAAAGTATACAAAAATTAAAAAATAATAGGGGATATGGATGCATTTTTTAAAATATTTGTATGATTAAGGTCATATTCTTTATTCTTTATTTTATATTATTAACGCTTCAACGGTTATGAACATGCCGGCATGGCAGTTAACAATTGATTTCCTGGAAACTAACCACGGAGGTGTTAATAATACATAATAAAATTAATTTCATGTATTGTCAATATATTATGTTGTTACAATTAAATTAAAATAAAGTATTTCCTGCTTACGCAATAGGTAAGTATGTTTTTAATGCCAGTGTCAATTTGCCCTGGTTAGTGGTCATCAGGTTATATATTCCCAGGACAAGCCAGAGAGGGGCTGATGTGGGTCTTACAAACACTGATAAACAGGCTAACCATATCCAGTTGTTGTTTTCTAAAAATAGAACATGTAAATTAGCTATTATAAAAAATGCTTTGTAGAGCATTTTCATAATTAATTTGTGGTATGGATATTTCATAATAAGAAATTATTACATATAAAAAACAAACCTTTTTCATAATAACCAAGCCTTCCACCCTTAAATGGGAATAAAGACAATCCAATTGCAACAAAAGCTGTTTCCAAGGTCTGTAGCAATGTTCTGCTTGCAGTGTAGTACCAAAACCATGATGTAAGTATTAAGAATAAAGCCCACTTTCTATTACCAGTCCATTTATAAAAGCTGTAATCAGCTGCTGTACTTATGAGTGCTTGTAAAATACGAGGAACAATTACCTAAAATATAAAAATATTATTGTAAGTATGACACTTATGCATACCACTTTATATATTATTTGGAATATTTAAATAAATACCACAGCTTCTGGATAGTCCAAGCCAGTCAGCTTCAGCACCCAATACAAAACTGCTACGACACTAGGATAAAGGTAATTCCTGATTCCTTTTTGCCATTCCCAAGTTAAAACTCCATATCCAAAGGCTTGTTTATGTGCCACCTCCAAGGTCTGCCAGTACTCATCAGGCACGTACCAGGATTGTACCACAAAAATTGACAAAAGCCGCCAAATTAATATCACCGCTACAATCTGCGCGGGCTTCAGGCCCTTTGCCAAAGCCATTCTCCCGCCTAAAAGAGGTTACACCATATCAGCTATAAATAGATTCAAAACGTGTCCTGCTTGATTACTTTATATTAATGTTATTGTAAACACTGTTTTCATACGAGTATAACTTAGGAAAATCTACTAAGAACCTTCGTATCAAACACTAGCTACTATAGAAAGTTAGTTTATCCAAAAATGTCAACTGCCGCGTCCCTCTAATTAAAGGTAAATCTGAATGAATGATATCTTTAAAGCAAATTATAAAAGTTTATAATTTTCTTATAGTTATGACAAACAACATTTTGGTACTTTATAATTAGTTATTTAATAAGAAAAACAATTATTTCGTAATAATACATAACACTAACCTCACTAACAAATACACCACCGCGGTGCAAGCCTAGTGTTGTCCAACTATTTTCAATTTTACAACTTTACAGTTGGCATTATATTTTAAGAAAGGAAGCTATCGATTTCTCAGTAATATTTTATGAAATAGAATTATATGTTGAAATTCATTATGAAAATTAAATGTAATTATAAATAAAACATTAAATACACCTGACACATTTTGTTAAATTTATAAAAAATAATCGATGTCGATTAAAATACCAAGCTTGATTGAAATCACTATTTTGTCGCGATCACAGTATATTTGACGCAGATGACGTCACCATACCAGTAAAATGAATGTAGCCACTCTTATGTCATTTCAGGACTGTTCCAAAACTAATCAAAATGTAATTGTAGGCTTAATTTAAAAGGCGTGGCAAAATATTAAATATATATTTATTCAATCATTCCCATTATCTAAATAAAGAAATATATAATTAATTTCAATACGACATCTGTATATTTAACATAGTTTAATCCCATACATTTTAATTAAAATAATTAACACATATAATCAATGTTACATTGACAATTACTTGAAGTTTGTTTTGGTGTTCCGAACGTTAATTTACAAATGTTGATTTTTTGAGAAGAAGTGTAAAATTTGTCTTTTTTAAAACCAAAACATGTTATATATTTAATAAAAATGGGTAAGTTAATGTTTACTTTCAATTACTGTTGGATTTTTTATGTTTATGAATAATTAGTTTCGCTTTTAGACGACTCTAACAATGGAACACTTGATTTATCGAGGCGTGGGCTTAAGAAAATAGAGAAAGCGCCTCCAGATGAATCTAAGACAATTATCAATTTGATTCTTGATCAGAATGAACTTCAACGTTTGGATAATATCGACACCTATAACCGTGTGGAAAACGTAAGATAATTTTAATATTATAGTTCAGAGTTCTAAATCAACATAGTCATCATCGTTTTTGCACTTATCTGTTGAGTAAACATAAATTAAAATGTAAATCATGATCTCATTTGCATGGAATTAATAAAGAATAATAAATTATTCATTTGTAGTCTTCAAAGCCAACACGTTAAGAATAATTATTTTTTTTCCCTATGCATGGCATATATATAACTATATGCTATATTTTAGCAATAAAACCCAGGAGATTGCACTTATAAGTTAATTTAACTGGATGCCTTGTTAAGAGTAGAAGATAAAACGAACCTAACATATCAAAGTTCAGTCATTTTTTATTTTGATTAATACTTTAATTGAATTTTATACTAAATATTTTGTTATAGCTGTCAATATGCAACAATTTTTTACTCCGCATGCATGGAGTTTCCCGAATGACTAATATTAGAATCTTGGCTCTGAATAACAATGGCATTCTACAAATAGAAGGTCTAAAGGATATGATATATTTAAAAGTGCTAAAGTTAGCTGGTAAGTAAAAAGAAAGCACCCATTTTTTGTATTTTTTTAATTTAAAAAGATTTGTAATATGTTTGAACTGAATGTACTTATTTGAATATATTTTTTGCATGTACAGTTTTTTTTTCATACTGAAATTAAAATAATATCTTTACCATATTTCAAACAACATATTTACAAACAGTTATCAGTTATTACTTATTACACAATAAAAATAAGGGCACAGAGCCGCTAATATTGTCAGTTGTCCATACAAATAATATATGCTTCCATTTCAAGGGAACAATATAAAATCAATAGAGCACTTGAACCACAATATACACTTGGAACATTTGGATCTGTCCAACAATCAAATATCATTTATAGCAGATATTTCATATTTAAAGAATTTAAAGGTGAGTTTACCATATTGTAATAACTGATTGCTTTAGTTACCTTGTGTTATTCCTATACTGTACTTTACCATTCTATCATTATGTGCCCCTAAGTAAATTTTTATGAAATAACTAGCATTTTTCTGCAGCTCCGCCCGCATAGTACATTAAAAAAACAAAACAAAAAAAATCAGCTCTCCATTTATTATTAAATAATATTCTCATATTTCTGTTTTTATATCACTAGTAATAATGAATGTGATATAGAATGCAAATTTGTTGTCAGATATGTGTAAAGGACATGATTTCAAAATAAGAACATTGTGATTGTTGTTACATCCTTGGTTGAATATATGTAATGTACCATATTTTTTATTTACTTGATATTTCCATACAAAAAAATGTTTGGCTCGTACAAAGAAAAAATAGCTAGATATTAATAAAAGAAGAATAAATCACACTTGCTTACTAATAATACACAATGAGCAATGAACAAAGCATTATAATCATAATCCATACTTAATATTATAATTGTGAAAGTTTGTGAGGCTGGATCAATAGATGTTTGTTACTCTTTCACGCCAGAACGACTGAACGGATCTGGATTGGCACAGAGATAGTTTATAGTCTAGAATAACACATAGGCTACTTTTTATCCCGGAAAAATGTATGGTTCCCGGCGGATAGATTTATTTTTATTTTGCACTAGTAATTTATATATGTCAATGAATTCATCATTAAATTTTTCAGCATCTAAATCTAGAGCGTAATCGGATTGTGGACCTTCGTCAATGTGACCGCTACTTGCCACCGCACTTGACCCATTTTGGTCTAGCCCACAACAACATACAAGATCTAAATGAAGTATCGCATTTGGTACATTTAGGGCAGTTGGACAGTTTTACAGTTCAAGGGAACCCGTGTGTGGCTATGGCTGGGAAAGACAAGCTGTATCCTTTTGAATAAGTCTGTTTTTATCTGTGGAGCCACTCCATTCGGCATACTTAAATAAAATAGCCTTTATTCAGAGTACAGTGCAGTACATATTGTAAAAGGTTTTAGTACTAATCTGCCTTATTATCTTTAAATATGAGACATTGAAATTGTCCGTTATACATAATTGCCCTTTAAAAATAATTTTATATGATTTTGGAATCCAAGCACCCATTTTTTTGGGCTGTCTCCATTCAACCACTTTGTTAATAAATTTCTGTTTAATCTATTCAATGACCAATGCAATTTCTAAAAAGGAAATTTACGCTTTTTTACATATATAAAAAGTTATAAAGCACAATTTATGATTCCTTACATTAAGTAAGCAGAGGTTTCGATTACCGTCCTTTTGTTCTCAACTGGATAATGAGTGTAAAATCTATTGACGGGTTCATCGTTAGCGCCATAGAAAGGTAAAGAAATTATTATTTACATATGTTGTCATGAAAATGTATGCATAATTTGTTTATATATTCATAGTTTTTGTTATTCATTTGCTTAAGATTACATTGGTACTGGTTTTTAAAAAACATTACCCATCTACTGGTACAGGGTCGTAAAGTTTCTTAAATTTATTAAAAATTTAATTTTTTTGATATATAATATATTTTTTTTTAATTTTTAACGACACGTTTGGCTCAGTTTGTAGTGACCCTACTTGCTGTGCCAGCGGTCGCGGGTTCGAGTCCCGCTAGGGGCATTCATTTGTGTGATGACGAATGTTTGTACTCCAGTCATGGGTGTTTATATTTATAATATGTATGTATTTAAAGTTATATATGTGTAGTGTATCAACTATCTGGTATCCATAACACAAGCCTCGTAGCTTATCATGGAACTAGATGGCGCTGTGTGTTAATGTCCCAACATGTTTATTTATTTATTTATTTGTTTATTTAATATGAACTTTTTCGAGATATGAATATTTCGAGAATGTTAAGTGTAATAAGTACTATTTACTTAAGTACTATTAGTAACTAGTAATATTATTAAAATTTCCAGCCTCAAGGCCGAATGGCTCTACAGTCAAGGTAAAGGCCGGCATTTCCACACTGGCCAGCAGAGGGAGCTTTGCGAGTACCTCGCTTCCACCTGCCCCCTGACAGCCGACGCCCTGGAGACTGAGGATCAGAGGAAATTGCGCCTTGTGCTCAGCAAGGTAAGGCTTATTCTAGAACTGCTAGTCAAATACTTGATATTATGTATTTTAGGAATGGTACAATGTTAGGAATTTTTTATCCATGTTTTTGGTTTATGTAAGTTCTATGCCTTTAATTAAAGACTGTTATTATTTTGTGATACTTATATTATAAAATATATTTCTTTGACCTTTTCAAGGTATATTTAGAGAAATGAAAAATATAGCGTGGGATAGTCATGCGCAAAAGAACGAAAGTTTTAAATAAAACTATCTCTTCGGTCTATCGTGTCCGTGATTGTTGTAAAGTATGCTAAACTTTGGAAACCAAAAATCACAACAATTTTGCAAAAAATCCGAATAGATAATTTTATTCAAATGTTCGTGTAAATATAGATATTTAAATGCGTAATAAAATTATATTCTCTTCATTTCGTTTATTGTATATAAGTGACTCACCCTCGTTCTGCTCGAGATCGTCCTTAATTACGTTTTAACATTTAGTATAGATTTCTCAGAGATGACATATTTTCCCGCAGTAAAAGAAACCGCGGCTTCGCTCGCGCTAGAACTAAAAAAACTCTAAAATGGTAGGTTTCAAACAAACTTTCATCCGCTATTTTATTCGATGAACTCCGAAAAATGCTAAAACACGTATTTAATTAATTGTATTGAAAAGCACATATACCAAGTTTCAAGTAATTCTGATCATAAATATTTTTTGGATTGTATTATAATGTGTTTTCCCGTGGAAAAGAGATAATCTCCCGCGGCAAAAAATAGCCTATGTCACTCTCCAGTCCTCCAACTATTTCCACACAAAAAATCACGCCAATCAGCCAAGCCGTTTAGACGTGAAAAAAAGACAAACAAACAAATAAACAAACACACTTTCACATCTATAATATTAGTATGGATGTTGACCCAGATAATCAGCTTTTTTTTTCGCTGGGGAAACCCATCATGGGGACCCTGCCGGCCGTCATAACGGGCAAGGTACTGTGAGACTCCTACTCACTAAAACCCACAGCGGAACCCGTCGCCGCAGTGCAATGGGGCGTTGCAGGATCGCTTGCGCACACACTGCAACACCCCTGCGGAAACCCAGATAACCAGCTATCAACATACCAAATGTCATCAAAATCTATCTAGTGGTTTTCTCGTGATGTGTTCGCAGACAGACAGACAGACAGACAGATAAAAAATCTCAAAACTATAAATTTGGTCTTTGTATTGATAATAATAAGTATTTCAATAAGATTTTCCAAAAAATATTTAATATACAGATTCAACTCATTTAGAATTTTATTATAGTATGTATATACTATATATTATTATATATAATAAATTAATCCTTCATCAATTAGAAAATTATATTTAAATGTTGACTTTACAGGCTCAGCATCATCAACAACAGTTGAAGGATCAGAACCACAGTCCGGTGAAGTCTCGGATACAGTCACCTAGAATGCAATGTAAGTAGAAAATAAATGGTTATTATTTATTAATTTTTAAAATGGGTTAAGTATTTTCGATATTAACTTGTATGAAAAATAAAAATTGTATATTATTGCGGAAAAAAACATTTTATTCAATTGTGATTACTACCATTTCGTTATATTTGATAATATTTAATTCCTGTGTATATATTTTTTGCTTGTATGTTTTGCAATATCTTTAAATTGTTTATCAATTTTGATGATTTTTTCTTTAATTTATCGTATTATAAATGAAAAATTGTATATGTTTTTGTTACTTGTCTACCGCCTAGCATAGCTAGTTAAAAATAGACCTTTAAAGTTACTTAATTATAACTGTATATGGTCAGCGCGCATCTCCCAGCGCCACATCGGGCGGTCCCCGGACCGGCTGTCGTCCAGCTTCCACGGCGGCGTGCAGCGCGCCTCGCCGCAGCACGCCATGTCGCTGTCCTGCTCCGGCGACCTGCCCGCGCCCGCCCCGGCCGCCGCCCCCGCGCGGGACTCGCCCGACCGGGACAGGGGTAGGTGGCCCTGGACTGATGGGGTTGCACATATACGTAATATCATCGGCCTTATTCATTAACCTGCTGAGTGTATTGACGAAGAAAAAATTGGATTGTATAATTTCAAACTTTCCATTCCTTTCACATAATGTAGATAATCGTCTGAAATTTTTGACCGACATAAAAAGCAAAAATTGCTCAAAAATGGGCTTAGTAGGTTAATAAATTTGGCCAACGATATGTAATATATATATACCTCGTCGTCTAGGTGCTTATTTTGTGAAACGATCAATTTCCTGATGTAAGGGTCCTACTGGGACGTTAAATAAAAGGTGGACTGTATAATTCGCTGGTTTATATTGCCGTTAATAAAAATTAGTTATAAGTATTTCGAGGCGGCCGTTAGCGGTGGGCTCCGCGTAGGCGAGTACGGCCAAGCCGCCACAGCCCATCGTCGGCGCGTTGATCCCCGCTCCCCGCGACGTAAGACCGGTTCCCAATACCTGAACTTTAAAAGAGAATTACTCATTTTTAAATGTTAATTTTTATGCTATATAACATTTTAAACAACACATTTTACTTTTATAAAAGCTTAAAAATGTATTTTAACTATACATATAAATAAATCATACAAATAAACTACAAGAAGTATTTCTGGTTTGAACAAGTAAACACCAAGGCACACGACCTGTGACTCACCCGACCGGTGTAGAGCACTCCACGTGGGTGTATCAAAAAATGTGTAGGATTAGAGTTATATGTAATATTTTTGATATATTTTATTAGAAAAATAATTTACTTTAGAATTTGTACAAATTTAAATATAAGTAAAAAATAAAAATTAACGTAATTGTAATTAAACATAAAATAATTTTAAATCGCCATATAAATTAGTGTAAGATTAATTTTATCAATCAAGTACTTTTATAAATTAATTTACAATAAAATAAGCATCAACTTTTTATTTAACTACATAACAAAAATATAGATAGATAGCAAATTGCTTCATCAGCCTCAGTGCTTGAAATATTTGGTGATTAATTGCTTTTTCAAAGTCAATACATTGCGCTAAAACTTAATGATATATCATTACTTTTTTTTTTTTAATAGAGCAACAACACATACCACAACCGCAACAGATACCACAATTGCAACAGATACCACAACCGCAATCCAAACCAATGAACCATTCACTAGAATCTGCATCTAAAATGGTGCCAGTACCCGAGTCCCTAATGAGCCCAGATTACCAAGACCCCATATACGACATACAGAAAACCATACCAAAACCCACCAATTCTAACAACAGTGCATCCTCGCAATCCAGTAACAATAGCTTAAATGAAGAAAAAAGAGCCATAAACAAAAATCTAAAAGGTTCACCAAAATTACCTAAAAGTGCTACGTCTTCGCCAAAATTAAAAGCCAAGAATGAAAGGAAAGGGAGCCTGTCTCGTATAGAATTGAAAGATGATAAGAAAGTGAATGGTGTGATGGAGGATCAGATAGATCCGGATAAGCTCGAAGTGATAAAACTTGCATCGAATCAAAGGAGGCAAAAGAAGATGAGTGTAGAGACTATGGCAGCGGTCACCATACAGAAGATGTGGAGGGGCTACAGGAGTAGGAATTTGAATAAGGATACTCTGAAGATTCTACATGCAATTCAAGCGGCAAGGGCCAGGCAACATATACAGTAAGTGTTTTTATGATTGGTTTTATGTTTAAGTAAAACACCATTAATAAAATCTCTATTACTAAAACAAAAAAGAAATATTAAAAAACAGACTTCAAAATTCGATAAATAAACAGAACTTAACAATTCAACACTCTTTTTTGTACTAATCAAACTATATACGCCGAATTTTTAAAATTCATGCTGTTTGTATTAAGTGGTAATCACTTGATTTGACGGTGAAGGAAAATATGATAAAGAAATCTTCAAGTCTGATAGCATTTTTTTCTCGAAAGACGTGTAAAGTCCGAGAACAAGCAATTGCTTTGTGTAATAGACAGATTGCCCATATTTTCAAGTTCTTGTCTGCATTTGGGATGTTGCCCTTAACTTATTAGGCTTGTTATTATTTTTGCCGGTGAGTCCCACACCTCGTGCGTAAATGCATTTCCCAACGTTAAAAAAAAGGCTTGTTATTACTATTATGATATTTTGCTCATGTAGATTAGTAAAACAACATTTTTTCTATTTTTTAGACGTTTAACATGCGACATGGAGGCCACCAAAGCGGCGCTAGAGAGTGAGAGGAAGATACAACAACTACAGATGCAAGCGATCAATGCGTTGTGGAAGAAAGTTTCCACTCTGCAAAGTACTGGTCGGTTTGGTTAATATTAATTTATATAATATTTTTTCTAATATATTATTATTATTACAAGCTTTTATTTAGTTTCACTTGTTCCGGTGTCTGTCTATAATCAAATCTTGCAAGTTAAATTTGACCCACTTCCCAGTATCCGATTAAGCTGAAATTTGGCACACACGTTTGGTTCTCGTGACTGCATGATTTCATAAATGCCGCTATTTTTAATTCAATATGGCGGCCTTTACAAAATGGCCATTTTTCATTTCTATAGTGACCTTTATAATATGAGCATCAAATGAAAGGGCTTGATGAGCGAAACACAATAAGCAAAGTGACGTCGTTGTGAATCCAATATGGTGGACTGTTTTTTATGCATCCCTATGATATGCATATCAAACAAAAGGGTTTGCAGAAAAGAATACGGATAAAAGTAAAAAAATCATTATAAAAAGTTAAAATATAAAAAAATAAGCTTTTATTTGAATGCTAAGACCAAATGGACCATAACGGTTTAGTTAAAAAAAAAGTGTGTATGTTCAAGATTATTTAAAGATGTTCAAAACCTCTGACGGTGTATTATTTTATGGAGAAGTTGTAATTTTGTTAAAACTTTTGGTTGTTCTATAGTATATTTTATCTTAGTATGATTTTTTTTCAGATCCAAAGAGTACAGTCTCAGAGTCAGACGACAACGCGGAAGCGTTGCGGCAGCTCACCGAAACTTGTGTGTCGTTACAAGCTCAGGTGAGATATTTTGAAAGAATTTACATAAATTATTATTATCTATATATATAATAAAATTGTTACTGAGTCGGATTTGTACATAATTTGTTTTTTGAAAATCTTATTGAAATAGTCATTATTATCGATACAGAGTCCGAATCTATGGTTTTTAGAACTTTTGTTTGTCTGACTGTAACTACATCACGAGAAAACCACTGGATAGGTTTTGATGATATGATGATAGTTGGTTATCTGGGTTAACATATAGGATACTTTTTATTGCGGCAAAATATCTCATCTCTGAGAAATTTGTATAAACTGTTCAAACGTACCTAGGGACGAACCTGAGTAGAACGTGGGTGAGTCGCTAGTTTATTTAACACATTCAGGTAAATTTCTAAGAATTTAATTAAAATTCTAAGAAATCTATTGTTAACTGTAACGCCGGCGTGTCAGCGGTCGTCGAGGTATTAATAAAAGTAATATTCAGTAGGCAGTGGTAGCCCAGTGGTAACGCGCTCGCTTGGGAAACCGCGTGAAACGGGTTCAAATCCCGGGTCTCGCACCTCTCATATTTTCATGTGTGAATTATTACCACTTGCCTCACGGTGAAGAAAAACATCGTGAGGAAACCTGTGTGTCAGAGAGAACCTAGCAAGTTCTCGAAAGACATGCTCAGTCCGCCCGCACTTGTCCAGCGTGGTGGACTATGGTCTGATCCCCCGAGTACTGAAGACAGGTCCGTGCCCAGCGGTTGGACGTTTAAAAAGACCGAATACAACACAATATTCAGTAAGTAGTATGTGTAATGCAATGTGTGCAGGTGGTGGAGCTGCAGGGCTGCATGCAGGCGGTGCTGCGCGCCGTCTCGCGGCCGCCCGCCGCCGCCGCCGCCGCCGCCGCCGCCACGCAGACCGACCTCAGCGCTGTGCTCACGCCGCAGGTGCGTGTATGTGTACCTGTGTGTACGTGCATGTGGGCGTGTTTGTGTGCGTGTGTGCGTGTGTTGCTCTTCTCCGCTGCGGTGACTGAGCGGATTTAGATGTTATTTAGTAAATAGGTATACTGTGTGGTACACAATAGAGTTTAGTACGCTACGACCTATAGCGATACATGGACTACTGTTTAGTATACAGGGACGTCGTAAAGAAATATGATAAAATATTTTTGAATTATTATTTTTTTGCCAGTTTTTCTTTTTGGGATTTTTTTAAGAACTAATTATAAAATTCGGTCGACCTCGTAGTCTAGTGAAACTCAATATATTGTGGTATTTTAATCCTGGATACAAAAAAATAATTGTTACCCAGGAGGAGCGCTGCGGCTGGCTGCGACGGCCGCAGTCCCTCAACATCGCTAGCAGCGTCACAGACCACATGTAAGTTTTCTATATATTTAAAATAAATTAACGTACATCATATAAGAATTTTAGTGATTTGGCTAATTTTATAATTTTTATAAAAATCTTAAAAAAGATACCCGGAGAAAGATTTTAACTTTTAAGGGAAAAAATAAAAACAAGCTGAGGGAAATATATCAGTATAAACAAAAATTGCTATTTTCTATAGTATTTTTGTGTAAATCAGATTATACAAACATTAAATTATTATTATGTTTGTGAAAAATTAAGGCAGCCGTTGAACTTGCTTCTATTCTACGTATATTAGGGTATTAGAATATTAGGTTTATTATAATTTCACTAAATAATAATAATAATATAATATAAATTTACAACATACCAGCGACATATCCAAAAATTTATACATGAAACTAAATAAATATATTTATTATTTAACAATTCCAGCGAAAAGCCGCCAGAAGTAGACCCCCTGGATATAGAAAGGACCGAGTCGGTGATACAGGAGCCCGGTGACCGGGAGCTCGTCGTAGACTAAGCGCTTCGCACGCTCGCTTTAGCTTACACGTGTTATTATTGTTTGTTAAATAAAACTACCTTTTTGGATATTTTCGCGGATTTATTTTGATTTTTGGTTCCCGATGTTTCGAATGCTTTACAGTAATCATGGTCACGGGAGAGACTGAAAGCAATCGAAATGTCGAGAATTTAAATTCAAAATGAATCTACGAAAAACTCTGAAAAACTTCTCGATTTTAAACGACATTGACGAAGTAAACTGTGCCCAAATGGCATGCATATAAAAGCCACATAACAAAGATAGTTTTATTTAAAATGTCCAATATTCGCGTAAATCTAAGAAAGTATTATAATATGTTTGTTTTTTTTTCTAGCTCGTAAAACAAACGAATTATGACTGTGACATTTTTCAAGTAACGCTTAAGTAATATATCCGTCTCTTTCTCGTTTATTCGTTTCGTAAAGGATAGCTTTCTTTTGTTATTTGTACTGAAAGTAATATTTCTCATTTTAATTTGGATATATTTTTTTAAATTGTTGTTATCTCGAAGTTTTGATTATAATTTGTAAGTTCATTATCAATAACACGAGCATATTGCAGAAAGTTTGTTGTTATTCTTGGCAAAATTAAATATTTAGATTGGTTTTTATTTTTAATCTGTGATTTGTAATCTAAAAGACAGATAAAGACAAAATTATTATTAGTTCACATATATTGGACTCAGTACATTGGAGGTTTTACAGAACCTTGTTTTAAAAGATAACGTTTTTAAAAAATGGACGTAAATTTAACCTCTTAAAAATACAAATAGTCTGACTATTTTAACAAAAATATCCATGAGTATGGTGTAACAAAAATTTAAATATTTATAATAAATTATAAGTATTTAAAAGACTAACGTATTTATTGTCTGAATCATATTAAAAATGAGTTTTGGCATGAAAAACTCAGAAGTGCGAGCAGCAGTCAATATTAAAGCCAAAACAACCGCGTATATCATTATTTAGTTTAAGGATATTGAAAAAGTCTTAAGTTATAAAAAACAATTTTCAGTTTTACAATACAAAATCTGAAAATTATCTTATGTAAATGTATAATCAGAGAATAATTATCTTTTAACGTAACATTATGAAGATCGAATGTCAAAAAATGAAACTCATCGTCTAAGAAGGAAAATATAAGCGAAAGCAGTACTTGTTTAAAATGTGCTATTTTTAAGTTTAGTTTTTAAATTCAGTTCATGACAATAGATTAAGTTATTTATTATTGGATATATTTTAGTTTTACACATTGTACTGAGATTAGAATATGGTGGAGGTGGGTGAGTTCTTACACTCATTTATTTATATAAAATTATATTTTTCTGATATAACATAGCATTCTGTATTACTTCACATAAAACTCTAAATTAATTTTTGCAGCTAAAGTTATAGATAAATAAATTTTATCACTTATCTCCACAGTAGATTAAAAACATTTTTAAATAAATATAAATAATGCAAATTTACATTAGTGCTGTAATGTACTACATTTACAAGACTATTGTTTTTGGAATTTTCGCTTTATTATTTTTGTATATAATTTTACTTACTTTACTTCGGTCACATAACGTGCTTGTTAATTTGGAATCGAATTTTTATTAGTTGATTGATTTTCATAAGAGTATTAATATATTATTATTGGAAAGACGTGTGCTGTAATATGAACCTTGCGGGTTTGATTCTATGCAGGGCTAATGTTTTTTGAATGACTGGTATTTGTTCTCATACGAGAGGAAAAGAGAAAGAAAGAGAGTTTTATCTTTTTTTTTACCTCTGTGTTCTTATAAAGTATTAATATGGAACGTGCGTGAACATAATTGCGTGTTTTATGAAAATACTTATTTTTACTAAAAAACTGACAAATGCATTTTCATATAACTTAAATATTAACCTCATATATTATATACTTAAATGTACCGACACTGCCACAATGCTACACTTTCAAATTTTGACTTTGTCGTTATTAAAGAAACTTTACATAAAATATCAGTGAAATGCATTTCTTTATTATTACACGAATTTGACCAAATATTTATTCCAGTATGCAATTTAAACGACTTTAGAAAATAAACGTTCAAATACGACCTTCGTCTAAATATACTGATATAATTATTGAATAATTATTGAATAATAAATTTAGTTAACATTGCTAAAACAATATTAATAAAAAACTTTGTCTATTCCATATGTCAAAATGAAATGTACGGTTTATGAAGAAGTTTAAAAAGTATTGCTTTTTTTGCCTTTCTATTTAACTAGTAACATTAGCAACGAAAGTCTTCTAATTATGAAGGCAGTGGGAAAATCGCATTATATTGACGTAAAAAATGATCCGGCTCGAAGGACCATGTTCGAGGCCGAGTACTGAGCTTCTCGTGTAAATAAACAAAGACTAATTTTAACGATTTATTTATAAAATAAGATTTTAGAGATCGACAAACTTATTACGTTAGGTTATTTATTAGTGTTGTTATACCAAATTGTGTTTAGGCTTGTTTTGTTGTTTAGATTGTCGTACATTAGCGTAGCTTTAAAAGATTTAGTGTTAATTTGTAAAATTAGGTGGATATGTGTTTTAATTAGTGATTGGCAATGGGAATCTTCAGATATATTTTGTTTTATTTCAAATTTTCATAGTAAATTATGATTTTAATAATAAAGTGCCGATTTGTTTTGCCAAACTTGCATTATTTTTTGTATTCGTAATTGCAATTATGTCATATCTGAAGATTCAATATGGAAAAAGTATAGGCTTTTTTGCGGTTAATTTATTTGTAGTGTAAGTTTAATGGCGGCGACACACATGCCTTGTACGAAAGCTTTATTTTTTGTCACTTTTTGATTAGTTTTAAGGTGTAAGTGTACACCGAATCTCACTACGCTTGAAATTTTGTATTTTTTTTTCTTTATATAGTATAAGTATACCTGTGACCGTTTGGATTCTCAGTTCATTATTCGAAAATATTATACATAATATATTAGTCGTATTTTTTAAACTTTTCGGATTATATATTTATAAAAAGATATACACATAATATATTTATTGCAAATACTTAAAAAAAGCTCCCTTAAAGAAGCTCTCCATTTATATTTAATCTGCATTACAATAGACAATAATGGCAACAAAGAATCGTGAATTCAAACGGAATAACTAATTTGCTATATATTATCCGTGCACATATAGAATGGGATTAAAAATGGCGGCGACATTGTGCAGTGAGCATGTAGTGGTTTAAGCGACATCAATTTATTTCGTTAGAAACATTATAATAATTGTTATAATGGTATATTTTGATACAACGTAGGTGTTAGTGACGCCATCTATAATAGCATTCTTTATTTGCACGAGTTTTACGTTCTCCTAGTCATTTTACCACATCATTTCTCATGTAGGTAGATCTTTCAAAATCTGGTTTCGCTGCGAGGTTTTAATTTTGGTGACATTGGTTTTTTTTTTTTGTTTTGAATGCTTATGAGTCTATGGAATGATACTTTAAATGAAGGTAGCTTATATCGCAGTGAAGACTTCATATTATTTTTTTTAATATGTACAATACTAAATTAGCAATAACATGCTAAATACAGGCAAATATCCATGTTTTATTCCAATATAAGACGTATGAAATTGTGCCCCTTCAAAATGACCGCGTACAATATTGTTTGAGTTAGTTCTCGATTTATTTTGACTTTCACAGAAAGTTATTTATAAGTTGAATATATGTGTTCCGGAAACATTACCTCATAGCAATTTTCAAAAATTACTATGAGGTTTCTTCTCTATTAAGAAAATTAGAAAATTTGGGTAAATTGTCACAAATGCGTTTATTTTTATTGTTTACCAAAGATCGCATCACAAAAAGATCAGCTTTTGCAAGCTTGCTTCGCTATGTAAGTGAATAAGGTGCACAAAAACGTAATTTTATATAGAATGAGACAATTTTGTCTGTAATTGTTGTTAACTGTACGTGAAGTGTTCTATTGTCCTTAACTTGTGAGTGTGCACTTTGTAATTGCTGTATCCTTTTATTTAAAGTTTGGCAACTCTCATAATATATGGCTATTTTTTATTTATTAGCTGTGCTTGTTACATCTAAACAATTCGATAGGAAATTGGAACATATTCAATAATGATAATGCACTAAAATATTACAGCGTATTTTTAAAAAAATGAATATAACATTTCTAATGATGAAAAAAAGAGATATCTATTTCTAATAAAACAGTATTTAAATTGTAACTGCCAATTGACATTTAGGATATAGCGAGATACAGTAATTATAAAGTGATTGTTCCCAAAGTACTTGCCGTCCTGACCATTTCAATGAATCGCGTGCCCACCATTTTTGTTGTCATTATTTTAGAGCCTGTATTTATTGTGTTTTATAAAACCATTTTAAAATTTACTTGTGTTTTATTTGAAATACCCAAATTTAATAATAAGACCACAGATGACAAAACTGTACTAGTACAGATGCCCCAGCCTATATTAGAAATTGGAAGGTGCTAATTCGAATTACTTTTGGTTACTTGAATAGATAATAGATGTCGTTAATCCGCAAAATGTCGAACTGTTTTATTTTATATGTGAAAAGTAAAATTAATTATTGCAAAATTCATCCGCATTTATTTAAAAAAAATCAATTACTTTTTTTAGTTTTTTATCGTGGTTAAGAAATAATAAAGAGTAAAAAAGCTCACAACAACAACCTCACAAACCCATCATCTGTGTAATAAATAATTTACGCGTATAATTTCATTTTCGTTCACTTTAAAACATACTAAGCATATTTTATTGGGTCTATTTTTTACCTTTTGCTTATTTTACAGTTCACATGTAAATCTCCAATAACAAATCGATACATATAATGTCATCTAATGATATTTATTTGAACATTTTTTTTGTATGTGATAAGCCCCATCAAGACTTACTTGAGAAAAGATATGAATACCATAGATATATAGAATACCTAGAAAATTACTTAAATTTTACCCAATAAAGTATTATCTCATAAAAAAAAATATTTCACCGTTTGTAGTTTTATATAGATTAGTATAATAAAATTAGCATCGGAACATCCACATAAAGGGGCTCACTCAACAAAAGAAATGCAAGTGTACGAATGCTACTACTTTACGTCGATATTCCGAGCAACAGAGATAACCAAATAAAACAACACATGTATAAAAATCCCGTATATTATTATATAATACAAAATTAACTTAAAGTGGAATCAATAGCATGCTGACGAACAACTGCCTCAACAAACTACATTTTGTTTATCGTTTTCTTATACGGACTTTTATCTAATTTATATCAAAATGTGTATTATGCTTAAGTTAACCACCTCACGTTGGGAAAAAAATGGAAAATTATTATTAGTCATTGATGTATAAACGAATACTTCACTTGCAAACAGTGCCGGATTCAACCTTACCGCCCCTGGGCATAGTAAAAAATGCCGCCCACTTTTGCATAAAATCGGTAGTTTCGATAAAGCTTTTTTTTTTTAATTCTAATTAATTTTTTGAAAAATGCAAAAAAAATGATTTTAAATTTTCGAAAAATGTACTACTTAATTTTTTTTTAATTATTCATTTTTTAGAACATAAAAGCATTTTCGATAACGCGAAGAAAAAAATGTTCCCACCCTCCGAATTTAACCGCCCCGAGTGCCCCTAGTGTAAATCTAGTGCTGCAGTTCTTCAGTTCAACAAAATTGGACCAATGTGAAGTGATTTGTATTAAAAATTGTATTTAACTTCCGTCAAAATTGACGAAATAATATTAAAGCTAAATTATTACATGTAAAAAGCTATAAAATAGTACAATGAGCAACAACCGTGTATACATATAACATGTAACAGGCGCAGATCATAATAAGGCCGATAATAATAATAATATGTCAATTTTATAAACAACAAAAAAATCCAATAAGTTAATTACAATCAAAACATCAAACAACACATTAAAGAGAATATATATATATATATATATATATATATATATATATATATATATATATATATATATATATACTACGAATTTCTACTAAGCGTTGGCCGACAAAAATCTGCACAAAACGTTAGCTCAATGTACTATAATTAAATATTTATTTAATAATAATGATTTTATTAAAAAAATATTACACTAGCCGCCCGCCACTATTCGAAGCTACAAAAATGAACAATGCCATTAGGCCTTAGGTGGTAACAAGGGAGTGAACACTCGATTAAATAGGCATTTATTTGAATAAACTTCCATTTTAAACTACATTTTTTATGTTACATTTTAAATACGAATATCTAAAAGTCAATTATCAATTGGTGTATAATTCTTTATTTTGGTTCAAAGTTAACTTTGATGATGTTTTATTAGAATTTTTTTGTTACGCTTTTCATATTAAAATATGTAAAATCAATTCCTCATTTATATGGAGTCGCAAACAGAAATGAAATATGTATATATTATATTTAATATTCATCCTTCACAGACACAGCGCGACCACGGCCGAGACCACAGTTACCAACGACCAACTTCTACACTACCACCACCAACCATACCAACTTCTAAATATTATAAACAGGTGAAGTTTATAAGTTCTTTCACTAATAAAAAGAGATATATCAGTGAGTGCTACTGCTTATTTTTTATTCCCATAAAAATGTGTATAGGTACTCTATATTAGGGTGGAACGAAAAATATATATTTTTTTAATTTTTGGTTTGAATAAAAAAAAAATCGCGTTTCTTCAAAAACATTCAAAAATTGTGGAATATAGTTATTTTCTACTCGACGCATCCGAGCGAAGTGAGAGTAAGTCGCTTTATTTATTATATACGTACGCTTATCGTATTAATATACGATATCACTCCCTATGAGACCAACTAGCGGCCGCGACCATAACATAATAATGAATAGCCACAGCGACCGTGGTCTCTAACGTGGTCGTATTGCGTTTTGAATACTACGTTTCAATAAATCTAGATGTACGAAAGATCTATCAATGTATTTTTTCATATATCTAATACTATTACATACATATATGTATATATCACTGGTCCGGAACTACATTGCATTTTGACAAGTGAGAGAGAAAAAGATATAAACAGTTGTTATCTGTCTCATTCACTCAGTGACATGTATGTTGTACATATATTAGATATAAGTCTTCCTCAACAAAGCATATTGTCTTAACGCCATTATACAAAAATATCAATAACTCATAAAATCCACTAATGTTGTACTACTTAAAATTTATAATAATATTAATTCATTAGTTGTAGAAGACTGTCCGAAATATCGATTGATATTCATTATTATTTGAACCACTTTTACACAGCACTATGAAACCAAATTGGACCTTAAATAATAATATAGCACTTCGAATAACCTACAAATAATTTAAAATAATACATAAAAAATAAATCTCAATTTCTTTTAAAATAATAAAAGGAACAGCTGATCCACTTTGGTCCGTTGACATTTTGTTAATAAAATAACAAATGCAAATTACATTAGGAACTAACAATCAAAATTTCAAAACAGTCATCTCAATGTTAACGCTACAAGTGGAAATTACCAAAACAATGAATATTTATAAAACTATAAGTCCGTAGGAAAAAAAAATAGTACCTACATGTTATTATTTTATAATAATTAAGTAATACGCAATAAAAAAATAGAGATCAATGTAGTATATGTAAGAGATGAAAAATATTGCTTAAGTAAATTATATTTACATACCACAATAATAATAGCGAATTTTATCTTAGATTTCAATGTCAAAATATAAAAAAAGATCATATTAGAAAACAGTCAAAGACAATTTAGAATATATTTATCTACAAAACAATTTAATGATTATAATGAACAAATATTAAAAATTTAAACATACGATCCAATTATAATAAGCCAGAAAACGAATACCGTCGAGTATTAATTTCTCATTTAAAAAAAAAAATGTGACGTCTACCATTACAAAGTCATCTCAAAGCTGCAAACATCCGATAATGAATGACAACAAAATTTTAGTACCTATATAATATGCGTGCGATATAAATTAACTAAGCACAATGGTGCATCGATTTGTTTGTACAAATTAATTTAATTCTAAATAGCCAATTTTTACAACTTTTACCCTTATTGTCTCGAATTCGAGGGACTCGCGTTCTCCACCCGTAGAAATACAATTGACATTTAAAAATTTTCCTAAAACAATGTGGCACAACAACAATATTAAAAAAAATATAAAACAAATCAACAATCTAATACAGCGAAGTAAAAATAACTATTGATTTTAATGTGACAGATCTAATTTAATCCATTTTTTATTAATTTCAATGTTAATTCTTTCTTCATTAGCACATAATTCTTAAATTTGTCAACAAATCTTAGCCAATTTTGGCGGGAAGATCATAGAGAATGTTTAGCTTTTTTATTTCGTTTAAAATGAAGATGGGCAAAGGTAAAAGGCATACAGCCTAGCTTTTAATTACTTACTACAGCCTATTTACAGGCTTAATATCACACAATATGTTTGTTCAATTGATGATTTATGCATATTATGAAGTTTCGAATGTTTGTTCGACGGTACATAATTAGGGTGTAATTTTTTGTTACTTATATTTTTACTCTATTATATAATATTATTTCAAAAGTATATCTAGGAATATCTTAAGAAATTTTCAATTATTAAATATACCCGATATGGATGATACAACATGTCAAATTCGATTGGATAATGTTCTTATCTATACGGCTATAATATGTTTTTAATTGATTATTAAAAAACTCCAGCACTCAGTAGGTATAGATCAAAGTATTAAAATTTTCAAAAACTACCGCCATAATTTAAGCAATGGCACATTCCTGTCGTGAAAGTTACCACTTTCAAAAATTCAATTATCAATCGAACAACACTAAACAGGCAACACTGAAAATATTCTCAAAAAATTTTGTATATCTTAACATTGAGTCGTATCTCAGTGATGTCGGACAGCGGCACTTTTCTCTTTTTGCTCACGAAAAAATTTTGAGAGACGTTGTTTTTGTTGATCGTTGTAATTTTTGTTTGACAATCTCACTTCATCTAGAAGTTTTTGTACGGCTTTGTTTTTTGGCGATATTTTATCCGCGTGTTTGAGGTCTGAGAGGGCCGCGTCGTAGTTCTTGAGCGCAAAGTTTGCTTGACCGCGACGATATAACGCTTTTTCACTGCGAGGGTCGATGTGGAGTACCTTTAAAATTATTTTGTGAATTAATATTGTATAAATATGTTATAAATGTTAAAATATCACATCAAATTTCTTAACAGAAATACTCAATAGCTAAATTTGATTCGAACCGGGACTCGAATCCAGACCTCCGGATCTGCTGGCGTACATGTTAGCCACTAGACCATTGAGGCAGTTTGGTTTACTAATATCAGTGTAGTAATATTAAAATTACGTGTACCTCCGAGCAACTCCTGATGCAGGCTCGATAGTCCTCCAGCTTAGAGTAGCAGGCGGCCAAGTTCAGGTTACATTGCAGGGTGTATGTTGTTATTTCTTCATAATCTGAACACAAAAAATATTTATTTTCATTCTGTAAACTATACATCATCGCCTTAACTGAATCACTAGACCCGACATTTTATTTCTACAAAAAAAAAGTGTATTTCTATGTAGGGAACGGCTAATTCGAGCCTTAAACAAATTAAAAACTTATACAAGATTTGTATCAGAAACAATTTTTTTTAAATATATGACAGACAAAAAAAATACACAAAGGGGGACCGCTAGAAGAATAATTTACATTATGGCGATAATAGAAATATCAATAATATACAAAATATTAATGGATACGCAAAGTTTTATTTTACTTAAAAATTTCTTTAAATGCATTTGATAGTTAGCTTAATTGCGAATACAGTTCTCTGTACCTTTTTCTATTGTGAGTCAATAAAACTAGTCTTCATTAAAGTCCGTTTCACGAAAAAGAAGTCCCGAAAACGCGGTGCTACGGCCATGCGACGGAATGTTGCTACCCTTTATGGTTTTACACTCAAATATAACAAATTTCAATATATAATTTTACAATTAATTCTTATCGTTTTTGTAAATTGAGTTGATACACATTAAAAAATAATACATTGTACACATATTTCGCACATTTTGTTTGCACAAGACCTGAACCTCAAATAATCGCAATAAAGAACGAAGCACTCGTCTATTATTTGTAATATATAGTAATAAAGTAAATAAAAAAAAAAAAAAAAAAACATTTTAAATTTTAATAATTGTACAATTATGATCATTGGTTTGGTTTATTCCAGACATACAACAATCACAACTTTTTGCATCCGAACACGGTAACAGCACCTGACAACGACAACTATTAAGTTAATTCTAAGCCAAAATTGTATTTTTTGTGTTATTATATTTAAACTTTACTATTTAAACTTTATTACCTAATTTATTCTAATATGTCTGATTATTTAAATTTTATATATTTCAATAGACATATTTTTAATTTTATAATATAATATCAATTTTATCTATTACCTTATTATTATTTTTAAAATTAAATTTGCACCTTGTAATTAAATGTTACTGACATGATATAAAAGAAAAAAAAGCATGTTGTGATAACCTATAATTAAAAGAACATTTATGAAATTGTTAGCAAATGAGTACCATACCGTTTTTAATGTATCTTTTTTTGGTTATCTTTTTTGCTGCGGGACTTCTGTCGTGAGATTGACTCTAGGAATTAAATTGCCACGTCATAGACAAGAGTTTTTTTCATATCTACTTACAACTTTCATATCCCTTTTTAACTTCATGTAAACTTTGTTTCGCATATTCTAGGTAGCGAAGGCTCTTGTGGTACTTCCTGGCGGCCGCTTTGTATCGGAAAGTTCCGAATAACTTGTTACCGCTTTCCTTTACGTTGTGTATCTGTTGCATCAGCTTTTCTATCTGGAATTGTCGTATGGGATATATTAAGTAACTCGCCACTCACCCTCGCTTCGTTCGGGTTCGTCCTTAGCTTGATTCCCCATACAAAATTTCATCCCTATTTTCACCCCCTTAAGGGATGATTTCCTGGGTAAAAAGTATCCTATGTCCTTCAAAGGGTCTCAAAATATCTTCTTACCAAATTTCATGTAAATCGGTTTAGTAGATCCAAAGATTACACCCTACGTCACAAAGTCACATACTTTACCTCTATAATATTAGTATAGATTAGTAGCGACTTACCATAGTTTCGTTCAAATGCGTCCCTAGGTATGTTTTAATTATTTTTTGAGCGAAACCCTATACGTTTTTATAAAATAAAAGCAGCCAAGTTCCACCTTATAACATCAGCTATGTGCTAGTGAAAGCCCTGTCAAGATCAGTCCAGCCGTTTCGGAGATTATTCGGAACAGACAGAAGACAGACAAAAAAATTATAAATTGTGTTTTCCTTATACGAGTATCTCGAGTATCTCGTAAATGCCGTGTATAATTTCATATGTACTTAGTAAATATCTGTTATTTTGTCTATTATTTCACAACGGCCAATCCTCATCGTGTCTCCTACATATATTTACGAGACATTACTGAACTTGGCCAAAACCAAAGTCTTAAAGCTATAAATAAATAGAATGAAATAAAACTAAACATACATATTATTGATATGAAAACAGAAAATTTACTCGGTAGTGACTATTATGTACATTTAACATATTGTATTTAACCCTCTTTAACGTCCCACAGCTTGGCACGGGCTTTCCAATACTCGGAGGATCTGGCCATAGTCCACCACGCTGGACAAGAGCGGGTTCTCGGATTCATGTCTTTTAAAGAATCGCTAGGTTCATTAGAACCTAGCGATTCTTTAAAAGACATGAATCCGTTTGAATATCTATTAAGATATTCAGGTTTCCTCGAAATGATTTGTTTCACCGTAAGACTGGTGGTAATCATGTTGTAAATGATTCGCACACGAAAATATAATAGGTGCGAGACCCGAATTTGAACCCGCTTCACTCGATTTTCTAAACAGGTATGTTACCACTGGGTACCATTACTGGCTACATTGGACACGCAAAAACGAAATTTTCCTTCTATATTTCTATTTATCTTTATAAAGATACATAAAGCTTATCCATACTCCAGTTCTACAAAAGTCATCTACAAAATTAACAAAATTATATCCACATCATTAACTTTTCTTAATTAATAACCTATCAGTTGGCTAACATAGACTGGTTTGGCGAGTAGGTGGCAGAACTTCTATGGGGGTTCTGCCAAATTTCAGTCTAGAAGGCTCGTTATATGTCAAGTAAACGTTAGGTATGTTATTAATAAAGCTCGCTGAAATAAATAAAAAGAAAAAAAATTCACCTCACTCAGGAGTCGAACCCAAGACCGGACCTCAACCGTACACGCTAACCTAACTAGACTACCGAAGCAATCTATAACTATATGTAGGTATATATAGTATAATATATAAATAGTCAATCTAGCCAAGCCGCACTTGGCCAGCGTGGTGAAATATGGCCTGATCCGAGACCCGTGCCTGGCAGTGGGACGTTAAAAAAGGGACTGAATACAGTCATTTCGATAATAATTAACTTACGGTAAGATTAGTGCGAAGATCCTCAGGATACTCCGGCATCTGGTCCAGCGTGCCATCCCGGCAGCACACGTCCCAGCTGTCTAGATCTTTTATCTCCCCGCAATCTTCTATTATGCATTCCTTTGAAATGAAAACAAATTAATTAATACTTTTTTAGATTTACGTGAATATTTGACATTTTAAATAAAACTATCTTTTTGGTGTATTTTTGGTGGACTTTTGGTTCCCGACGTTTCGAATACTTAACAGCAATCATGGTCACAGGAGAGACTAACTGATGATTGCTGCAAAGCAATCGAAACGTCCCAAACCAAAAATCAAAATAAACCCGATAAATAATCCGAAAAGATAGTTTTATTTAACAAATTAATTATTTAAATTTTCCTCATCGATAGAAAACTAGATCAAAGTATCTTTTTAAAGCAATTTTGTTAAGAGTCGCTTGTATGTAAATAATGTACTAATTAAACAAACCTATATATGTCACAATACAATTACATCTATTGAGTTGATATGAAAATTAAATCAGAAAAAGAATGTAAAGTTTAATGTTTAATTATTTTTTTAAGAACTCCAATACAATACATTATTAGCATGTTACAAATATATATTTTTAGTTTTCTTTTTTAAGTATAAGTAAGTGGTTCTAAAAAAATATTGTATTATATGTGCATGTCGCAGATGGATTATCGAATACGCTGTTTTGCAAAACAGCTAGTTGTTTTCCATGACAGCTCCGTTTTGTAAAACAACTGAACTTTAATACGCAGAATTGTGTGAACGCAATGGCTAAACGTTGTCCAGTTGTTTTACATAATGAAGCTGTTATGTAAAACAACTAGCGATTTTGTAAAACAGCTGATTCAATCTATTTGCGCCACACAAATAGTATATTGTAAATTGATTTATTTATTTAAATAAATAACAATAGTTATTGCAAGTGTACCTTAGAAGATAGCATTATAATAGACATATGCATTTCATATGCTATTGCAGACTTTTCTGTAGGCCTTTTTAAGACCTACAATACTCTGATATAGACCTACATAATTTTTATGTATCTCTCAAGGTTTAGCTAGCGTTAGCCATGTAAATTTCTAAGGACCACTTGACAAAACCAGTTAGCGTTTTCCCGTGGAAATGAACGATTTTCCCGTATTAAAAGGTATCCTACATAACGGATAACCCAAGTAATAATGCACTCAGGGATACATAAAAACAGACAAAAATTTCAATAACTATTGCTTTGGGGTATATATTCTGTACACAATACGTAACAGTCATTGTTTTTTAAAGAATATTTAATGCACAGATTTCGCTTTGTTACTTTGTTATTATTTACCTAATTATATGTATAGTTAACGCTCGTATAAATTGAAATAACAAACAATGATACCTTTTATATGCAAATATTGCCTATTTATAAAATCTACCAGAAGGTACCTAGAATAAATAAAACAATCCAATTAGATAAACTAGCTCTTATAATCGTCACGCATGACGTCATAATTTGTGCGTAATTGGCTCATGACGTCGCGTCGTTTCGGAATTCAATAATTTAGAACTAAATAGAACAAATGAATATAAATATAATATAAACTAGCGACTCACACTCGCTTCGCTCTGGTTCGTCCCTAGGGTACGTTTTTTTTTTTGAGCGGAACCCTAATTCTTTTTCTAAAATAAAAGTAGCCTATGTTACTCCCTGTAACATCAGCTATCTTCCATTGAAAGTTTCGTCAAAATCAGTGCAGCCGTTTCAGAGATTATCCGGAACACACAGACAAAAACTTTAAAAAATGTGTTCTTATAAGTACCGTATATAATTTCATATACATTTAGTAAAATGCTGTTATTTTGACATTACTAACAGACACTTCAATTTTATTTATCTGTATGTATAGATAAAGAACAGAATACAAATAGAACAAATCAAACACAATTGCAAGCGTTAACATCTTAGTATAATTTATATGTTAATTATACTTGCAATGTCGCAAATGCAGGAACGTGTCGCGGACGATACAAACTGCACGCCTTCGCATTTTACATACAGTAGCGGATTTAGGCTTACAATTAGCCCCGTGAGGCGCGAGCCTAGGGTGGCAAATTTTGAGGGGTGCCAAAATTTTTAAGATGACTAAAATTAAAAATCCAGGGTTTTCTGTAAACTGTAAGACCAAATTTTAAAAGTTTATTTTCTTGCGCTCTTACAATCTAAACATAGTACCATTTCAAGGGTAGAATTTCTTTATTAAAATTATAATTAATCTATATATATTGTCACAAAAGTAATGGACCTAAGGCGCCATCGAACATAAATCCACTACTGGGTACATACTTTCAAACAATTTACCACGAGCAATAATAGAATACTAATAAATTTATATTATGAACTATTAATCTTTCCTTATTGCCTTTAGTCTGAATAAACTACATATATACATAATAATAATTACAATATATCACTTTCATATTATTGACCAAATCGATTCAATGGTTTAACTTAAAATCTCGGTTTCGTCGGTTTTCAAATATCGCGATTTAAATAAATCAAAAAAACCTTTTTGGTAAAACAACATAACAATTTTCAACAGAAACCGGAAACGTTTTCAGTAAAATTTTTGGTCATAAACACTAAATATAAATATATAAACATACAAAATTGATTATAAAAACTCACTACTCAATTCATTTTAATTCTCTTGTTTAAATTAAAAGGCTTCAGAGCATGCCAGTTGAGCACAGATTACTTTGCCTATGTAAGGTAGAATGAAGAAGACACGAAGAAGATTGCTCGATAAAATAAGATTTATAATCTAACTTTATACTTATACTTACTAAAGTTATATAATCCATACTTAATATTTTAATGTGAAAGTGTATGTTTGTTTGTCCTTTCTTTATGTCGTAACAAAGTGACGGATTGGCGTGATTTTTTGTGTGAATATACTCGTAGTTCAAGGGCTGGAGATTGACATACGCTACTTTTTACAGCGGTAGATTATATCATTCCCCGTGGGAAAACACGTTGTAATACGACCCATAACAACTCATACCTATTTATACATATACAACATATATCTCTATTTATTCCATACTATCCGGTAGAACGTACCTAGAGACGAACGCGAGCAAAGCAGGGTGAGTCGCTAGTAAGTCAATAATAACAAACTCACCACTCTCGGTCTTCCATCATCAGCGAGCCTCTGTATCTCGGCGACGACGCCCATGCCGGCCAGCACGCGGCCGAACACCACGTTGGTGTCGTCCAGCTGCGGGCACGGCACGCTCGTCACGCAGAACTGGGAGCCGTTGGTGTTGGGCCCCGCGTTCGCCATACTGAGTACTCCTGTTTCGTGCTACGGAAGTATGGCTGATTATTTTATATACTACATCTATATCCATACTTAATATTATAAATGAGAAAGTGTGTTTTTTTGCCCTTGTTTCACGTCAAAACGGAGTGACGGATTGGCGTAATTTTTTGTGTGGAGATAGTTGGACGGCTGGATAGTGACATAGGCTACTATTTACAGCAGGAGATTATCTAATTCCCACGGGAAAACACGTTATAATACAATCGAAAAAAATATTTATGATCATGATGAATGATGATGAATTATTACTTGAAACTTGGTTTAATGCTCTTCAATAAAATTCTATAAATACGTGTTTTAGCATTTTTCTATATTCATCTTATAAGGGGGTAAAAGAGGGGGTGAAAATTTGTATGAAACTACCCTTTTAGATTTTTTTGTAGTTTTAGCGAAAGCGAAGCCGCGGGGTCTGGTAGTATAATATAATATATCTATTAAGAGCAGTGGTAGCCCAGTTGTAACCCGCTCACTTGGGAAACCGAGTGAAGCGGGTTCTATTCCCGGGACTCACACCTCTCATATTTTCATGTGCGAATCATTTTCCTACATGACTACTTGTCTACAGTAAAAAGAAAACCTAGGGGAATCTGCACATCTAAGAGAACCTAGCAAGTTTTCAAATGACATGTGAAGTCCACCAACCCGCACCATGCTGGCTGAATACGTTAATTTTATAAAATATAACAATTGCAAATATTGAATGATTAAAATTTTACTCTCTCACCTGTAGTTTAAAATTTTCATCTTCAAACGTACGACCGTATATACTCTCGCCACCGGTGCCATCTCCGTTGATTATATCCCCGCTCTGCACCATAAACTGTGATATCGCTGTAAAGTAAATAATTTTGTAAATATATTAAAATAATAAAAGATGGTTTGTCGCTTGTTCCTTGGGAAATAGGACGGGTCCTAATGTGAGACGCTACCCCCATCCCATGTCAGGGAAATAGCGTCAAAAGTTTGGGCCGCGCCGGAAAGGGCTGATTTACTCAAGCAGCGTAAATATCCTCCGTTATTCAAAATTATGCATTTATACTATTTGCTAAACTAACATAACACCTCATTTTATTGCCTCTACTGGTGACGAGAGAACTGATTCGTTTTTCGCCCAAATGCCATTCAGCGGGGTAATGTGGCTAGCATTCTTGCCACAATTCCACGAGGATATGACTTGTACAGTAATAATTAGGTTTAAATTTGTTTTGTATATATTATTAAGTATCTGCCAGCATTGAATTAGAAAATCAAATATCATTATCTTTCCGTTAAGCACTAGAGCCCCGCTCGTGAATATGCCTATTGTCATTAAACGAGCATTGCGTATCGTGAAGCGCAATGCCTTTGTGGTCAAGGATAGATTTTTGGGACTAAAATGTAATTCGAAATAAAACCTAATTCTACGTAACTCAAAAAACAAACCGGCAAAACATCGCTCAGCAAAGTTACTTAAAAATAGAGGCAGATCGAAAAATTCCACTGTAGGTATTTATTCTATAATTGTGCCTTTGGTCACCTAAAATATTTTATAAGTAAAAAAAAACCATTCCACATCCACTGAGGTAACTGGACAGTAATTGAATTTGGGTGCTATGTTATTTGTTAACAGAACTATAATTTTGACACAAAGGTTCAAGACCTGGGTTTTTGCTCAAAATGTTTTCAAACTTTTCTTATCGAATCGATTTCTATGCTAATCGATATGGCCCGCTAGAAGGTAAGATTTCATCTGTTCATTATCATTAACTGTCCTACCAACAAATATTGCAAATATAGCGAAAATATGCATCATCACAACATTTTAGGTAATATATGCAATAACCGTTGAATATGGCCTAAATATGCAAATGTATATGATCCGGTCCCTAATAATAATAAAGTTGATGTCTTTTGCTATGAGTAATAAGTTTGTGTAGGTACTTATACAACTATACTAGCGACTCACCCTCGCTACGCTCGAATTCGCGCCTAGGTTGATTCCCCATACAAACTTTCATCCCCATTAAGGGGTAATTTCCGTAATAAAAAATATCCTGTGTTCATCCCAGGGTCTCAAACTATCTCCTTACCAAATTCATCTAAATCGGTCCAGCAGGTTTTGAGTTTATGCATTACAAACACAAAAATACAAATCTTTCGCCTTTATAATAGTACCAGAAGAACCCGCGGCTTCGCACACGCTAAAACTACAAAAAAATCTGTATAAAAAGTAAGTTTCATACGAACTTTCATCCCCTATTTTACCCCCTTATAGGATGAATTTCGAAAAATTCTAAAACACGTATTTATTTAATTATATTGAAGAGCATTAATACCAAGTTTCAAGTAATTCTGTTCATAAATATTTTTTTGGGTTGTATTATAACGTGTTTTCCCGTGGGAATGAGATAATCTCTCGCGATAAAAAGAAGCCTATGTCACTGTCCAGCTCTTCAACTATCTCCACACCAAAAATCATGCCATTCCGTCACTCTGTTTCGACGTGAAAGAAAGACAAACAAACAAACACACTTTCACATTTATGATGTTCTCCTGGCCGATTTCGACTACGGCGGCCAATCTCATTGAGACTAGACAACTGCGCAGGAGATATTATAGTGCACAAGCGTACGCGCAGACACAAGTCCACTCTCTATTCCTTTCACTCGTATACTACGGTGGGACGACTACTCGACACGACCAGTGAGAGTAAAGGCGCAGGACCGACGGCTTTACGTGCTCTCCGAGGCACGGGGGTGACACACCGCCAACTTCCCAACTCCGGGCTGTTAGTGAGGCTTACTATACAGAAAGACTCAATAACTAAACTTGGCCCGACCCGGGACTCGAACCCAGGACCTCCGAGTGTGCAGCCGTACATGCTACCCACTACACCACCGAGGCAGTTAAACACCTTTATAATGTTAGTGTGGATATACATATTTATATATAGTGTAAATAAATAAAAAAAATTGTTGCATAATATTTTGTTATTGTTTTTGTATGTGCACATAAACAAAGTATTTCAAGGTATTTTCCTTAATGCATAGTATACTCATTACGGCTAACTGCTTGGTCTGTATTAAAACAGACAAGCATCATTTCAATGAAGAGTTGATACAAATTATTTGTCATAAATACAATTTAAATTTGGGGTCTTACAAATGTATAGTGTGGGAAATAAACTACAAGGTTATTTTTAATATGTTTAGAAACATCTTAGTTTATTTTTGAATTACAGTTAAAACCGTTTATGACGACATCGTTTAGAACAACATAACAGTTATATTGACCAAAATCAAAGGTCCCGGCTGAATGCTATATGACCGCCTTATTAAATACACAGCTTTTTACCACATTGCTTATTACAACATACCTCATTAAGTAACTACCTTTAACTAATATTTCAGTGAATTATATCTGTTAAACCCAGCCAGCTGTATTGTAAACAATTTGAATAGGTAACAATATCCACATCTGGGGCTCAACATAATGGTCAATGGCTATTAAGATAGCAAAAGTAAACAAAAACAAAATACATGGGCATGCAGTATAATCAAAGACCGCTTCTTCATATCTCTTCAGCCACTTTGTTACTTATCTGTACACAAGACGCACCAAATCATATTTTCGATTTATTTGTGAAACTTTTAACATGTCACAAAGAAAAAGAAAACAAATTTATATCAGGGAAAAATCACATATTATATCAAAGCTGTGACTGTGTGAAAATCACATATTATATCAAAGCTGTGACAAACAAGCAGAATTCTAAACAAAGACTTGGGAAAAGAATATGGTCTATCACACTTGACAATTTCAACCATTTGGAGAGGGAAAAATTTCAAACCCTTTATGACAGCAATTTTTTGAAAATGAAATGAGCCAGAACAACGAAGCATACGAGGATTGAGGAAGCTTTGTTAAAGTGGTTTAAATATCAAAGGACAAATAATGTGCCAATAAATGGACCAATTCTTGGCACAAGTTTAGAATTGGGGACCCGGCTCCTGGTAGAGTGGGTGGTATTTCTGGATAGGGGACGTGATAGGGAGTCCAAATGTTTTATTAAATATTTTAAGAAAACAAAAGAGTCAAAAGTTATTGAGACTTTGTACCTAGAAAACATCACCGGCTATTACGATTATTGGTTTTTACGACCAAATATGAGTGGTCCCTTCAATGTCGCTATAACAGATTTTGACTGTATATTTAATTTGAAAATAAATTAAGAAAGGAAAAAATCTCTTTATTCTAATGTATCTCTCAAATTTAAATTTTCATAATGGCCATTTTTTTTAGAAATAGGTATTTTATAAAGAAATGACAATACCTTTATGAAATCGAACTCCTTTAAAGTGAAGAGGTTTGCCATAAACTCCGATACCTTTTTCACCAGTGCAGAGAGCTCGGAAGTTCTCTGCTGTTTTAGGCACAACATCGTATCTCAGTTCTATCACAAGTCGGCCAGCTGGAATATAAAATAAATAAATTAATAACCTACAGATAACTTTTATAATCATGACACTGTGATTATATAAAATATGCAGTAAAAGGTAAATATCATTAATATTACCAATTTGTACGTTTGTTTAGTGATTACATAAAACTGAAAAATATTCAAAAATAAATTTTAATTCAAAAACTTTAAAATATTTTTTTTTATATGAAAATTGTAGTTGTAACAATTAAACCCTAACCATGTGGTAGCTTGACAAATGCACTTTATTTGCAACATCAACCATTCAAAATATACGCGGCCTCGGCCCACTGAACTGAATATCAAATTGACCAGTTCTAATAAGAATAATATTAAGTAAGCAAGCCGTAACTTAGAAATACTAACATAACCAATACTAATGTTAGTTAAGAAAATATGTTCTTTTGTCATAAAATATGAAATTGAAATGAATAGCTAACCTTTCTCTCCATCGATTAAGATATCTAAGAACACTAAAGGATTTCTTTGTTTTTGCTGGGTCCTCGTTATCATTATTTTCCATATATCACAGCACGCTTGCCATTTATAAGAAATAAAGTTTATACATAAGTCTTAACAAAACAACAATTGACCATTTCATGATTGTTTCATCGGACAAAATCCGTTAATTGCATCTAACTAAACAAAAACAAAGTAAAAAGAGTGGGCCCCAACGCCGACCTACCCCAAAGTCCAAACACAGAGACAGTACAATGCAATGCACTTTATTTTAATAGTAGTCTATGCTTGTATAGCTTAAATTCTATTAACTACTCATTGTAGTCTGTGGGCCTTTTCCAATTACAGCACTAAAGCGCATTATACGGTATACTGCTCATCTTCGAACTTTTCAACTACAGTAACGCTGCGGACAAGCAAGCACTTTAAAAAATTACTGCTTTGGCGTGGCCAATCAACTTAGTAGCACAAAATATAAGAAATGTTTTTTCGCATTGTTCGTGTTTGTGCACCAAAGTGCGGCATTATGCTATGTATATGTAGTTGAAAAACAGGGTGTATTGCCAGCGCGCGTAAGTGTACTGTGTAGTGTCATAGAGTAAGAGAAATAGCAAATGATTCTTACTACTCTAACATTTATGAGCAGTGAGGGGTCTTTATTTTAAAAGGGGAATAGGCATGTCTATAATGCTTTACAAATATTATTAATCCAATTACATATAGTTTAATTGAAGCCAATGAATTGAATACATACAGTAAGTATAGATTCTAGATATTCTATTTATTATTTTTAGTTTAGATTTATATTTATTTTTGTCATATTTAAAAAAGACGCAGATTGCTCGATGATATTATGGAGGGTAGACCTCCACAGATGATATAAGAAATTCTATATATTATACAGTATAAACATTTATTGTAGTTTCTTTTACTAGGAACTTGTTTTTTTATTCTTTTAAAATTACTTGTTGGTAGAACTTTGATAGGCATTTGTATTACAATGCAACAATTGAAATTAATAAAGAACAAAGTCCAGAAATAGGAACTTTAATAAAGATAAATCTTAGTGCTGTCTTTCACATAGAGAAAGAGGCTGTAATGAAAGCTTCCGTAGCAAGTAGCAACATTCATCATCTTAATTGCTGTCATCTGTCAGTGTCAGGCTCGTAGTTTGTCAATTGTCAGACGTTGCGTCATCGCCGTCACCAAGATTTTCGATAATTTGTTGAAAAGCCATGATTTTCGAATAGTGAAAATACTTACCTGTAAGTATCATATTTTATAAGAAGCTGTAGCAAAAATAAACCATATTTTCTTTCCTAACAATTATTTAGTTCTGGTTTTGTAGCAAAATAAAACAGGTTTTTAATCTTAAGGCAGCAATGATTACTAATTGATAAATTTATTTTCAGTTCCCAAAGATGTCTTCGTCAGCAATTTACATATTGGATGTGAAAGGTAAAGTCCTCATCTCGAGGAATTACCGAGGTGATGTTGACATGGGTGTTATAGATAAGTTTATGCCACTTCTAATGGAGAAAGAAGAAGAAGGCATGTGGACTCCGTTGTTGCAAACCAGCGAGTGCACTTTTGCGTATATCAAAACAAACAATCTCTATATTGTATCTACCACTAAAAAAAATGCGAATATTGCTCTTGTATTTGTATTTCTTTACAAAATAGTTGAGGTCATGACTGAATATTTTAAAGAGCTTGAAGAAGAGAGTATCCGTGATAATTTCGTGGTAATTTATGAACTAATGGATGAACTTTTAGATTTTGGCTACCCTCAAACTACAGACAGCAAAATTTTACAAGAGTATATTACACAAGAAGGCCACAAATTAGAAATGCAACCTCGCATTCCTATGGCAGTAACAAATGCTGTATCCTGGAGATCGGAGGGCATTAAATACAGAAAAAATGAAGTGTTTCTAGATGTGATAGAATCTGTTAATTTATTGGCTAACTCAAATGGTAATGTTTTAAGAAGTGAGATTGTGGGTGCCATCAAAATGAGAGTTTATTTATCTGGTATGCCTGAGTTACGCCTTGGATTAAATGATAAAGTACTTTTTGAAAGTACTGGTCGAGGTAAATCTAAATCTGTTGAATTAGAAGATGTTAAATTTCATCAGTGTGTCAGATTGTCTCGTTTTGAAAATGATAGAACGATTTCATTCATACCCCCTGATGGTGAGTTTGAACTCATGTCTTATAGATTAAATACACATGTAAAACCTTTGATATGGATAGAATCTGTTATTGAACGCCATGCACACTCCAGAGTGGAGTATATGATCAAAGCTAAGTCCCAATTCAAGAGACGTTCAACAGCTAATAATGTTGAGATTATAATCCCTGTGCCAGCAGATGCCGATTCACCTAAATTTAAAACCACAATTGGTAGTGTGAAATACACACCAGAACAAAATGCCATTACTTGGTCTATCAAATCATTCCCTGGAGGCAAAGAATACTTAATGAGAGCTCATTTTGGTCTACCATCAGTTGAATGTGAAGATACTGATGGGAAACCACCTATACAAGTTAAATTTGAGATTCCTTACTTCACAACTTCTGGTATCCAAGTAAGATACCTCAAAATCATAGAAAAGAGTGGATATCAGGCATTACCATGGGTTCGATATATCACTCAAAATGGGGATTATCAGTTGAGAACTAATTAATGTATTAAAAATGTTTGTTACATTCCTTTTGTTTTTAAGTTGCACCTAGTATTATAATCATTATATATCCACAATTTTACCTAATTGTATTTTAGAAAGATTAATCTGTAAGCATTATTTGACCCTGTAATAAAAGTCTTAAAATAAATTTATTTTGTTGGTTTTGTTTTCTTATCCTTGCTCTTAATAAAATGTTATATGAAATGATATACATATATGAATATGATATAAACAGTAATAGTTAATATATAAATTTTATCATGAAATCATCAATGCTATCACTGGTATGTAAATAAAATGTTACTAAACTATTCGATTCGTTTATTATTTATTTCACATATGAAGTATGATCAAATGTGTGTAAATAGAAACAAAGATTATTATTAGTGATAAAATTTTCTTGCCAAAATTCTATTTTCAAGTCAAGTCCCCATTAGCATGTTTTCTTCCCTATCTGATACTTTGAGCGAAATATGGAAAACGCCAAAAGTCTTTACTGTAATAGTAATTTTTCGTAAATAAGAAGATTTTAGAAACAAAATTATTTGTGACTAAAACCGAGCTAGCTAACGCTACACGCGCTGCAATCTAGGACATAGGTACTGGTAGAGCAGTGAGCTGTCTAGCAAGAGATTAGAAAGGAAAGTATGGAGGGTAGAGGTAATTGGTAATGAGAATCACAAATTATATCTATTATCTATCTAATACCTATAAACGAGCAATTTTTGTGTATATATTTATTATATTATTTTCTTATGTATTTCCCGGCGATTTCAGAAACGGCTCTATTTTGCTGAAATTTGGTATGTGGGGATTTTCAGGGGCGAAAATCGATCTAGATTAGTTTTGTGCCTGGGAAAACGCGTGTTTTCGAGTTTTTAAATTTTATGCGGTTTTCTTTCACATTATTCCATAATATATAAAAAAATATGGTCGCAAATTTCACACGCTTGGGTATAAGCATTGCGGTCTAGAGGTCAAGGTCCAAGATTGATAATTAAAGGTATACGGGTTTGACTCCCGGTCGGAGACAAAGTTTTTACTTTTGTTTTTTTCTTGTATTTAGTTTTTTTTGTTTTTCTTTGTTTAGCCAAATTAAAAAAAAATGTACTTATGGCCAAATCAAAAAAAATACTGGTAGATCATATTTATGATAATATGTATCAGGTATAGCTTCTTCCATAAAAAAAGGCCTGTTATATGAATGAAATTTAATCATCCATTCCATCCATTATTATGTGGCACAATTTTATTATGATCTTTGCTTGCTGTAAAAAAAAAAGATTAAAATTATCGGCTGTCAAATATGTTTTGACACCTGATTCTGAAGTGTCAACTGTCAAGGAAGTTTATTTTGAATTTAAACCGCGGAAAACATACATTACTTTTTACAAAAACAATGTTAAATAAAGTAAGGACACTAAAAAAATTTCCATATTGTTATATTTGCCATCGGCAAATCGGTGATGTTTTGCCTACAAGTGAATCAAGGGTTATAAAACATAGGACACAAGATAAAGACTCTAACCTAAGAGATGTAATTTTAAACAAACCAGAAAATACATCTAAAGAATTCAGGGTAAATAATGTGAATATACAGATGATTTCAAAAAATTTATACGAGCAACTATTTAAAAGTTCAACACCTGAGATTAATCCTAGTGTAATTAAGAGGTAAAAGTTCGTATCTAACTTTTAACTAGCTAAGGACATCTCGTATGTATAAGTTATTCTTCTATTTCTTTTGTTTTAGTGTTCAAGATCATCTTCAACAGCATGGCATAAATTTTAAAGAGAACACTTATATGCCAGATGTTGAGTTAAAGCTACCAAAATTAGAAGGAAAGGATATTGTGGAACATTTTTACTGTATAGGCGAAAAGCAAAGTGCTCCTTATAGAGAACTGTTAAATTTATTATCATCTAGTAAGCTACCACAATTGCCAAAAGTAAATATTTAAATGGAATTCTTTTAACTGAAAATGAATTAGTTAAACATTACATTAAGATTATTAAAATTGATACCTTAATAAACAATAATATCTATACATCTATACTAATATTATAAAGAGGTAAAGTTTGTGAATTGTGAGTTTGTGACATTGTAGGGGGGCATCTCTGGATCTACTAAACCGATTGAGATAAAATTTGGTAAAAAGATAGTTTGAGACCCTGGGAAGGACATAGGATACTTTTTATCCCGGAAATCATCCTTAAGGGGGGTGAAAATGGAAATGAAAGTTTGTATGGAGAATCAACCTAGGGACAAACCTGAGTGAAGGGAGGGTGAGTCGCTAGTAATATAATAAAATTGTAACTAAGTTGAATATGTACATTAAATATTTTTTTGAAAATCTAATCGAAATAGACATTATTATCGATACAGAGGCTGAATCTATAGTTTTTAAAATTTTTGTCTGTCTGTCTGGAATTACCACGTATTATGGAAAAACCACTGAAGGGATTTTGATGAAATTTGGTATGATGATGGCATGTTATCTAGGTCTACATATAGGATAATGTTTACTACCAGAAAATATCTCATCTCTGGGAAATCTATACTAAATGTTAAATTGTAAGTAGGGACGAACCCAAGCAATCAAGTCTGAGTCACTAGTACTAATAAAATTATTTTAATATAACCTGAAAAATTATAGAAATGGTTAAAAAGACAAGGTTGGACAAAATATACATTAAAAGGATCAGAACCAGTCCCCTTTCCTCCCGATAGTGCATTAATACTAGATGTTGAAGTTTTAATGACTGCTGGGAAAAGACCCACGTTGGCTTGTGCAGTATCACCTCATGCTTGGTTTGTATGATATAAAATATTTAATAAAATAATAGTTTAAATATATAGAATTGAAATATTGGAATACAATTTAGTGAAAAGCTAACTAAGCCGTTTCTAATGAATTTCATATAATTTATACTAATATTATAAAGACGTAAAGTTTGTGAGTTTGTGACATTGTAGGGGTAATCTCTGGATCTACTGAGCCGATTTAGATGAAATTTGGTAAGAAGATAGTTTGAGACTCTGGGAACGACATAGTACTCTTTATCCCGGAAATCATCCCATGGGGCGGTGAAAATGGGGATGAAAGCTTGTATTGAGAAACAAGCTAGGGACGAACCCGAGTGAAGCGATGGTGAGTCGCTAGTTTATAATATAAAAGCAATAAAATATGTATATGTAGTTAAAAGTTTATTTATATTACTTGCATACATCAATTTGTCTTGAAATTTTTTTTTCGGTCGAATCAATCGAGTGGGGTATCAAAATATAGGTTACTAGGAGTCGATTAAAAGTTATATGTTTAAAAACAATTTATAATAAGAGATTGCTTAATAAAACTTAAAATGTCTCACTGACCAAAAAAAGCTGTAATTAAAATAAATCACAATTTTTTTTTTTATTATATCATTGATAGTCCGAGATCCCTATGTCATTATTAAAAATGATTATTATCAAGCTGAATTCGCGTGAGTAGCTTCGTTTTAACGACGCCCAACATTTTCTTTAAAAAAAGTAACGATAGATGTAGCTAATGGAGGGCACAGGTGTAGTATAACATAATGTATGGGTGATTTTCTAAAATTTAGTACTAACAGACAGTAATTTACTTCAATCTTAATAGAATAGAAAATAATTTAATAAGATACATGAAAAAGATTAAAATATAATGTAATATATACAAAGAAATACTCCCCCAAATTTTACTATATATAGTTTGATTATACCTTTATTGTATTATATATTCTCAGAACTCATTTCAAATGTGTATAAGCAACATAAATACTTGACAGATTACAAAAATGTATATATATTTAAGTATATTAAATTATACATACATACTTATTAAAACAAATTATTTCAGGTATGGATGGGTCAGTGAGCCTCTTTCTAAAGGGGAGACACATCAGTATTATGACAATGTAGAATATGATAGTCTAATACCACTAGAAACAGATGGACAAAGTAATGGAGAAGATTTGGAAAAACCAAGAATAGTTGTTGGACACAATGTTTCTTATGATAGAAGTAAAATTAAAGAGCAATATTGGTTAAAAAAGACAGGTAAATAAAATGTTTAAGTAGAGGAAAAATATAATTAGTGTATCTGTTATTAAACAAAAAAATTGAAATACCCAATCTATACAAATAAATAGAATTGAAGAGTCTGTTTGTAATGTCAAAATAACAGCTTTTTACTAAATGCATATGAAAGTGCATATAGTACATAAAGGTCTCATTTTCGTCTGTATGTCTGGTTGTTTTGGTTAATCTCTGAAACAGCTGGACAGATTTTGGGATATACACTAGCAGATCTTTTATTTTAGATTTTTTTTTATCCATGCAAAAAAATGAAAAACCATAAAATTGTGAACAAAATCTGCATACTTAGGGATGCACCCAAGCAAAGCGAGAGTAAGTCGCTAGTATTGAATAAATTTGCAACACAAAACTATACAATTATCTAAGTCTTAAGAAAGTTTTTAAACTTTATTTTATTAAAATACTAGCGGCTCACCATCGCTTCGCTCGGGTTCGTCGCTAGGTACGTTTTAAATAGATATAAATAGTTATTATAGTCAGCGTTAGCCAAATAAATTTTAATTTTTTTTCGTTAATTTTCCATTTTTTCTCTTTATTTAAAACCTTTCGTGGACCTTAAGGAACATACGAAAAAAAAATTTGCCGAATTGGTCCAGCCATTCTTGAGTTATGCGCTTACCAGCATTCATTTTTATTTATATAGATTTGATTTACTAAAAAGTAAAAACATTAAGTTTGTCTTTGTTCTTTTATAAAGGTGTTCGTTTCATGGATACAATGTCAATGCACACATGTGTTAGTGGAGTAACAAGTTACCAAAGAACTGTTTTGAAGGCGAAAAATAAGGAACCAGATCCAACTGATGATGACTGGATTGGGATAAGCTCATTAAATAGCTTGAGTGATGTAAGTTTATAATTTATATGTTCAGAATTTTCGTAATTTAATATTGTAATTCACAATTGGGGTACTACTATAAAATATTATATTTTATTATTGGACTATCATAAATGTGTAAGTTAGATCGCGTGTGTGTGTTTGTGTATGTGTGTATCCTTTGTGTGCTTGTGTGGTGTGTGTGTGGTGTGTGTGTATGCGTGCGTGTGTGTGGGGTAGTGGGCAGGGGGGGAGGGATTGTTTGTTGCTCTTTGACGCAGAAACAGCTGGGAAGTATATTGAAGAAATTTAGTACACAGATAAAATGTGACTTGGAGTAACACCTTCATTTGCCAAAAATAGAAGCTTTCATATAATTAGCAAGTCTTCTGGCTTTTTGATTAGCTTGGGCTTAATAATTATAAACAAGTATGAAATGCCTTAATGGCTCACATATAAGATTGATTTTCTTTTGACGAAATATAAAAATATAAAGAAAACAGCACTTTATTAACATTTAACGTTTTTCAGGTACATAACCTCTATTGCGGGGTACCAATAGACAAACAAACCCGAGACGTGTTCGTCGAAGGCAAGCTAGAAGATGTTCATCAGAACTTTCAAGAGCTGATGAAGTATTGTGCGGGGGACGTCGTTGCCACTCACAATGTACTGGAAAAGTTACTGCCTATGTTCCTGGAGAGGTTCCCTCATCCCGTGACTTTGGCTGGAATGTTAGAGTTGGGTTGGTTTATTTTAAATTTTAAATAAATGTTTATAAACTATATCCCTCTCTTTCCCATTTTCTATTGGTAAAAATTTAAAAGTCTGCACATTAGAGCCTGAGGTTTGCATTAGCTAAAGCAAATTTAAAAAATATTTATAATATGTAGTGATTTAATAATTTTCCAAGTCTGTTTTATTTTAAAAAGTTATTTTATATTGTTTCTTCAAGGTTCCGCGTACCTCCCCGTCAATTCAAACTGGCAACGATATATAGATTCAGCAGAAACAGTATTCGAAGACCTAAAACTTGAGTCTCGTCAGATACTATCGTCGAAAGCGGATGAAGCCTGTCGTATGATGGAGAATAGAGCATACAAAAACGACCTCTGGATGTGGGATCAAGACTGGTCTATACAAAAACTCAAATTAAAGAAAACTATTTCAAAAAGTGACATAAATAAACCCATGGATACTGAAATAGAAATAAAAAATAAAAAAATCAACCCAAAAACAAATAGTGTAATCTTAAATGAAGAATATATAGAAAATTTAGAGCACAGGGATGATAAAGAGATAAATAATGTAAAAGATTTATATAAAAAGTTTGATTATTTGTATGAATTGGGAAGGTCTTTGCCAGTGAAAAGGCCATATTTAGCCGGGTATCCAGCGTGGTACAGGAAGCTGTGCACTAAGCCTGGGAAAGATCCAGAGTGGACGCCCGGAGCTAATAACATTACTACCAGTATGCAGGTGACATTTTATGTGTATTTATGTCTATATGGTATTATTTTTAGTTATTTATTACCGGTACGGTAGAGTGGAATTAAAAATGATGGGTTATTAATACTGGCAAATAAATGTAGCTTATAATATTAAATGAGCAATTCTTGTATACATATAAATTTATTTCGTATACCTCGGAAACGGCTCTAAGGATTTGGATCAAATTATGTGCTTAATTAAGGTTTTGTTTTTTATTAAGCTTATACAGGATCATTTTTAATATATATAAGTGACTTTTCTGTGAAATCGCGTTTTTTTATATCTTTTCTTAAAAACGCCAAGTGTGTGTAACAGGCGTGATTAGAAAAATACATATAGATTTTTACATTTTTCCGGGCATTTTCCAATTTTTTTCCTCATAAAAAACTACCTCGGACTTAAGCAAATATTTAAATAAAAAAAGTAGGGGAGATGGATAGTGGAACTCTTCAGTGGGTACTAGTAAACTCCTCGAGCTTGGACTAATTTCCATATATTTAGTCGAAAGCGTGTTTTTTTAATTTTTAAACTATACTTACTATTCAACAGATAACTCCAAAGCTTTTACGCCTGTCATGGGAAGGATACCCTCTACATTACATCCAATCCGAAGGATGGGGTTTCCTGGTCCCATACAGCAGGACGCGGGAAGAGACGAACGATGAACCACAAGTACCGTTAGAGAAGTTACTAGAAAATTGCCCTTTGATGACTCATAAAGAGGATTCTGTTCAAGCCGATTTGAATATGTTGCCTAAAAGTGTAGAGGTTAGTGTTTGTCAATCGGAAATGCGGTACGAGAAAGAGACAAACAAATAAATATATAGGATTAAGCCGGCGAGAGAATGAGATAGAATACATTGCCATGTTGCCATGGTAACCATTGTTATTTGAGATAGAATATATTACACTTCCTGTGGTCATGTATTGTATATCAAATTACAAAATTAATTACTGAATAATATGTAATGTTTATTCATGTGAAATAAAATGTAAAATAAGTTTTAAGCTTGGTAAAAATATTATACAAAAATAAACCTTATAATTATCCTACTCCTGATACTCTATATTCATATCATTCTCTCGTAGGTTACTTTTCTGAAGTTCACTTCTACCGTGTGAATTGCACACACACACACTTTTAAAAAAAAGCAGTGATAACACATTGATAAGGCACACTTCAAGGGAATCAAAATTTATAGGGGTACTTCCCGTAGATCTACAATCATGAAATTTGGCAAGAAGCACTGCCTTATATCACAAGTAAAGGGAAATTATTCGAAAATTGTAAATTTGTAGTTATATCACAAAAAAAAATTGTTTTACTATTATGAACTTATTTTAAAGTTTCATATTACGGAACAATCTGTGTCCGAGTTAGATTCGCACTTGTCTGATTTTTTTTTGACGTATGACGAGATTTCTATTAAAATCAAAGGCGATCGCCTACTGTACGGACTTTATACTGCTCATTCATGTATTAGATAGATAAATAAAATTGCTTATTATCCTTTTTTAGATTTACAGGAATATTGATATTTTAAATAAAAGTATCTTTTCAATTTTTCTCGCGGATTTATTTTGATTTTTGGTTGTCGACGTTCCGAATGCACATTTACAATAAAGCAATCATGGTTACGAGAGAGACTAAGGTTTTAGACGTTTCAAACGTGTCTGTAACAACTATTTAATGACCTATGAGACATCTAAAATTTTCGTCTCTCCCGTGACCACGATTGCTGTAAAGAATTCGAAACGTCGGGAGCCAAAAATTATGTATTATGTTTAAAATAGGAAGATTTAGGTCGAAGAGCCTATTATGCGAGGAAGAAACGGGATGAACAAGCGGCCGCGAATCAATACCATGGGCTTGGCGTGTGGTGCGGCGTCGATATACAAGGTACAAGTATAGTTATTTTTTATATTAAAAACATATATTGACTTCAGATCACTTTTTATGTTATTAGGTAATAATTCTACCCCTATAATTACTGGTGGACAAAGGCAGTAAAATATATTTTTATTTTTACAACTTGTATTTAAAGTACATGTGTCAATAGAGGTTGCATTCTCTTTAAGAAATTCTACATCCGAAAATTAAATGTCCCTAAAAATCTAAGTATGAATCTACTAAATGTAGTGGCAGCTCAGAGGTAACACGCTCGCTTCAGAAACCGAGTGAAGCAATTTCTATATTTTATTTCTGATATTTGGAATCATATCCAACATGATCACCACTTGTCTTACGGCGAAGGAAGACATCGTGAGGAATCCTGCATGTCTGAGAGAAGTTTCCGAAAGACATGCTCAGTCCGCCCGCACTTGACCGTGGTTTTGAGCGTGGTATATTATGACCACACATGATATGACCATACAGCTCTGGCTGAATATGAATCTACTGGAAGGCTTAATATCCTACTAATATTATAAATGTGAAAGCTTGTAAGGATGGATAGATGTTTGTTACTCTTTTACGCCAGAATGACTAAACGGATTTAGATGAAATTTGACACAGAGATAGATTATAGTCTGGACATAGGTTACTTTTGTCCCGGAAAAAGGTACGGTTCCCTTAGAATAGACTTGTTTTTGCCTAGGGACGAACCCGGAATGATGGGAGGGTGAGTAGCTAGTTACAAATATGAACGAAAAAAAATATGTTCCGCGACCATGATTGCTGTAAAGCATTCGAAACGCCAGGAACCAAACATCAATACAAATCCGCGCAAAAATCCGAAAAGATAGTTTTATTTAAAATAC